>MU968382.1:17317129-17721430 GCA_034641835.2 Pinus albicaulis | reverse complement strand
CTGAGTTTTATCTCTTTTCAGCTCTTCTCTATATGCCTTTCTGTTTATGGCTGCTGCGTAACTTCTGTATTTGTGTAACTGCATTTTTCATTTTTATATCAGCGCTTTATATATAAATGAATCTGCTGACTGTAATTCTAGGCCATATTCCAACGCTTTTCATGCCACGAGTGTCTTGTTGATGTGGAGCATTCCGCAAGCGGAACAGACATATATCACAGTCGTTGTATATTAATAATCGCCCTCCCATTAAGCCGAGGCCCGAGGGTTCACAACCCATGTGGCATATTTTAATACAACTGCAACCGTGCTTTATATATATCTAACAACAATCCTTTTATATATAAACAATCGCCCTCCACCTTAAGCCTTTGGTCTTATTTTACAATCCAATGAGTCGAATCACAACCACTAATATATGAAAGGGTCAGGCCCCACATCTCCATCGGCGAATCGGTGGTGTCAAACGAAAACTTGCGATTGCGATTGATCAAACGGATGCGATGACCACATAAAACATGTCTCATAGCGCAATCGGGTCCGAAATTTGAACAAATGCAATCGGGGCGCATGATAGAAAAGTTCCAATTGCGATCAGAACACGGATGCGATTTGCACATATTAACTCCCACATATAACAGGATCCGGTCCGCCACTTCAATCGCAGCATTTTACAAAAGACTTGCGATCAATCGGAAAGTTCCGATTGCAATTAAGATCCCGGACGCGATTGAACTGATTAACTCCATCGTATAACGCCATCGGGTCCGCCACTTGATCGAAGCATATTACAAAAGACTTGCGATCAATCGGAAAGTTCCGATTGCGATTAAGATCCCGGACGCGATTGAACCGATTAACTCCATCATATAACGCCATCGGGTCCGCCACTTGATCGGAGCATATTACAAAAGACTTGCGATCAATCGGAAAGTTCCGATTGCGATTAAGATCCCAGACGCGATTGAACCGATTAACTCCATCGTATTACGCCATCGGGTCCGCCACTTCAATCGCAGCATATTACAAAAGACGTGCGATCAATCGGAAGGTTCCGATTGCGATTGGGAACTCGGATGCGATTAGCAATAAACTGTGGCATATAACTCGATCGGGTACGAACTTTGATCGGAGCACATCACAAAACTCCATCGATTGAACCTTTTCTCCGATTGCGATTGTGGAGGGGTCCCACCGTATAAAACTTTGTTTTATGCGCTCCATAATATATATGCCTTGGACCTTTGGTTCTTTTTTTTTCGGGATTAATAATATGATACTTATAATAAAGCGCTCCTTATAATGTACATACTTTGGACCTTTGCAACATATGTAATGCGCGACATTTATATGTATTGTAATGGATATATATATATGTATCCTCCATCGGGGTAGGCGATTCCCGGAATTTATGTGCTTTGCCCCTTAGGGTTAAGCGATTCCCTGAATATGGTTCTGTGCAATTCCCAGAATATTTGTGTTATGTATAACGCCGGTTGGAGTGTGCGATTCTCAGAATATGGTTCTGAATTATATGCGTAACACCCATCGGGTAATGATTCTCAGAATTATACATATGAATGTATCTGCCGGCTTGGGCGATTCTCGGAATTTTATAACAGCTCTGCCTCTGCCTCTGCTGCTCCTGTCGCTCTGCCTCTGCCTGTGCTTCTTTGCTGCCTCCATTGTAGTCACTGCTTCCTTTGTCTGTCCTGCTGCTCCTGTCGCTCTGCCTCTGTATTCGACTGTTACACTCTAGCAGTGTTCTTCCGCCTGTTTCCTTTGCTTGTTTCGGCTTCAATGCTGCTCGACCTCTACCTCTACTGCACGTCCGTTTCATCTCTTCCTCTGTATATGCTGCCTCTGCCTCAGCTGCTCGACAACTGCTCTGCCTCTGCCTATCTCTTTTATATTTTCTTCCACTGCCTCTGCCTGTCTCCTTTGTTGTCTCCTTTGCCTGTCTCTGCTATCTTTTTGTTTCTATCTCTTCTTCTTGTCTAATGCTGCTCCTTGCTTCTTCAAACGGTCCTATCTCTGCTTCTCTTTGCTGCCCTCCTTCTTCTTTTTGCTGCTTCTGCTACCTCTTCTTATGCTTTCTCTGCTCCTTGGCTAATGTTTCAAGTGATCCTCCTTTGTCATCTCCTTTTCCTTATTGCTGGTTCAGGTGCTGCTCCTTTGTGCTCCTTTCCCATCAATGACAACATTTCCAACAATTCCTATATACCAGAGTTGGCACAAGTTGTTTCTACAAATCTTGGTTTGTCTACTGTTGTCGAGACAGAGTCCTCACAGCTACCCGTGGTCATGATCCATCCAATCTTTGAGACCATACCTCCCGAACCCAACGTTGTTCAACTGGAAGTTAATCTGGATTCCATTGTGCCTTAGGGGACAAATATTATTGGCCAAACTGGACATCATCCCCAGGACCAATGAAATAGGGTCTATCATCCCCTTATATTTCTGTTGCTATATTCCCTAAGTGGAGAAAATCTTGATCCCGAAGTTGAACAACCAAAAGTTGTTTCTATATTGGTCACTCCACAATCTATTGTAGCCATTGAGTCTCCCATATCACACAGTCAACCACCTGAAATATACTTTGGGTCTGAAGGTGAAGTTCTTCCACCTGGTTTGATTTCGATTGAAGAAATATCACAAGACGAGACACCTTTAACTCAAACTCATTTTCGATAGGAGCTTTACCTGTACGAGTATTTTCCTCAATAACCTTCCTCTGCTTTTGTTGATCCTGTTTCACTTTCAGTTCCCATATATTCTACAGGGTATACACTGGGTCATTTGACCATGGTTGAGATAACATCCTAAACTAAACCATCTATTTCAGCTGCGACAACATCTGTTGTTGCTTCATCTTCGATGTTTTTTCCAATGACTTCACCCATGTCATCATCTGGAATCCTATCTGGTTCCTCCCTTATGAGTATCGAATGGCTTGATCCTTTATTCACATCTTCAGTGCAATATCAATTTGATCCCATCAGTTATTCTCCTTGGTGGCCGGTGATACCACAGAAATTACTCTCTGAAATTCCAAAATTCAATGAAAACCTTGGAGAAGACACGTCAATGCATGTTATAACTTATCATTTATGGTGCTCATCAAACTCCTTAAATGATGACTCCATTGAACTATGTCTTTTCCAGAGCACACTCACTACTCCAACTACACAATGAGGATGGTTCTTTTTCTGTGTCAACCTCGTTAAAAAATGAAACAGAGTTATGAGGATAGTTATTTTTTCTTGTGTCAACCTCGTTAAAAAATGAAACAAGTACCTATGTGGATAGTTATTTTTTCTTGTGTCAAACTCATTAAAAAATGAAACAAGTGCCTTTGAGGAAAGTTCTTTTACTGTGTCAACCTTGTTAAAAAATGAAACAGGTCATGAGCATAGTTCTCTTCCTGTTTCAAGCTCGTTAAAAAATGAAACAAATCCTCCCCTATAATGAACCTTCATTCCATCCAGCGATTAGTAACTAGTAATCTACTTAGATGAATGAAATGAAGTTTAGGGGGCACCTACTCTTGCAGGGGGCATTCGACATGTGCTCTTGCAGGGGGCAGTAAAAACATTCTTACCAATTGCACGCAATCGACCGCTGAAGTTCGGGGGAAAAATCAGGTTTAGAGCTCCAAAATGCAAATGGTAACTATGGAATGGTAAAAATGAATAGTGAAACTTCTTTTTATAGTCATTTAATTGTTTTCAATTTAAATTTATTGCTATGACTATAGTTTTATTATGTTTATATCATGAAATAGGTATTTTTAATCCATTTTATGTTGTTCTGAACAGGAAATACAACTGATGAATAGATTAGTCATGCAGATTTATTCAAAGAATGACTTGACCACAAAGCATGCTTTTTCTCCTTATTTTTCGAGCTTTGATAAAAATGAAAAATGATTTGAAGCGCACTTTTATCTCTTTTTTGAGCTTCAATAACAATGAAAATGGAACCCCTGGAGTCTTCTTTCAGCTCTTTCCATACTCCGATAATGTGAAAATATTTCCGAGCACTTGTCATTTTGAGCTCATTAAAGTAAATGAATTGATATCTACTCAGTATAAGTTTAACCCTTTTCCGGACTGAGATGGATTATTTACGAAAAAGGAATACCTTGGTTAAACATGACCAAAGAGGTTCTTTCAGATATTATTTTACACTTTTTCGAATCTGAGAGAAAAATTTACGAAAAAGTACTTTTGGAGTTCTCTTTCGTCCACTTTTTCAGACTCTCTAAATATTAAAAAGGACTAGGCTATCACTGTCGTTAAGCTCGTTAAAACATAAAATAGCGATGGGCTTGTTGATCATGGCAAGAATTGAGTTTCATTCATCCCTAGACTCATTAAATTATTAAATAGTGATACTTTATTCACCCAAAGAGTTGAATTATAGATCAAGAAAATGTTATCCTCCTCAAGCTTGTTAAAAAATAAAGAGGTACTGGTCGACAAATGACCAGGGAAAATTTGGGAAAAGCAAGTAAAGTTTCTTTTTGGTAGCAAGTCGCTCTTGAACATGACACTTCTTTCACTCCATGTCTGTGACTATTTGGGTTGGGTAATCATCTTGACGGTTCATTCACACCTATGGTTCATCATACCTTCACTTCGGTTTTGGGTCAATGCTGCCAACTCATAATAGTGTCGCTGATATGTTCAAGAGAAGTCCTCCAGTGATTAAGAACTCATCCATCTGCAATACTCATAAAACTTCATTTTCATGACCGTCATCCCTGAAAATTGCTATATCAAGTCATACCCTTGTCTACAAAATCAGTAACTCCAATTTTGCAATAAGGTGACTTCCTTTCAATTACAAATCAATATCTAGGAAGTTCACTTAGAAACATCAGATTCCAGTACCATGAGGCTTGTTACAACATCGACAAGATCCTCGCTTCTGGAATTTTGACCGAAATATTTTGTTTAGTGTTCGACATCAAATCATCTATTCACGCCTTACGAAATGTACTGTAGTACCTTGAGGGCCATTGACATTAATGATGTTTCTCTCGCGTTTTTTAAAAACTCACATCATTGGATGGTAATCAAATGATGTCTTTCCATGTTCGACGACAAATCATATATTCGCATGGCTAGACTTGTACCCGAATGATCGAGTGAACGAGATAAGAAGACCCTGGATCTAGTTTCAGCCATCTGGGCTACGATTTCAGGATTTTTGTACACATCATCTATATGGTGACCTTACATACAGATTGTCATCCAAACATGGGCCTATATCTATAGGCGTGTCTACATTTGGGCAACATTCCAATGTAGACAACTTTCTGAATTATGTACATGTTATTAGATTGTTTTATGTGTTGACTATGGGAATGCCTACCCTCAACAATTTTGATCAATAGAGGATATATCATGATGTAATATATTGTAAGATTGATGCAGGTGACCACTCCGCTTTGTTTCCAAGCTCATCATAGTGTAAAGAATCTCAACCAAATATTCTTATTATTTGGATCTCATGCTGTAGGGGGCAATTGTTATAGGTCAATTTTGGCACCATTCCCAATGACCTGGTTAACTGGGAATCATCTCCAGGACCGATGATCAAGGGTCTATCATTCCCTATCATCTCATTTGCTATATGCCCTAAGACAAGAAACAACATGAATCAAACAAGACTTTCATCAAGAAAGGGTTTTCCATGGTTTGAAGCTTATTATTAAACATATGAGAGCTCACCAACGCAGGCTCTAAGGGTCCTAAGTGTGTTGCATATGTAGGTAGCCCCATTCAAGGCTGTTATGCAAAGCACTTCCTGACATTCAAAGGTGCGTTGGTCACATTAGGAGTGAAATTCTCATTGTTTTGGAATCTCCACTTGGCCAGTTTCTTCTAGAAGGGTTCACATGTGTCAAGCTTCGAATCCAAGTGTCCATTTGACATCTACATGAATAGAGACATGTCTTGCCTATTTTTGGAATGCAATTTATTTCAAAACAACCTACAGTTCATCTATAAATTGAACACAGATCTAAGTGTTTGAGGAGGAAGAATTTGAGTAGAGAAATGCTGGAAAATTTTCAATAGAGAGTTTGATTTGTGGAGCTACTGCTAGAGAGATTTATGTTGTGATGAGACTTGGGAACTCTACTGGAAGGTCACTTCAAATCAGTCACTAGGTTGTAACCTCTCCTTCTATCATCAATAAAGAGTACTTCTTGTTTTTCCTTACATGTATCTATGTTTATTTTGATTTTCCATATTGCAAGATCTTAGTTGATGAATGTAGTTTATGCTTAACTGATTTAGCTAACTAGCTTGAATAGATATATATATTATTGCATATTTTTCTGTTTCAGTGTTCTTTCTTGCAGGAAGCATTCAGCCAACAAAACCACTTGAATTTGAAGCTGTAGTGGAAGCAACGGAAAGGAGCCATTTGGAAGCGACTGAAACAAGTAAGCATCCAATCCTCTCCGTGTATCTATTCTGAGTTAGGAGAAATGGTAGTATAGTCTTTCACCTATTGTTCTAGGCTAACACCTACCTAGGGAAGTGTAATTTATCCGTAGATTACAATTCTGGCCCAAAAAGGATGTTCTAACTGGTCAACATCGAAGACGATAAATCGATCATCCGAAGGATCTACAATGCCCATGGAAGATAGTAGAGATTTTCATTATGAAGGGCACGACTAGAGGAGTTCCAGCGTTGAGATGGCAGCAGGAGATTGTGCCAAATAATCTACTATGTTATACGAATGGGCAGCTTTTCCAAAAGCATCATTTCGGCGTAATGGTCCCTTATGGATCTTGGTATGAACCTCTGCCTTAGGCTGAGGGATTTGCAAAGGACCATTAGGTGTCAAAAGAGGGTCTGTACGACCTGAAGAAGGTGGCTTGGGGACAAACGTAGCGAGAGAATTGTTGTACTAAAGGGACCGAGTCTGAAGGTTGAGGTCTACGGTTATAGGTTGGTTAGAATTTATCATGATAATCTGGTAATCGAAGGTACCAGATGGAAGAGGTTGAGTGGACACCTGACCTTCAGGTGGTTGAGTAGCCACAAATCCTTGCTAAGGGAAATAATTAGTAAACACAGTCGGCTGACTAAGCGCAGCACTGGGAGGGACGAAAGGGGAGGCTTGTTGTCCTCCAAATTTTGCTTGAGACTCCCACATCTGCTTCATCTATGGTAAAAGAGGAAAATAGTGTGTGTAATGACCATAAAAACCACAACAAGAACAAGGTTTTTTCATGCGAACAGGCGTGTCCTACTTGGGCTGAGTGCCCTGTTGCTGGTTAGTAGTGTTAGGTGCATTATTTTGAGGATTAGGTCTAGGATTGCCAGAGGGAGATTTATTTTGAGTGCCTTTCCTCTTCTTTTTGGAAGGAGGAGGATTAGTCGCGCCCTAATATGCATACACCTGCCCTTGAGGGGGTGGTGGCTGCTGTTGCGGGGGTTGAGAAGGCAAGGGAGGTGGAGGTGCTAATTCTAGAGGAGCTGGAGAACCAGGCTGCAGATACAGATAATAAGGAGGTTGGATAACACTGTGGGAAATAGGAGGTTGGGAAAAATGAGGAGGCATGTTGTATCCTGGATACATGCTACCTAGAGGGGGAAAAGTGCAGGAGGTGTTGGCTTCCCCCTGAGGAAAACCATAGCCCATGGGAGGCTAAGCATATGAATGAGAGAGAGCTCCAATGATACTTTTGGTGACATGAGATGCCCCCGGTGTGTTGGCACCATCGGGTCTAGGAAGATCAGGTAGAACGGTATAAACATAACCTGATTGAGCATAGATCAGGTCATATTTTAATGCAATTTGGAGAGTGACTTCTTCTGTTTGAGGGAAATGCGATGCGACATCCTTGCTGATAGTAGGTAAGAGGATCTAAGGAACCAACCCATGTAGACACGGTCTTCGAAGGTAGGGGCTCGACATAGGCTCTTTCTTCTGCACCATTCCTGGACATGATCGAATAGGTGGGTCATAGACGATTGACGAAAAGAAGTCAAAAGTTCGGTACCAATGTCATAACGAAGGTGAAGTTGGAAATAAGACAGAAAATCCTGAGCAAGAGTCGAAAATATGGTATGATAATATGAGGCTTGACCAACATACCACTTATAATCTTTACCAGTAAGCATACGTTGGAACAACCAAATATGGACAGAGTCATCAGTAATGGAGTTAGAAGAACACCACATGTGGAAAGGTCGAACATGATTTGTAGGATCTTCCCCAGCAAGGCCTTCAAACTTGGGGATGTCGGAAGGGATCTTGGACAACATAGCAGGCCAACTAGCATCATGGTGTATAGGGTCATTGAGCAACTAGTTAAAATTAGGAAGATTGAGGCCTGCCATATAGGGGAGCAAGGGAGCAACCGGGGTAGTTCCTGTTGCGGCCCAACTAGTAGTATTCCCAGCATTAGGGATGGGGCTACCACTAGCGTTAGGTCCTGAACCAGACATGGCGAAGGTCACAAGGGGTGAATCGGGGGAGAAACTAGAAGGTGAACCCAATGAACCAAAAGAGGGGTCGGAGTGTGGACTCGGTGGAGGACTAACTCGAATCCTACGCGGAGGAGTAAGTCTTCCTACCGAAAATTGAGGATGAAGGCCAAGAATTCTCTGGCATAAATCGCTTGGCAGTGCAATGGTGAAGACACAAACATGACACAAAGGGAAGAGAGACCAAAAAGGGTGAAGAGGTGCAGGATCAACTGATTACAATGTCGAAACAAGGGCAGAGAGGTGCAGGATCAATTGATTTCAATGTTAAAATATTTTCTTGGCAGTGTTAACCAAGCTCTTCTTCACTTAGGGTGTGTGTGCAAAGTGTGTAAATTTTAATTTTTAAACGTAGATGTTTGTAGAGAAAAAGAAAAAGTGTGTTGTATGACTGTAAATAAATATGCAGATAACAGTATATGAAACTGAAATAACAGAAAATAAACAGATAATAATGCAATAATCTAAACCCAAGGAGGTCGGCCTCTCAAAAAGTAATCTGTAGGTGGGAAAAAAATCTAGTCAAAACACACCAAAATAGCCAATAGATCTAAGGTTGGGAGGGACAGGGATCTAAAGGTCAGATCTGCTGGAAATAGGTGCAGAAAAACAACAAAACATTAGAGGAAAAATTGTTGTAAATGAGGTTGCGAAAAGCTATCTCCTGAAGGGAAGAGGAGGGGACCCTAGAGAAAAACCCAAATAAAACTAAAAAGAGGTGTTTTGTATGGATAAATAGCCAATATGAAGTGGATCTGAAGGTAAGGTATCAAATATAAAAAATAGCTGAACACTCTGAAAATTTCAGACAACCTGGAGCAGCTAAAACTCTTCCACAAAATGTGGAGGGTACTGAAGCCCAAGAGGGCTAGGTTCCCACTTAGATGAGTAAAATAGAACAAGCATAGGTCCAAAACAGGTGGAGTCGGAGGTCAGACAACCCTGAACATGGGCCCAGAAAAACCCAGAAACTTTCAGAAAAACTCCCGCAAAAGTCCAGGTCCGAGTTCCTGACCTGATTTCTATAGAGGTCACAGTTTTAAGCCTCTTTTCTGCACCCTGGAGGTTCAGGTCACAGGTTTTGGCCCAAAAAGTGTGACCTGCACTTCCGGCAGTCTCGGGAGTAGGTTTCAGCAGAATGTGTCATCTCAGTTGCAGCTGATGTTCGTCACCTGCGCAATAGGTCCAGAAACACACAAAAGTTATAATTTTTAATGTTTTAGGGTTTTATAGCTTAAAAAAAACATCAAGAGAAGTGAAACAAGAAGCTAAAGATAAATCCTAGGGTTTGAAGTAGCTGGATATGCAGGGATCTGAAAAACGATAGTGATCGTAGTCGTAAACCCGTGTGGAGTCGCCAGTTGTTACTATGAATCTTAATCACAAGTGTACAAAAAAGACCACTTTAGATGTGCATAACAAATAGCCCTAACAACAAAGATGGATGCCGATATCTTTAGATCTACAATTAGTTTACCAAGAAAAATGCTACAATAATCTAGATCTATGCATTAAAAGACATTAAGCAGTAAATAAAAGCAAGAGTTGCTCCGTGCATCCAATATACAAGACAAGGATATGTTGAATGAATTTTGTATTAATGACACTTGGGAGGAAAACATAGAAGGATGTTACCAATTCTCCTCAATGGAATGGGTTCTTCTAAGTCCTCAACACTTCAAATCTAAAATTCCTCTCTCTTGATGGTGTAGAAAACCCTGACAAAAATGGAACTCAAAGGGAGCTCACAACCAAAAAGATAGAAAAATATGACAATGATGGTGGATCAAAGTCAGACCAAAAGTATAGATCCAGAGTGATCTTTAGGAAACAAAAGGTAGTGAGTGAATGGAAAAACCCTTCTATTTATAACAAAATATTGAGTTAGTCTAGATATTGGTGCATAATTAAAATATTATTAACCAAATCAACATCCAACTTTTATGGAATATCTTATTATATTTTTTGGAGGGAAAAAGAATTTGACTTGGGTCAAACCCCTTTATTTGTAAATAATAAATAGATAAATGATTTATTTATTATTTTAAGGATGTGGTTAAGTAATAATCAAATAAATAATGATTTATTTAATTATTTATAAATAATTTAATAATATTTAACAAGGAATATTATTTAAATAAGGTTTAAATAATTATTCCTAGAAAATAATAAGATAAATAACAATTTTTTTAATTAATTTTCCTATTTTGGGTTAAATATGACCAGGAATATTAATTAAACTGTTGTTTAACTAATTATTCCTTGAGGAAAATCAAACAAATGTAAATTTATTTAATATTTCCTCATGGGGTTTCCTATTTAGACCATAAACAACTTAATAAAGGTGGTTTACTAAGTTATTTTTCATAGTGAAAGAAATTTTACTTAGGGTAAAATTGGTCTTGCATGGTGTACTTAGGTCCATCTAATAGTAACAGGTTAGATGACCAAAAAATTGTGTAACATGCCACATCATAGTGCCACAACACCACCATGCCACTACCTTAAGCTCTAGGACATTTACTTCAAAGCTCTAGCCACAATGGACTTATCCTTATCAACCAATGGAGAAATTCCTTGTCTAGTGCTCTCGTCGGACTATGCCCCTTTTTTAGTGTGCTCTATCCTAACCTCCATGGTGTGATGTAGACATTACTATCAATTAATTGAAGTGATATCCGTTACACACCTTTCATCTAGTATGTGGTTTTTTGTAACTCCACGACCCACTATGAAAAAACACCCCCTAAATTTCCTTTGTAGTCTGGAGTCCCATAGTGATGTGGCTCCCATCCATGTGTATCACCATGTCAGCACCGTGTGGAAACCCCATGAAAATTAGCACCAAAATCCACAACCACATGTTAATTATTGCCACATCAACATAAGCCTCCATGTGTCTCCATCCTATTGTGTCTTGCTAACATTAGGGTGACGTCATCCTACCATGTCGCATTCCCCAATAATGTCACATGTCATCCAAAATCTAGCCACATGACCATCCAAAGTCCATATCTACATGCCATGTGTCACCCTGTAAGTGTGCCACATAAATAAATTTTTCATTTCATGGGTACACATCATCTATGTCCCATGTGGAATATGCCACCTTAGCTTAAGTCAAGGGTCCCATTGAGTCTCAAACTTCCATGCAAAAAATTCCTTTCCCATTTAATGACAAAGAGGTTTTCCTAGAATTCCCTTTTTCAACATTGCTAATCACCTAACTGGAAGGCATCCACTATCACACCTCTATGGTGCAACAACAATTCTAATGGCAAGCGACGAGTATTTTCCCCATTCCCCTCCTCTTTCAACTGCAACCATTTTCACAAACAAGCTCCTAACATTCCTAATGCGGTGCTACATGAATAATCTATAACGAATGTAAAGCACTCAAAAAACGTCAAAACTTGGAACAAATCCAAACAAACACTCTCAAACAATCAACAAGAAATCCAAGTAAAAAGAATAAGGAAATGCAAAAAAATCTAGGGTTGTCGTACAATAGATCAATGAGAGGTAATGTTCTACACAAACAAAACCAAACCCTATAGATAAGAAGGGCTAAAAAATATCAAGTGGGAGTGAGCTAATATGATGAATAGATGAGATACACCCAAATAAACTTTTCAAGTGACAACTTACACAACCACAAAAAAAGATACAACCTCTTGTGAACAAATACACGCACACAATATCAAAGTTAATCACTCAATCAAAAGTGACAAAGGAAAATGAAGTAAAATTCAGTTGCGATATTGAAATCAAAATCTAATCTTAGTTTTTTCTGAACAATTGAAGAAATCTTAAAGGATCAGGTCCAATGTTCAGGACAATAGCCTCAACCAAATTACTACAATTCTCCAAGGAAAACCCTAGAATAATAGTGAATGAAACATCCAATACAAACCAACACAATAATATTTAGATCTTGATGTGTTTTATAGTTGATAAAAATAGTAGCAACAGATCCAAAAGGCTTAAACCAATTCAGAGAGAAGGGAATGGGTTGAAACCAATTCAATTAGACGAGAAACCTTATCAAGACAAATTCAACCCAAACAATCAGAAGTGATTCAGATATGTAGCAGATCTAGACTCCAAACAGAGGCTAAAGAACATGATTGATGACATGGCTTAAATTTTGTTTGTACCAGTTAACAACATCATTTGAATCTGCAAGTCAGGAAGTCTCTCGATTCAATGATGCCTCCTAAGTGCACATTTTATGAATTCCCCAACACCATCAAGCTCTCATTTTCCATGCAATGTCTCAAAGAAATTCTATGTATGATGAATGCCAGTTTTGTTATGAAGGAGAGACAACCAGAGGAATGATTGTGATGATTTAAATTAACAAACATAACCATATGACCATACCCAGTGTTCTTTAAAAGTTACATGTTGTTCCAATAAATAATTTTAAATAATATTAAAGAAATGTTGAACAAAATATGTATCATATGTATTATCATCAATGATGTAGAAATGGTACTCTTTATCAACTTCACGATTATTTTAATTACTATCAAAACCATCAATACCAAGCTTTGCATGCCTATATAAAATTTGCATGAGTATAGATACCTATTCTGAATGATAATATTCACTTCGTATTTCCATATGTGGAGTGAGCATGTAATTCTTAGAAAAATAAACCAGCGATAATATTATTCCCTTTGGGAACACGTTGCGATTGTTTGAACTGTAAGTCCTACCATTTTACTATTTGATACTGCTTAATATATTTATTTATTTTCTCCCTAAAATTATCCATAAAGGATGTCATAGAAATGTCTTCGTCAAGTAAATTAATATTTCTTGATATTAACGTTGAAGCTGCAACAGTAGAGTACACAACATATTGATATCTTCTCCACTTCATAGTGACATTTTACAATTCTAAATCATTCAAATAAATTGGATACTTAGCATCAACGAGTGCCAAATGAAAACATTATTTGCATTTTCTTCTACCAACAAATTTTTCATATAAAATAGTTGGTCATTTTCTCTACCACATAGTATCTTAGATAAAAATTCACAAACACTTGAAGGAGGGGGTTCATTGGATCAATATTCTATGCCAAATTTTAGAAATGCCTCATAATATAATTGAAATTATACATGGTATTGACAACATGTGTCACGAATAGCCACAAGCTTGTCATACCATGGTTTATGTTTCACAAATGTGCTAAGGGAAATCTTCACATACGCATTATTCTCCATAAAATTCTAAAATAACTCCACTTAACTCACCTTTGTTATATGTTTGGCATGTTTTTCATAATACTCTCTAGATACACAATGTTGAACAACATCATTTTCATTTGGTAACACATAGGAATTCAAATTCCAAAACTCTTTCACCCAGTTTCTGACATTATCTGGAAGTCTATCTTGATAGGGTTACCTACAGATATTATCCCAACATGAAATCTCATCATTCTCATCTAATTTAATCCTAATTTTTTCACGCTTGCATAGACTTTCTCTCGATGTTTTTTATATTCTTGTCACCACTAACATCGACTGATGTGATGTAGTTCCTTTTCTAAAAACATCTGTTAACAATGCTCCATGGGAAGTTTTTCCATCTTGAGATCAATTTTTTACAAGTGTGCCAAGGGCGAATGTCATAGTTTTTTATACTAACTTATTTGCATGCACATATTTGGAATCTCTTTTTGAAAATCAACAAGAAAATGTGTTTCTAATTTATTTTTCCCTTAAATAAATTGGACAATAAATTGTAATCTTATGTAATATTCCCAAATGGGAAAAGTAGGATTATAGTGCAAAATGTTGGAATAATAACGCAGATCATCATTTATAAAGCAAGAGGCCAATATGGAGACCTTTCATATGTCATTACTATAGAAAAATATGCATAAAATATGGCCCATAAGATGCATAACAGGAAATACAAGCCTCTAATGAATAAAAGGCCTCAATATGAGGTGTTGCAACCATATATAAAAGTTGGAAAACCCTTACAGCATTATTTTATTGGCTCTGCAACAGAAGTAGATTATACATCAGATCTAGAGTTGATATGTGCCTCAAAATTTAGATCTATATCAAATCCATGCACTATACAAGCTCCTCTATAGAACCCCTCAAGGGTTTTCAGCAAAACACTAAGTACAAGATGTAGATATGAGATCTAAGACTGCAGATCTACTGAAAAATATAGATATGGAAAGTGTTGCTGATATGATATGATAAATATGATAGCCTCCTCCAATAGATATCTAAAGTGAAGGACAAATCCCCAACACTTGAAAACCAACTCTCCAAATGTAATATCCCAAAAGGGAGAATGCAGTAATACTTCACACTATATAAGAAATTATAGCAAGATAAAAAATAAATCTAAGTACACATCAGGATATGTAGAAAGAGCTGAGCCATTTTATTATATTGGAGAAGATTCAGTTACACAAGTACATAATGTAGGTAGATCTAGCCAAAAAGATGAGCTAGAATAACCTTGAAAACACGCATACAACAAGTAAATACTGCGTAGTCCTTTCAACTGAACATGAGCATATAGGTGCAGGCTGAAAAGGAGAATGTAGATATACTCAAATCCGGAGCCCTGATGATTCCAAGATTCAAGATCTGGCCAATGTGATGGATTCCCAAGATAACCCAGAAAGGATTTTCCAGATCTGCAACTTTGGAAAATCACCTCCCTAGGGTTTGATCCTTGATCTGTTGGGAAATACAGATATGAAGCTAGATATGACAAATAGATAGCTGAAATATGATATTAGATCAGATCTATGCTAGAAGGGCTAATCCCTTCTTCAGATCTATGAGCTAGAAGCTCTAGATCTAGCTTCTTAATCCTCTAATGATGATTGTAGCTGCTGCAACACAACTGCCTCTAGAAACTATGCCATGAGGGAAAGTGAGGCCTTCTGCCTATTGAAAAATGCTGAAATAAACTCCAGGCTAATGGTGAGACTGATGGAAATGTGAGGGAATGATACCTCATAGGATTGCTAGCTGAAATACTAGCAACTTCCTTCCTCCCTTTAGATCTGCAAGGTAGACAACGTAATTCCCGAAGAAAGTACTACTGCTAGGAATTCAATAAATTTTGGCCTGATGCCAGATCTGCAATGTGGCTCTGGGAGTGCTGATCTATAAGCCCAAGTGATGGGAATAATCCCTTACCTTGTTCTTCAGCTAAAGTACCGAAGACAACTTCCACCTTCCAAACTGATCTTCAAAAATCTGTAGATTTCTAAATATGAATGTTTTGCAGAAAGTAGAGAAGAGATGTGGCACCAATGCCTAATTAGAATGAAGAGCAATCCTCTTTCTAGATCTACTCAAAGAAAGAGGTGGGATTCCCGCCCGAGAACACCCTGTGCTAAATAACACCTACAATCTCTGCTAAACATCCCAAGAATGTAGTGGAATGTCACTTGAAAATTCCAGATCTAAAAGAACATACATCAAATCATCCAAGATTCCTTTCACATTTTCCTTCATCTCCTTTATAATGTTTGAGCCTTCCCAAGCCTTGGCCCTAATCTCAACTGTGCAGTCACATGTGGACAAGATCCTCCAAGTGGCACTGTGTTGTTTGACCAAATCAACCAGCAAGTCTAGGTGCAATGTACACCTCCTCCATCATCTGTTCTTCATTTGCACATGATCTTCCATCACTTGATCATGAATGATCAATGATCCTTTGTTTGACATCTTCAAGATCTTAGTTAACTGAATCAACCCTCCATGATATTTCTCATTAAATGAGACATGATCTCCAATCTCATTCACATTGGTAGTTGCTCAACTACCTCATTTTACAAATCTAGGCTTAATTAGTCCACATTCATACACAAAAAGTGGATCTTATTCATCTTTGGGGTTTTTGGGTCCCTCTACCCTTTTATTTACTTAATTCATTAAGAAAATTAAGGACTCTAATATTCCAAGTATGATTTTCAAATTTGGGAATATTACAGTCCCCCCCAGCAAAATGTTGCTTGTCATCAAGCAACTAAAAAGGTAGATACAAAGACATCTATTCCCCTCAAAATGGCATCCACATAAGGAAGGCTTCCTCCATTTGTTGCAAAGGGTTATGCATGTTTTGTTTCAAAGTTGTCTTTTAAAAACATAAAGAATGAATTCTAACTGTATGGTTAGATGTCCTCCTCCCATCATGAAGTACCAAGTGACAACCATATGATGTCCAACATCATCATAAATACATGAGGTGCATAAAATAAGGTGGCTCTCTTCACAAAGGAAAAGCTCCATTACACAATACATTTCTCCATCCCATGTTCATGAATTTGATTGAGCATTATCATGCTCTCATTATTAGCCATGTTGGCCTTATTGGACCCAAACTTCACCATTCCAGCGTTATGCAAAAGAATAAGGGAAGGAGAAACATGGGTATAAATAGATGTCAAACCATATTCTCTGAATAACAACCATTGGAGTAAGGCCCTTTGCTGCCATCCTCCATATCCTACATGTAAGATGGACAAACCAAACTCCCCTAAAAGAAACCAAAGAAACAAGAGATCTTACTGCTTTCTCTCCTCCTTATGTGCATTATGAAGTAGAACCATACTAATGGACATATGAAATGTCACATCAATCCAATACAAAGAGTCATCATCAATGCACATTATGAGATCATTATGCCAAATTCTACACAATACAAAACACATAGACATAGGAGATGTCATGTGGTGGCCAAACTCTCTTAATGGAAACCATGATGAACCATGCCTTATTTTGCTGCATTTTATCATTGATATACAAGGCATGAATCGGAAAAATATGAGCTATTGGGTGGTAGCCATACTCACCCAAGAGAATCTAGCGCAACAATGCCTCCTTCTTCATTTCATATATGTTTTTCAAGGCATGGATCAGAAAAATAGGAGCCTTTGGATAGCGATAGAAATCTCCCAATGGCAACCAACGTAACCAAGCATGCTAGCCCATAAAAATCTGCAAGTGGTCATGCAACCCCTTGCTTATCATCCTTACCCATTCACCCCCATGTGGATGATGAATGAGGTACTGCATAACCATGGTATCCTCCCTTTGTAGAATACCATCCTCCTCAAACTGTTGAAGAACTTTGCACTCCATGAAATGTTGAAGTGCACCTCTCATGAGGTATCTTGATGAGACCTTCTTTCCACCAAAGGCCTTCCAAAACCAATGAAGTTTTGGATCAACTATAGATAGAATTTTCTCTTTGAGCAGTGAGATGCCCATTGAGAAAGGGTCGTATAGAAAGGAGAAAATGTTTCTCATCTCAAGATGTCTACCATTTATCATCTTCACCTCCATTGCTTCATGAATGAAGCTACCTTCAAAATGCTCCAAGAGTGATGAATCCCTTTCTTTGTCACAAATAATTAGTGACAGCGCAGTAAATCTGTAGGGTAATACATATGCTGTCTCAAAGTAAGGCACAATATTGATCTCATAATCAGCCATTGTACATAGGATAATGCTAATCCCATTTTTTGAAACTCTACATTTCAACTCAAAATGTTGAATGTAGCTCAACAATGATGAACACGGATAGTTTTCAGTCTCCTCCTTGATTAGGTCAAGGGTCCTCTACGCTGTGATATGTCTCTGCTTCAAATCAACATTTTGTTCTAACCCTTGGTTATGCATTGATATTGAAACAATATGTGCTGAAATTTTATGCATACCTTGGATCAAATGATATGTGGGAACCTCTTGACAGAACACAAGAGTTCCTCCAACCGGGACAATAGTGTCTCCAATTACTGGTAAGAGTGATGGCCTCTTTCCTTCAAGTGTACTAGCACTGGTATCTTCCTCCTCCTCCTCATGCATCTCATGATCCATGCATGGGACTCCATATGTCAAGAGCTCAAGAATACCTTGCAAAGATGCAAGTGTCTCTTCTCCAGATACAAGTACTTCTGCAGCAGGTGGTGAAAGTAGTGACCTCTTGTCCAGAGTGACAAGATTGACATTCTCCTTGGTTTCCTTGGGAGATGTCTCTTTGTGGCTCATATTTGTCTTCTTCTCATCAAACTTCTTCCTCAAATTGTGAAAGAAATCTGAATACTCGATCACCTTTGCATGCTTTGTGTACCCAAACCACCAATCTTCTACTTCATCCAAGAGATGAAGTGCTGCAATTTGAATAGCCTCTTCTTCAGCCACAAGATGTAGCTTGAAAAATGAATCTAACTCCCTCCTCCAAGCCTTGAAATTTCTTGAGGAAGATCCATCAAATGTAGGAAAATAGAATTTATTATGCCTCTTTCTTCTATTGCTGCTATAGGATCCTCTTCCTTCTTTAATTTGGAATAATTGTTGGAGAGTTAGCTTCTAATTGAATGCTCTAGACAGTGCTTTGTACTCTTCAAGATACAGACTGAGAGCCTCATGAGTCTAAGTTTCATTCCTTTCTTCATTTCTATACCTCTCACTTCCTTCAACGAAAGTGGGCATAGTGGATCTATGAGGAGATCTATGATTCTCCGGTCTTCTTTTCTACTGATAGGAAGTGCTTTGACCTTCATTATCAAATCTTCTTCTTGGATATTCTTTCTGTCCTTCCTTCTTCATTTTATTGACCTCCTTGGAGAGATCATGCATGGATCTAAAGAAATGAGTGGTGGAATTTTCATTCTCCATGATAGATCTCATCTATCTGCTTCTTCTTTAGATGCAAAAGATGAAGTGTCCACAAGCTGAGCCAAATATCATGCTCTGATACCACTATAATATCCCAAAAGGGAGAATGCAGTAGTACTTCACACAATATAAGAACTTACAACAAGATAAACAATAAATCTAAGTACACATCAGAATATGAAGAAAAAGGTGAGCCATTTTATTATATTGGAGAATATTCAGTTACACAAGTACAAAATGTAGGTATATCTAGCCAAAAATATGAGCTAGGATCACCCCGAAAGCATGCATACAACAGGTACAACATCACTAGAGAGGCACTGAAGTAAATAATTCACAGTCCTTTTAGCTGAACATGAGCATATAGGTGCACGCTGAAAAGGAGAATGCAGATCCACTCAAATATGGAGCCCTGATGATGCCAAGATTCAAGATCTGGCCAATGTGATGGATTCCCAAGATAACCCAGAAAAGATTTTCTAGATTTGCAATTTTCAAAAATAACCTCCCTAGGATTTGATCCCTGATCTGCTAGGAAATATAGATCTGAAGCTAGATCTGAAAAATAGATGGCTGAAATATGATATCAGATCATATCTATGCTGGAAGGGTTGATCCCTTCTTCAGATCTATGAGCTAGAAGCTATAGATATAGCTTCTCAATCCTCCAATGATGATTGCAGATGCTGCAACACAACTGCCTCCATAAACTGCGCTATGAGGGAAAGTGAGGCCTTATGCCTACTGAAAAATGCTGAAATAAACTCCAGGCTGATGGTAAGACTGATGGCAATGTGAGGGAATGATCCCTCATATGATTGCTAGCTGAAATTCTAGAAACTTCCTTCCTCCCTTTAGATCTGCAAGGTATACAGTGTAATTTCTGAAGGAAGTACTACTGCTCGGAGGTAAATAACCTTTGGCCTAATGCCAGATCTGCAATGTGGCTCTAGGAGTGCTGATATATAAGACCAAGTGATGGGAATAATCCCTCACTTTGTTCTCCAGCTAAAGTACCGAAGACAACATCCACCTTCCAAACTTATCTTTAGAAATCTGCGGATTTCCGAATATGAATGTTCTATAGAAAGTAGAGAAGAGATGTGGCACCAATGCATAATGTAGAATGAAGAGAAATCCTATTTCTAGATCTACTCAAAGAAAGAGGTGGGATTCCCACCTGGGAACACCCTGTGCTAAATAGAACCTGCAATCTCTGCTAAACATCCCAAGAATGCCGCGGAATGTCACTTGACAATTCTAGATCTAAAATATCATACATCAAATAATCCAAGATGCCTTTCACCTTTTCCTTCATATCCTTTATAATGTTTGAGCCTTCCCAAGCCTTGGCCCTAATCTCAACTTCGCATTCACATGTGGACAAGATCCTCCAAGTGGGACTATGTTGTTTGACCAAATCAACCAACAAGTCTAGGTGCAATGTACACCTCCTCCATCATGTGTGCTTCATTTTCACATGATCTTCCATCACTTGATCATGAATGCTCAATGATCCTTTGTTTGAAATCTTCAAGATCTTAGTTGACTGAATCAACCCTCCATGATCTTTCTCATTAAATGAGACATGATCTCCAATCTCATTCACATTAGTAGTTGCTCAACTACCTCATTATGCATATCTAGGCTTAATTAGTCCACATTCACACACAAAAAGTGGATCTTATTCATTTTTTGGGTTTTTGGGTCCCTCTACCATTTTATTGAGTCATTAAGAAAATTAAGGACTCTAATATTCCAAGTATGATGTTCAAATTTGGGAATATTACACCAAATGGTGTGCTAAACCACCTTGCAACTCCTCCTACAGAAATAACGCAGATCTGGAAATAAAACTGCACTGTAGGGGTCAAAATGTGGCTGGCCTGATGCCAAGATCTGAAACTGAGCTCAAATCCCTTCAATATTGTCCTCCCAATGAAGTAGAAACCTCCCCCACTGAAAAGGAGCACTGAAATGGCCTAGATCTAGAGATCTAGTCTCCACTTGCTGCAACTTGCAAAAACAACCAAACCCTCAATAGGATCTATGTTTTAGTTGAAAGAAGAAGCTTGGCATTAAGCCAAATAGCGAACAATGTAGTGCAAGACTCCTCCAAGAGATCCTCAATGGAATAGGTGGTATTCCCGATCAGGAACACCCTATGCTAAACAACACTCTATATTAGCTAAACAGCAAGCGAAGATATATGTCTAAACAAACCATATATTCAAAAATATAATAGACATCAACATCCTTCATATGGCTATCATCCTCTTCCTTAAATAAGATATGTGTTTGCAAACCCTAAGCCCCATCCAAAAATATCACTACATTCACACAATGCATCTCCATCTAAAATTGTGTTTTACCTCATTGATGGCCACTCCTCCATAACAACGTTGTTGTTTTGGTCAAGGTTGACCTAGTGAAGTGATCCAGCCCCTTTCACACCAAGGGTGCTTCAATTAAGCTGCCAAGATTTGTCTTTTCACATTTGGCATTGATTTATTCGTTAACAAAGAGAATTTTGGACCTCCTCTGCCCTCTTATTCTTTAAACAAAGCAATAAAACAAAAATGAATATTCCAATTAGCTCATGACTAATTGGGAATATTACAGTCCTCCCTTCCCAAATGTTTCTTGTCCTCAAGAAACTGATAAGGTGAGAGCTGCAACTCTTATCCTCCTCCAATGGTGACACCAACATGTGATAAGCTTCCCTCATAAGTTCAGTGTTCACCAATCCATCCCTTCATGAATTGCTCCTCCAAAGTTCTCATGAGATGCGAATAATTCATCCCATAAGGAGACAATAGTTCAAATGAAAAAAACATGGTTTTCCCAATGTTCTCCCTAAAACATGTAGCATAGTGAACATGGAGAATCCCCATCCCAAAGGGCACAACATACCTCCCATCCTCCCTCCATCCATGTACAAGATCAAAATTAGATACATACAAACATAAGTTTGTGCATATGGAGGTGGGTCATAGTCCCACATGTGGAACCAGTGTAGTGCATCTCCTCACTGCATCAGATCATGATGTGGTAAGTGGTTTCCTTACCACTTACTTGCTGCCCAAGCCATCTCACTGTGGCTGAAAGTGTGAGATATATTTGGTGCTTTTGGAATGCACCCACAATGATACAAAATCATCTCCCTTTTTCCTCCAAGGGAGTGGCTATGAACAGAAATTTTTGTGGCTCAAAGTTGGCTATGAAGTTTATATGGTATAGTGCTCTTCCTTGGAGCTATGGCCTACATAAACATAGTAAAATAATGCATATGTTCATGAAATAAAGCATTAGGTACACAAGCATATCTTTCACCAACATTTATCCTTATACAAATGGAGTGGTGCATAGATCTATATCCTCTCCCAAAAGAAGAAAGTGATGGCTGAGTTAACTCATTGATAAAGTTATGTTGTTTTCCCAATTCCACATGGTTCATGCATCTTTGAAAATGTTGATATCATTCTCCTTCAAAGCCCTTCCATTTGTAACTGATCATGTTGATGTTGTAGAATCTCATGGAATATGTGTGGCTGAAAACTAACTCTTCATAGGCCCTTTGTAGTAACTTCTCCTTAAGATTGGAGGCTCTAGACAAGAATATCCTACCATGATAATAGATGAGGCATTATTGGACTGTATAGCCCTCTTCATGTAGTTGGTCATCAAGTATTATTCATGTGTGAAGATCCTTGGAATAATCCACCAACAGTTGGGATTTCCAATATGGATCAATCTCTCATAGTGACAACTCTGATGATCTATCAAAAAGAGTATCTGTCATATGGTTGTTCTCCTCCTTGACATCTCCCATGCCAAAGGTATATGATGGAAGGTTACTACTCCCTCCTTATTGTCCTCCTTGCATATGCACATGCTCCAATAAATATTGATGCTTTTGAAAGTTAGTCTCCCATGGGAGGCTATCATATATCCAATACCTCCTTGATTCAATCAAAGCATGCATGTGTGGCCACCATATTCTATCATGTATGGAAAATTTCCCTCTAAGTGAGGTCATCTTCTGAGTCTCCATAGCCAAGGAATGGTCTCCTTGTCCCTTGATGGTGTCATCCTCCAATCTTGTAGCATTTATTCTCAGCGTAGTATGAGATGAGAGATTGGGAAATGGTGATAGTGGAAGAATATTTGCCTCCTCCTTAGGCTCACCCATGCCTCTGAGCACTGCATTTTTGTCTTCTAATGCTCCCATCCTTCCTGGATCTATGAAAGGAGCATCAAGATGTGAGACATCTTTCACCAAATCTAAATCAGGTGGTCTCCCAGGGGGTTCACCACAAGATAATGATGTCTCATGGATCATTCTCATGTGCATAATAGATGGGATCATCATATCGCTGCTTCCACTGTGCAAAGTCATATCTGTTTCTTGTGTGGAATTTTCATGATAGTTGGGTATCACTCTTAATGACACAAGAGTGCCTCTAATTAGAGAAATTTCTCCCTTGTCACCTCCGGGTGGTGGTGGATCATCCCCTGCTACTCCAGCACTATGAACCCTCCCTTGTTCTTCTTCTTCTTCCTCCTCATTATCTGAGAAGACCTCTATGTAATGTGAATTTCTAGCTGCACATCTATGTCCAAGTGCCCAAGCTTCTTGGAAAGTGAAGCAAAGCTTCCTTCTTCTTAGATCTCTCTGGACATCATCATCAAGAGGTTTTTTATATGAGCTCTCCTTTGAGGGAGAAACCTTTTCTTATTTTCCTTTGATGGAAAAGAGGGCTTATGCTGGAAATTTGCCTTTGATTTTGGCAAGGCATCTTGAATGTCTCTAGCCCTTTCAATGGCATCTTGTAGGGTAGTGGGATTGGTAGACTTAACCAACCCATGAAGAGGTTCCTCTAACCCATCAAAGAACATATACACCCTTCTTGCTGCAGATAAATCAGGAACCATAATAGAAAGTCTTAAAAATTCATAGAAGTAATTTTCTTTAGTACCTGATTTCTTCAACTTTGCAAGACTCATGAAAGGTGCTTCTGGATCTCTTCTATCAAATATTTCCACCAGCCTTCTAGTGAACTCTGAATAAACAGTCACATTGGCATGACCCAATGTAGACAAGCCATGGAACCACCAATCATTTGCTTCACCCTCAAGGTGCAGCGTTGAAAAATTAATGGCCTCCATCTCTGGAACCTTGTTCAACTGGAAGTAGATGTCAAGTTTTTCTACCCAAGATTTGGCAGTGCTCTTGGATGACACATCAAAGTTGGGTAAAAATAATATACCCATAGTGTGGTGTCGACCATGATTTTGAATGAATCCACCACCTCTATGATGATGCCTTGGTCTTCTATTTTCCTTTATTGATAAAACTCCTGAAAACTCAAGTGATCTTTGAACCTCTGAGTTTGAGATTCATACTCCATAAAATAGTCTTCAAGGGATTCTTGCTCCTGAAACCCTTCATTTCCCATAGCCAAAAATGTAGGAATGGTAGAGCATTGGGAAACTTGTGGTTGATGCACTGGTTGATAATTATAGTGGTGAGACATGCCAGAGCCTTCACCATGATGAAACCCTTTAGGGGATTCCTTGAATCTGTCCATCCTCATCTCTTTCATCTCTCTAGCAATGTCTTGCATGGCTCTAAGAAGGATATTAGGGAACTCCTTCTCTTCATCTTCACCTCCAGATAAAGGGGTTTTACCCTTGTCTCCTTTGTCAATTATATAATCAAACCTTCTGTGGCTTCTTCTTTGACACCTCTTCTCTCTGTCAGTAAGAGGATCTCCTTCTTTAGATGACATAGTTTCTTTTATAATGCACAGCCTGTGCCATGATTATGCTCTGATACCATTGTAATACTCCCAATATGGAGACCCTTCATATGTCATTACAAAAGAAAAATATGTGTAAAATATGGCCTATAATATGCATAACAAGAAATACAAGCCTCTAATGAATAAAATGCCTCAATATGAGGTGTTGCAACCATATATAAAAGCTGGAAAACCATTACACACTATTTTATTAGCTCTGCAACATCAGTAGATTATACATCAGATCTATATCTGATATGTGCCTCAAAATTTATATCTATATCAGATCCATGCACTATACAAGCTCCTCTATAGAACCCCTCAAGGGTTTTTAGCAAAACACCAAGTACAAGATGTAGATATGAGATCTAAGACTACAGATCTACTGAAAAGTACAGATTTGGAAAGTGTGGCTGATATGATATGATTGTTAGCCATCTATAATTTCTGTTATACCTAATGATCGCTAGAATCAGTTTGTAGCCTTCAAGAAACAATTTCAAGCTAATATGTTAGTTCTTGAAGCCTGGTTGTTCTCTCTATCCAAAGAAACCCGAATTCACTGATGTTTTCACTTCAAAATCCTCAAGGAAGCTTGCTGATTCAAAAAGGTTGTTTCAAACCTCCATGTCCATCATTTATCCTTTTTTCCCTAACTTTCCACTCATTTACCTTTCATTCCCCATCAAGACCCCTTAAGACCTTATAAATCATATTTTTCTAGTCTTGAACCTCTTTTTCCCCCTTATTGAAACCCTTCTTTAGGCTTTAAAAACCTTCATTTTGGCATTTAAACACTCTTTTAACACAAGAGGCCTTAAGCCCCTTTCGCTTAAGCCCGAGTCCCTTTTTTTCCATGAGACCGGGCCCCGTGACCAAGCGCTAAGACCATCTGTGATCGCACGTCGCTCTTTCCAAGTTCCTACTTCCAAGTTTTCTGTTTTGCTGATGGCCGATCCTCCGATAAGATCTGGACCATCCATTCCCCAAGATCCGATGGCCATCGCACTACACGCTCCGCTCTCTATCGGCCATCGCATCGATGCATCACATCAGGGTTCGCGCTTTCCCTTCCGCGTTCCCTTCTCTGCCGATGATCATCCCCCGCTGATGGAATCCTAATCGTTGATCTCTCCCAGATCCAACGGTCCTCGCTCCATCGCACTTCGCCTTCCCCATCGACATCGCACTTCGGCGATTCCCATTTCTAGTTCCCAAGCCCTTTTCACCACCAATATGCATCCTCTCCGAGTTAATACTCACCGTCCAATTAACCCAGATCTACGCCGCAGGTTCACTGTGGGGGCACCTGAACAAAGTGGCCCGTACTCCCCAGTCCCCCCATAGTTGATCTCAGCCGTTGATCTTCTCCTGATCCAATGGCCAGCATTTATTCCCCATTTCCCATTCACTGTGGAGGCACCCAGCCCTGAAATCTCTTCGTACCCCCCAGCCCCCCGCAGTTAATCTCCACCGTTGATCTCGTTTCTGATCTAACGGCCCTTGCTTCTTTGGCGCATCGCATATCGCAACTCCCCCTGTCCACCCCTCCTCTTATGTTTCGCCAACGATATCCTCCCTCCACCGATATGATCTCAACCATTGATCTTTAAGATCCAATGGTCGCCGATTATCCTTACCATTTCACCCTGCCATACAAACATTTCGCTACCAAATAATATTTCTGACGTAATTCGATCCCATCCGATCACGCAGTTCTCCAATGCGCTCTCTCACAACCGTCGATCTGGATTGCCCAGATTGGATGGCCACAAATTACCTTCGCACCCGATCTCCCCAAGCCTTCCCACCATGAAATTCTAATGCGAAATGGGCGGCTTTCAGCAAGACATGTGTCAACCTCCAATGTGTATCGTGTTCTCCCTACCAATACCACCTACCGCCTGGGCCTCACGCAAAAACCATTTGCGGTTTTCCCGAAACCACCAATGCTCTCTTTGTGCTAAAACTCTGTTTTAAACCCTAGTTCTTTGCTCTTTGCCATAGAACCTCATCGCTGCATGTACCCTCCTCCTCACTACTCTTCCTACCCCCACACAGCTTCTGCAAGCATTTTAAACCCACAACACAGGTTTTCATAATTTTTTTAATGTGTATTTGCAGGTTTTAATGGTGGGTTAATGTGCAGGCTCTCCCACAGTTAAGAAAAGTGACAAAGAGCCGAAGATGACGATCCTCGAAGGCTCAAAAAAATGCAGAAAAGGGATAAGAAAGGGTTTATTCCACATTTAAGGCAATGTGTCATGAGCAACGACCATTCATTCAAAACTCTCTAGCACAGAAAGTCGCCTGTACACAAGCAAAACGAAAGAAACATTGAAGATTAGTGAAGAGTATCAGAGAGATTAAAGAATAAAGGTTAAGGGTCCAAATCAGAAGATTAAAAGCTTAACCAGCAGATCAAAGATAAAAAACACAGTCAAAGCTAAATCAGTGTTAAATGACAAAGACAAATTACTCATCAAAAGAGAGCTTCGAAAGACACATCAGTGAAGCTATTTACTCCTCCCAAGACTAAAGACACCTTGACAGTTATTATGCTAACAGCACCTCTTTAAATTGTTAAGGCAGTTATTGCAAAGGTATGGGTGGTCTCAAAACCCATACTGTCAACTTCACTTGTACTAGAAGAAAATATAGGACTGTAGCAGCCAGAAGACTTCTCCACAAAGACACTATTTGGAGTTATTACCAGCCTGACAATTAGGCCTCAAAGTATACAAGAACTACTGGAATGGGCAAGAAATTAATGTCATATTTATGACATAGAATAGGCATTCGAATGCTTTCCTCCTCTGTTTTAATTAACCATTAAGACCATCTCTGTCACCTCTCCTCCCCATTCACCTATAAATCCTATTCGAACTCTCATTGTAAAAGTTGGCATTTGGTGAACTCTTTGAAGTAATACATAGGCTAGCAGAAGTGAAAATAAATTGATGTATTGAAGTTCATGGATGGCTTGGCTTGTTTATTGATGAAGGAGGCTAGATCATTGGATCCTTGAGCCTGGTTGTGGTGAAGTACTCTCTAACAGTAATTTTTATTTCCCGTTTTCCATTTTGTTCCATCATTCTATACTTACAGTAGAGTAAAAATTTTAGGCTAAGAAATGTCTCCTAGAAGCACCTTAGACCTATTTGCTCTTCACTATCTTTATGTTTTCATCTGATGAGGTATTATTGAGTAGTTTTAATCGCTCTCTTTAACCCTTATGCTTGTTTATTTCTGAAATAGTTCATATAGTTGGCCTCAAGAACGATTTATGGTTTTCCCTGCTTGCTTGTTGCCACTTGAAAATTGTTTCCGAAGTCTCCTTTCAAAGTACCATTGTTTGTAGTCTACCTGAGAGGCCTGTTTTGATCATACGCTCTGTTCCTGCTGAGATAATTGTTTTGAAGGCATTTATAATGGAAATCTTAGATGTCTAGGCATTCCTTCTTCTATGAATGTATTTATTTGTGAATCTTATATGTTTTCTAAATCCTTGCTAGTGAAATATTTAGAAGAAATAGAGTGTTCCTCGCATTCTGTATTTCATTGGAAAAGTCTGTCTTGAAATTATCATCTTCCGAAGTATGGTTTGTGGAGTTCATGGTTAGCCCTGTATATCAAATGCATCTTTATATTCAGATTATGTTTTAAGTCCCTTTGTTGAGAATTATAGATAATTAAGGATCCTTAATTGCCCTTAGTTTTAATTTTCATTCTAAGACCTTGATGTTCATTTCATCCCACCTACAAAACACAACAGATCCATTGACCAAGTTATATTTTCCATTCGGTACCCCAAATTCATCAATCAAACCTGCTATGACTACCACTTGACTCCATTTCCCAATGGCTTATAGAATTCCCCACTCTGTCTACGCTGCCTAGATCATCTATGTACAACCAACAAACAAACAAATTTGCACTTCATAACTAGCCTAAAATCAACCTCTTAAAAGCATCAAGCTATATCCTTACAAACATATTGAGAGATCCCTGTCTGAGACTAGGAGGGCTAGATCCTAGAGCTCTAAAGCTTGGTTTGAATGTTTCCTTGTCATTTTGTTTTCCAATCAGCTAAATCACGGGACCCCAACATTTTGGCGATCATGGTGGGACCTCTGAGTACATAATAGCCTAGCAAGATCTTGTAGACTCATTATTCTTTCAAAACAAAAAACTCAGAAAACCCCAAAAACATTCAGATTGGTTTCATAATAAACAATGGTGGTGGACCATAAACATTTTACTTTCAAAAAACTAAAAAATCTCCACTTGGCGCCTCCACTAGCCCCAGTAGGCCAATTACTTCTCTAGACTTCTGGATTTCCCTAGGATTGTGTTAACCAACCCTGAGGAAGTTTAGGAACATAGTCCACTATTATAGAAATCACTGTGAGATGAAAACAGTCCTAAAAATCTCAGCCTCTCTAAATTTTCGAAACTAAAATCTGGCTTCACATAGGGTCAATACTAGATCCCATCTAGATCCTAATCCTCCCACCATAGTTAATAATCCAGAAAAGATTTTGTGGCAAACTTGTGATCTGGAAAACCAACTACTGATAGGACCATCCCAAGGACAAGATCTGCCCCTAAAAATCACACAGTCTTGAAATATCTTCACTTTGACTTACCTCACACAAAGAACCTATTTAGAAATAAGTCTCAAAGTGATTTAAACCAAGCTGATTCTGAAACCACATATTTGAAACCGAGCTTTAGCAGAGAAGCTTCACCTTCTACTCCACCTGATTCTCAGCTTCTCCATCATTTCATCTCCTTCCATAACATATCTGATCATCATCAATTTGTTGGCCCAAGCGTTTCTTCCACTCCTATACACACATACACTGTTCAAATCACTCCAACTCAGCCCATTTTCCCTCTTGTAAATCCACCTCTTTTAAATCCCCCATTAGTTCCTATCATGGTAGCATGTTATGCTCCACTAGTGTTACCACAACCTCTGGTTCCCTTACCCAATGATTACCAATCCAAAATTCCCCATTTCACTAGAAATGAACCTACTACTACCCAAAAACATGTAGATAAAATTAATGATGCTTTTGATTACATGGAAATATAAGATGAGACCATAAAAATGATATTTTTTTCTCAGAGTTTGGGAGGAGAAGCCAAAAAATGGTTCAAAGGCCTAACTCCCCATAGGATACGCGATCTACCTTCTTTATTTCAAACATTCACTAAAAAATGAGAAATTAAAAAGAACCCTCTCCAAATACTTTCATATTACAACAACTTCAAGAGAAACACTTGGGAAAGTGTTCAAGATTATTGCATTAGATTCAATAGTGTTTATAACGCACTACCCCCAAATATGAAACCTCCACAAGGCATAGCTTTGGCCAAATTCCCTGAAGGATTTGATCCTGAAACTGCATATCAACTAATATAAAGGGATCCCTTAACTTTAGAAGACATGCAGAAGGGAGCTCTTAGTGTGGAAGAAAATATGATTGAGAAGAAAGCTAGGTTGATAACGGAGAAAAGATTCACATATAAAGATGAAACTATGGCATCTACTTCTTCATCTGAGGCCAAAGTTGACAACCTAGTAAGGGTAATGGAAAGAATGCTGGAAAAGATCAATTTAAATGAAAGAACCCCTCATAGAGAAAACCAAACCAACCCTCAAAACAGAAACAAAAATTCAAATATCAGAAGAGATCCCAATCAAGATAGGCATAAAGAAAATGAACAACAAATTAGGCCCCCCTATCTACAAAACTATGTAGAACAAGAGGATAGAGGGGAAACTAATAGGCTGGAAGAAAATCATGTGAACTTGATAGGATTTGATGACAGAGATGATATCTTCCTCACTAAGGAAGAACATGGATTTTTCTCATCAAAAAAAAATGAACACAATCATGAAGAGTTTGAAGATTATAGGTTGGGGTTCGAAAATGCAATTATGGAACTTCACAGACAATATGATCTCAGAAGAAAAATGAACCAAGAAATTGCTAAAGACAAGAACACTAGCACTGCTGTTGGAAAAACATTATAAAATCAGCCTAAGAAATCAAAAAATAATGCCAACATCGTGGCCAAGAAAACTGATCTAAACAGAGACAAAAACAACCAAACAAGTGTTGAGAAGAGCTACCCTAGTACTTCTGCTAGTGGCCCTATCAAAACAGTCCCAATTAACAGTCCTAATAAAACTCAGCTAGCCAAAATTGCTGAAAAAAACATAAGCAAAAAAAAAGATGTGAATATGCCGAAAACAACACTTCCTTTCAGCCTCGAACGTGAAATTGCCAAGATAAAAATTAGCATGCCTCTAACTGAACTGGTAACTCAGGAAGTGTACAAAAATCAAGTTTTGAAAGCTCTGAATATAAACATTGATGCTGATACTTTAAACTTGAAGGATGACAAACCAGAACTGTTGTTTGGTCCTAGAATTGAAGGAAAATAGCAAGAAGGGGTTGTCCCTCCCTTTTATAAATATTCTAAACATACATGATAAGATCCTACAAAATGCCATGCTAGACTCTGGAGCATCACATAACCTTATGCCCAAAGTAGTAATGGAAAGCCTAGGCTTAGAAATGACTAGACCATATAAAGACTTATACTCTTTTGATTCAAGAAGGGTCAAATGCTTGGGGTTAATCAAAGATTTGTGTTTTAACCTGTCACAAATTCTTGCTAAAAGCCTAGTGATGGATATAGTGGTAGCTGACATTCCCCCAAAATATGGCATGATTTTGTCTAGATCATGGGGAGCCAAAGTTCAGGGGAGCCTTCAAATGGATATGTCCTATGCCATCATACCAGTGTTTAGTAAAACCAGAAGATTATATAGGGAATCCCTAATAAAATACATGGTGTGCAGCAAAGACAAACCCAACAACATGCCTGTCTATTCCACACATTCAGACTTAGATTCCTTTATCTTATTCAATGAAGATGAAATCACCCAACAAGAAAAGGAAAATAAGCAAGAGATTAGTGCACCAAAACATTTAAATTTTCCTTTCAATCAACCACGAAATGCCCCAAATCTCAACAATCTCGGGCAACAAAAAGAAAAAGATAATGAGATAGAAACACTTTGGAAAATGAGCTTTGATGGCACTTGTAACTAGGCCAGTTCAGGGGCTAGTGTATGGATACATAACAAAAACAAGGGATACTCCTTTAAACTAGATTCCCCATGCACAAATAACATTGCAGAATACGAAGCCCTCATCCTTGGCTTACATTTGCTCAAAGACTTAAAGGTTAAGAAGATATCAGTCCAAGGGGATTCTTAGTTAATCATTAGGCAAATCAAAGGGGAATATTTAGCTAAAAATCAAAGACTCAGAGACTATAGAAATGCTGCCCTCGATCTCCTTAAAACCTTTGAAAAATATGAACTCATTTTCGTATCAAGAGCTCAAAATCATCTAGCTAATGAACTTGCCTTTGCTGCAAAAAATTTCCAAATACCACAGATAAATGAACAATTCAATATAAAGGTGAAGAAAATACCAACAGTGCCTGACAATAAAGATTATTGGGAAGTGTTTGAAAATGATGAACACATAAATGATTTCTTGCAATCAAGGAATGAATTTTCCACAACAACACCAAGTTCCAGCCATGGAAAAGATTGTTGCAATGAGGAACAAACCCCTGGAATAGAGCCCTGCCTTTTTGTTGATATAAATAAGTTTTAGCACCTTTTTAAAGCAGAGTTATTTGACAACCGAGACCAAAAGGACCTTGAAATTTTATAATGTAAAGGTGATACTATACCAAAAGGCCTTCCACCATTAGAACAACTATTCGATTTCAACGTCGTGGCCAAAGAACTGAAAACAGAGCCTATGGAAACTAACGTTGAGGAACATAACATAGGTAGCCCCACTGAACCCAAAATGATCAAGTTGTCCAGCACCCTCCCAGATCATGTCAAACAGAAGTACATAACACTTTTCAAAGAATTCGTAGATTTGTTTGCATGGGACTATAAAGATCTGAAATCTTATGATACTAGCATCATCCAACATAAAATCCCTCTTAAGGAAAATCAAAAGCCTTTCAAACAGAAACTAAGAAGGATAAACCCCATTTTATTACCTTTAGTAGGGAAAGAGATTAGGAAAATATACGACGCTCGGATCATAGTTTCTCTCAGATACTCAGAATGGGTTTCCAACCTAGTATCTGTTAGGAAGAAGACAGGGGAAATTAGGCTGTGTATTGACTTTAGGAATCTAAATAGAGCCTCCCTGAAAGATAATTACCCCCTGCTGAAGATGGATCACATACTACAAAAGGTGGTCGGGTCTAAAATAATATCATTGTTGGATGGGTTCTCAGGCTACAATCAAGTTCTTGTACTCCCAAGTGATCACGATGATTTTGTCACCCCCTAGAGACAGTCTAGAGTTGCCATTGACCAGTGCCTAGGACATCTTAATATAGCGGGGAGGCATGTAATATAGCTTGGGTTTTCAATCCAAATGCCTTCCTACTATCTCTTGTTTGAACAAGGAAATGAGATTGAAATGGGACCAATCTCTCTCAGAAGCTGATACAAAGATAAGAATAGTGTAGGGACATTATGTAAAAATCCAATACAAAGGCATCAGACAGTTAAGAGACAGCTTGCTGTAAAGAGGGCCAATTCAAATAGTATATCATAGAAATCAAGTATTAGGAAGTGATTGCAGTGAGGAAACATAGAGGAGATATTAGTTAACATGAGACTGATACCTAGATACACAACAGAACCACATAAGGGCATATTAATTTATGAATCCTTATATGACAATGGCGTTTTAAAAGCACCCTCCTCAAGCAACTAATATAGCAGAAAACATGGATGAGGTGAAGAACATGGAACAATATATCATGACTAGGCCTATTTAAAGCGCTTGAATAATCCCAGTATGGGCATCAACTAGGATGAATCCTTACTCAATATTAGTGAGCCACTTGCATTTTAGAACATGATACAAGAAGATAACAAGCACGAAATGAGATATTGTATTAACACTTAAGAGAAAATTACATACTGTGAGATACCAAATACCAGAATCCTTATTACAGTTATAACTCCTCCTCACCGAGACCCTACGGGCTCTGAACCTTCATACAGAAATATTACAAAATGTATACAAAAGCCTTTTCACTACACAGTTTGCTGATAGAAATCTGGAACCCTTACAATGTCTTTCCTCCTAGCTTTTATAGATGAGATAGAGAGTTCTAGAGGAGGAGGTAGATAGAAAGCATTTAATAACTTATTTTGAATCAAATGGCGGAAAACATTCGCACCCACACTGTGAAACGACTGAACATAAATGACTGTACCTTACAATTTATTTCTGGAAATGAATGCTAAAAATGAAAATCTGCTTATATGCAAGACATAAATAATAAAATATGTAAACATTCGGCTCTTTTCTGGAGGAGGAAGATCTACGGCAATAAAACCTTGAGGCGCCTGTTTCTGTACATGGTAATTTTGATCTTCAGTTCTTGGATTTAAATTTGAAACCTTTTTCGAGCTGGACCCTGAATTCATTATTTCTTCATTAATAATCTGTTGCTGCATTAATGTTTCCATCCGCCCAAATGCGCCCCTTTTGATTTTCTCTGGAGAGTTCCATAGATCGAAGTACCCTTCTTTAATGGAGGTCACATCATAGTGACTTTCGGATCCTTTCCGCCAATTTTGTTCCCACCACAAGCTCCTGCAAAAACAAAATCCTGTTGAATAAAACTAATCACAAAGATAGAGGACAAAGTGAGGCTAACGGAAGCGATGGCATAGATATGAGAGGATGATGGAATGACGTGGGGTGGAGACTTCAAACAAAAACGCTGAGGTGTGACACATAACCGGAATATGTGAAAAATGGAGGAAAAGTGGATGACATGTAGGCAAACAACGAAAAATGGCGGAAGAACGCTGATGGTACGAAAACTTTGAAGATTAACTTTTGGGGAAGTTACAAAGGAAAGACATAACAAAACAACGGAGAAAAGGCTTTAAAGGTGGGACCCAGAGCGCATATCGCAAAATCTCAAGAGGAGAAAATGCGATGGAGGGAAATATGGAATAACCAAAATTCCGCGCTCTGCGCTATGCGATGGGCGTGGTCAGTCGAGCGCGGATCGCAAAAACGAAAAGTGCGATGACCGGGGGGGTAACGCTAACGGGAAACTGCGCTTTGCGCATGCGATGGTGGGAAGAATGCGATCGTGCGATAAACGCTCAAAGGGGCAACGCTTGGTTATATGTAAGAAAGGAGGCGCGGAGCTAGAAGAAAAAGGGGCTAGGCCTTATATAACCTTTTAAAGCGGACTTTAGCCCTTTTTAAATGTATTTCTGATGCGGGAATGGGCAGCGGTAAAGGGGAAAGAGGAGACTTTGGCCAAAATTTAAATGGGGGGGGGGGGCTGAGTTGTACAACATTGGCTCCATCTGGGGACGGCATGCTCGTCCTCGGACATGCCGAGAACTCGCAGACCTCAAACCCTCTTGTATGTGAATTTCATTCTACGATCCCTTTTCATTTTCTTCAAAACTTATCTGCTTATTTATATTATTTACATTTCAAAATTGAAATCACACTTACATACATTATATACATAAAATACATCAAGCCTGGTCTGCCTGAGTCAGTACTGAAAGTAGTGTTTAAGGAATTGTCCATTCACAGGGGCGTCTAGTAGATCACCCTGTAGATTTTCTAACATGAAAGTGTTATTTCTCCCTAGGTTCACTATTTTGAATGGACCAAACCACAGCGGGTCAAACTTGGCATGCTTGCCCTTTTCTGCTCTGCGAACATCCCACCTGAGAACCAGGTCTCCTACTTGGAAGTTCCTATCTTTTGCATGGCGATAAAAAATATCCTTCATTTTTTCCTGATACTCTATCAGTCTCTCATTCACCTGGTTGCGCGTTTCTTCCAATTCTACCAGTTGATTAATTCTTCTGATCATGTCATCTGGTTCTTCCTCATTCTCTTGCATAAAATGTGCCACTGGCAATGCCAATTGCAGAGGAAACACAGCAGCTCGCCTATACACCAGCTCATAGGGTGACTTCCCTGTTGCTCTTTTGCTGGTTATCCTATTTTCCCATAGAGCAAACTTCAATTGAGAGTCCCAGTTTTTCTGATTTTCACTTATTGTTTTCTTCAGAGCCCTTACCAGGGTTTTGTTAGAGGACTCTGCTAAACCATTCCCCTGTGGATAGTATGCTGTGGAGTGAGTCAATGTAATGTTATACCTTTGACAAAACTTTACAAACCTGGCAGACTTGAAAGCCTGCGCATTGTCAGTTACAATTCTGGCTGGATAGCCAAACCTATATATGATATTTTCCTCTATAAACCTCACGATCACAACATCTGTAGCATTTCTTGTAGGTATTGCTTCCACCCATTTCGTGAAATAATCCGTGGTTGTTAGTATCCATTTATATTGGCCACTCGATGGGGGATGTATTTCTCCTATAAAATCTAGTCCCCATTTCTGAAATGGTTCATTTACATGGATGGGAATCAAGGGCAAAGCTGCTAATTTCTATCTTTCTGCAAATCTTTGGCACTTGTCACATGCTCTGACCCAAGAAAAAGTATTTGAGTACAATTTTGGCCAGTAAAAACCGGCCCTCAAGATTTTATGTGTTGTAGCCCTCCAACTGTAATGTCCCCCACAAATTCCTTCATGAAATTCTGTTAATACTTTCTGCACTTCATTTTCTATGAGGCATAACAATAATATACCTAGAGGGTCTCGCCAATAGAGCTGTCCATTGGAAATTACAGATTTTTGTGATTTCATTCTTACAGCTCTGTATTTTACCTTATCGCAACCTGTCGGACAGCTAAGTGTTGAAAGATATTCAACTATTTCTTTATACCAAGGACTAGTTAGATATTTCATATGTATCTTTTGAGTGGCCATCTCCAGCCCTTGCTGTTCTTCTTCTTCTTCAGATTCTTCATTCGCTATTATGGATAGATTAATGCCCAGAGCTTGATGATTTGATTCAGATAACATTTTGGCAAGTCCCTGTCCTTTGACCAACTTAGTAGGCCTTATATCCAAATCATACTCCTGGATTTTTGCAATCCATCTTCCTCTTCTACCTTCGCTGTCTCCCTGAACTAAAATGTCTTTAACAGCAGCTGTGGGGACATGTGCAGTAATATGAGATTGTAAAACATATACTCTAAAGGCTTTAAGGGACTTTACCAGGGCATATGCCTGCTTCTCCAATATATTATATTTTAATTCAGCATCATAAAGCACTTGACTGAAGAAAGCTATAGGCTGTTCATATCCCTCCTCATTTTTCTGCAGTAATACTCCGGCAATTGTATGGGGTGAAGCAAATGAAAAGATCATGAATGGCTTACTGTAATCTGGCCCAACTAACATAGGAGCTTCAGAAAATTCCTGCTTTATCCTTGTGAATGCATCTCTAGACTCCTGGGACCATTTTACTTCACTCTCCTTTTTCAACATATTAGTTATATGCCTAACTATCTCGGCGTAGTTAGGAATAAACCTTCTTAGAAAATTAATTCGGCCTAAAAATACCTGTACTTCCCTCTTATTCCTGGGCAAAGGAATGCCATTTATTACTTCAACTCTCTTAGGGTCTATTTTCACACCATCTTTTGTTACAATGTGCCCTAAGAGCTTTCCCTCATCTAATGCAAGTAAGGACTGTTGAGGGTTGAGGGATAGGCCATACCTTCTGCATTTTTCAAAAGTTCTTCTTAAAGGATTAATATGTTCATCATCATTCTTTGAAAACACAGTGATATCATCAAGATACACCACCAAAAACTTGTCCTGTTCTCCCACAAAGGCTATATCCATTGCCCTTTGAAAAGTAGCTCCTGCATTAATTAATCCGAATGGCATCCTGGCATACATAAAGGTTCCCCATGGTGTAGTAAATGCAGTTTTCTTCTGGTCTTCTGGGAAAATGGCCACTTGATTATAACCAGAAAAACCATCCATCATTGACATTCTAGATGCTCCCACTACTTTCTGTAGGATGTGGTCCATCTTAGGCAGTGGATAATTATCTTTAAGAGATGCTCTATTCAAATTCCTGAAATCCACACACAACCTTATTTCTCCATTCTTCTTTCGAACAGGAATGAGGTTCGCTATCCATTCCGAGTATCTCAATGGAACAATTATATTGGCCTTCAGTAATTTCTTGATTTCCTTTTCAATAGAGGGAAGCATCAGAGGATTGATCTATCTGAGCTTCTGCTTATAAGGCTTTGCGTCATCCCTCAATGGAATCTTATGCTGCATTATATTTACATCAAAAGTCTTTAGGTCCTAATAGGACCAAGCAAATACATCTTTGTAAGATTGAAACAGCTTCAAATATTTTTCTTTATAATCTTCTGGGACTCTTTTAGATAATTTTACAATTTTGGGATCTGCATAAGTACCCAAATTCAAATCTCCCACTTGATCTTCTTCTGTTACTTTGCTAGGCTGCAATGGAATATCATCTTTGTTAAATAATCTTTCTAGAGGCACCAACCCTCTAGGTATAACATTTCCTTTCAGCTGCAGCACTCTATATCCTGCTATCTTTTCTTCCCATCTGTTTTCTGCAATATTTTCAACTTCTTCCTCCTCGTTATCATCAATTTCTATATTTGTGAATTCTCCCACTGTCTCCATGAATCTCTTCATCTGTTCATCATCTTCGAATACCTGCCAGTGCTTTACATTATCTAGAATGGATGGTCTGTACCGTACCTCCACTTCATATCTTAAAAGTGGATTCTGAGGAGGACGAAATGTACTGGCAGCTACAACAAGAGAATCTGCTATTCTGTTTTTCTCCCGAGGCATGAACTGTATATTGAATGCTGAGAAGAAATTTTCTATCATGTCCCATATTTCATTTCTATATGCTTTGAGTCGAGGATGCTTGGTTTGGCATTGATTTTTGATCTGTCTCACTACCAGCTCAGAATCTCCCAAGACTTTTAAACATTGGATGCCCATGTTTCTGGCTGTCTGTAATCCCAATATTAGTGCCTCATATTCAGCTACGTTGTTTGTAGCCTCATACTCCAATTTAAAAGACAGCGGCACCCATTTCCCGGTAGGAGAGATCAACAATACCCCAGCTCCACTGCCTTCTCTCGAATTTTCCCCATCAAAATGCAAAGTCCAAATTTCTGATTCCCGATCTCCTTTAGGCTGTTCAGCTTGAATTTGACCAAAAAGGGGCTCATGAGCATAATTCTGATTTTCTTCTAACATCAAACAGGAGAAGTCTCGCTCTTTGTTATAAACTGGAGAGTTCTCTGAGCAGTCAGCCTTAGTTACCATTTTAACAAATCTAGTCTCCCTGTATAACCTCCTTTCTTGACCCCCGAAGACTGGGATAGTAGCATATGTTAAATCCAATTTAATTGATCCCCCAATCTTTGTACCCCAGGACCTCGACAGCAGCATGCCAAAGCGGGCTGGGATATCAGCGACCACAATGTCCATGACCACACTCTTTGCTGGAATTTGGGCCAGATTGACCACTAAATCTTTAATCATTCCCAAGCATTTAACTCTTTTGGAATCAAATGAATATAAGTTTTTATATGGTCTTGTAATTTGCAGCCCTAGTTGCTCCATGACAAACAGAGGCATAAGATTATGGGAAGCCCCTGAATCTAACATACAATTATGTAGCAGTAGGTCATGGATGGCTAGGGACACGTAAAAGGGAGGAGTAGAAGAGTCTATCTCCTCGACATGTGGGCCAAAGACTACCATGGGTCTTTCTTCTTGAAGATTTAAAATATCAGGTGTAATTGGTGTTTCAAGAGGAAGCATAAAGGAATTAACTTGAGACTGATATACATGCTGTTTCAATAATTCAGTCAGTGGGACAGGGATCTTAATTTTCTCAAGTTCTTTTTGTAAATTGAAAACAGATGGGGGCTTTTCTATCACAATTTCTTTTGACTCCTTATTTTCAACTGAAGACTTGACTTCTTTTGACACTGACTCAACATTAAGAGGACTGACTGTTTTTGAAGAAGAAGGAATTTGAATATTAGACTGTGAGGGAACACTTAGAGGGTTCTTACCTTTTTCCATACTTTTCTTTGTGGCTGATTCCTTCTGAGTAGATGCTTCTTCTTGAGGTGGTTCTTCTTCTTTCTCTTGAGTTCGGGTCCTCTTTCTCGAAGATCTGAGATCATATTTTACGTTGAATTGTGCTTCCATAAAATCAGCAAATTGCTTACAGTAATGGTCAATCTCTGCTTCTTCGTCTTCGTCTTGCAACGGGCAATCCATATCATCATTATTTGAAAAAGCCAGATTTGAATCTTCTAATCCATAAGCCGCATCCCCAGTGGAGTCATCTGCTGGCCCTTCCAGGTATAAGGGATGAGGTACCTGGTCTTGTTGTTCCTTTGTTTCTCTCGGCAATAGCTGCAATGGGGGTCTTCTACACTGAGGATTGTATCCTCTGTTTGGAGCATTATAATAGTTCTTGGGAGCTGCATTTTTTGCTTCTAATTCGAGCTTGACCATATTCTTTATTACTTTGCTTATTTCATCCATTTTATCTGAATATTTTTCCTGATTAGAAGCAGAAACCTCTTCTTTGCCTCTTCTCCTAGTATCTTGTTCAGTTTTTCCCTTTAGTTTCCCAGTGGAGGCAAAGTTTGCTTCCAATTCTAGAGCATCTGATTGTGCATCATCTAAAGTGGCAGGTTTCCTTTCTCTCAATGAGAAGCCGAAATCAAAATCAAAGGCTGCTATGAAAATTATCTTGGCAGCAGCTTCATGGGGCTTCATTTCAGGAGGTAGGCTCAGATATAACTTGTTGAATCTTTTGATGAATTCTGAAACCCCTTCATTCTGTTTCTTCTTCATAGTATTAAACTCGGTAAGACATTGACCATGATCTTTCTTTTCTCCCCACTTTCTAAGAAAAGTATTCTCCATTTGGTCCCAGGTGGTCACAAAATTATTTCCCAATGTCTTAAACCATTTTTTGGCTTCGCCCTCCAAAGACTGCACAAATAATCTCAAGACCACATCCAGATGTTCAACATTTAAGTTTTCTGCAAAAGAGCAGAAGGTCTCGAGATGTTTCTGAGCATCAACTCCATTTTCACCATTAAATCTCGGCAGAATCTTTAGATAATCCTGTGGCATATCATTTACCACTTGGGGCAAGGCCAAGGGAGAATATTTGTTCAATAGAAAAGTAGGAACGTTAGCCATTGGGAGAGGTGGGGGTTGCACAACAGTCTGAGATACAAATGAAGGGAGAGGAGTAGGAGGAAGTGGAGTATGAATAACGATGGGAATATATTGCACAGAAGCCTAAGGTGTGGATGGGAATAACTCACGGTTAACAGCGACTACTTCTGTGACCTCTTTAATTTCTTCAGCCTTGAAAGCAGGATGAGATCCTTCCTCAATCCAGGCACTTCCTCTACGTGGAGTCTCAGAGTAAAAACCGGGATTTTCTGTTCTAACTTCTTGAGAAGAAGAGGGCGGATAATCTTCAACTGAATATTCAGGATTTTCAGCACGAGCTGACTTCCTCTCCTTCCAAACTCTTTTATGAATGATCTTCTCTGGGTCAGACACGTAGGGTGTTTTCAGCTGAGATGTATCTGACCTCAAATGTGGCTTACGAGGAGCCAGGACTGCCAATAAAATTTATCAAATAAAGACCAGTGGAGTCGCCAAGGTGAGAGATATGCAACTCTTCAACTCTTTGTGCTCACCTGATTAGAGAGTGAAAACAATTTGTCGAGACCCAGGGAAACTGATATTCTTGAATTCGTCCCCAGCAATGGCGCCAGAAAGATGTTGTGGATGATTTTGTCACCCCCTAGAGACAGTCTAGAGTTGCCATAGACCAGTGCCTAGGAAATCTTAATATAGTGGGGAGGCATGTAATATAGCTTGGGTTGTCAATCCAAATGCCTTCCTACTATCTCTTGTTTGAACAAGGAAATGAGATTGAAATGGGACCAATCTCTCTCAGAAGTTGATACAAAGATAAGAATAGTGTAGGGACATTATGTAAAACTCCAATACAAAGGCATCAAACAGTTAAGAGACAACTTGCTGTAAAGAGGGCCAATTCAAATATTATATCACAGAAATCAAGTATCAGGAAGTGAGTGCAGTGAGGAAACATAGAGGAGATATTAGTTAACATGAGACTGATACCCAGATACACAACATAACCACATAAGGGCATATTAATTTATGAATCCTTATATGACAATGGCGTTTTAAAAGCACCCTCCTCAAGCAACTAATATAGCAGAAAACATGGATGAGGTGAACATGGAACAGTATATCAAGACTAGGCCTATTTAAAGCGCTTGACTAATTCCAGAAAAGGCATCAACAAGGATGAATCCTTACTGCAAACTAGTGAGCCACTCGCAGTCTAGAACATGATACAAGAAGATAAATAGCATGAAAGGAGATATTGTATTAACACATAAGAGAAATTACATACTGTGAGATACCAAAGACCAGAATCCTCATTACAGTTATAACTCCTCCTCACTGAGACCCTACGGGCTCTGAACCTTCATACAGAAATATTACAAAATGTATACAAAATCCTTTTCACTGCACAGTTTGCTGATAGAAATCTAGAACCCTTACAATGTCTTTCCTCCTAGCTTTTATAGATGAGATAGAGAGTTCTAGAGGAGGAGGTAGATAGAAAGCATTTAATAACTTATTTTGAATCAAATGGCAAAAAACATTCGCGCCCACACTGTGAAACGACTGAACATAAATGACTGTACCTTACAATTTATTTCTAGAAATGAATGCTGAAAATGAAAATCTGCTTATATGCAAGACATAAATAATAAAATATGTAAACATTCGGCTCTTTTCTGGAGGAGGAAGATCTGCGGCAATAAAACCTTGAGGCACCTGTTTCTGTACATGGTACTTTCGATCTTCAGTTCTTGGATTTAAATTTGAAACCTTTTTCGAGTTGGACCCTGAATTCATTGTTTCTTCATTAATAATCTGTTGCTGCATTAATGTTTCCATCCGCCCAAATGCGCCCCTTTTGATTTTCTCTGGAGAGTTCCATAGATCGAAGTACCCTTCTTTAATGGAGGTCACATCATAGTCACTTCCGGATCCTTTCCGCCAATTTTGTTCCCACCACAAGCTCCTGCAAAAACAAAAGCCTGTTGAATAAAACTAATCACAGAGATAGAGGACAAAGTGAGGCTAACGGAAGCGGTGGCATAGATATGAGAGGATGATGGAATGATGCGGGGTGGAGACTTCAAACAAAAATGCGGAGGTGTGACACATAACCGGAATATGTGAACAATGGAGGAAAAGTGGATGACATGTAGGCAAACAACGAAAAATGGCGGAAGAACGCTGATGGTACGAAAACTTTGAAGATTAACTTTTGGGGAAGTTACAAAGGAAAGACATAACAAAACAACGGAGCAAAGGCTTTAGAGGTGGGACCCGGAGCGCATATCGCAAAATCGCAAGAGGAGAAAATGCGATGGAGGGAAATATGGAATAACCAAAATTCCGTGCTCTGCGCTATGCGATGGGCGTGGTCAGTCGAGCGCGGATCGTAAAAACGAAAAGTGCGATGACGGGGGGGCGGGGTAGCGCTAACGGGAAACTGCGCCTTGCGCATGCGATGGGGGGAAGAATGCGATCGTGCGATAAGCGCTCAAAGGGGCAACGCTTGGTTATATGTAAGAAAGGAGGCGCGGAGCTAGAAGAAAAAGGGGATAGGCCTTATATAACCTTTTAAAGCGGACTTTAGCCCTTTTTAAATGTATTTCTAATGCGGGAATGGGCAGCGGTAAAGGGGAAAGAGGAGACTTTGGCCAAAATTTAAATTGGGGGGGGGGGGGGGCTGAGTTGTACAACACAACATAAAACTGCTTTTACTACACCTTGGGGGACATTCATGTATGTCAAAATGACATTTGTTTTGATGAATGCAGGGGCCACTTTCCAGAAGGCCATGGACATAGCCTTCTCAGAAGAAATAGGCTATTTTATAATCATTTTCCTTGATGATATTACTGTCTTCTCCAAAACTGATGAAGAACATTTGATCCATTTAAGAAAGGTTTTCGAGAAATGCAGAAGGTTTGGCTTGTATTTGAATCCAAAAAAGACACTCTTTGGCCTCTGAGAAGGAAAGCTTATTGGTTACATAATCTCTTAAGAAGGGATCAAAGTAGACCCTAAAAGGATTGATGGCATATTGAATATCATCCACCCGAGAAACCTCAAAGAATTGCAATCTTTCATTGGGACGATAAATTTTTTGAGGAGGTTCATACCCAACCTTGCTGAGCTATTAAGAAACATCACTAATATGCTTAGGAAATAAGTAGGTGTTAAATGGATAATGCAATCTAAAGAATCATTTGAACTGGTAAAATAAGCCCTCACTCAAACACCAGTTCTCATTAGTCCTGATTTCACCAAAGATTTATATATCTTCTCTTGTGCATCTGAACATTCCATAGGTGCAGTATTATTGCAAAAGAATAGCATGGGGTAGGCACAACCATTATCCTTCTTTAGTAGGGCTTTGATAGATGCTCCACTCAAATATAATATTATAGGGAAGAAAGCCTTAGCACTGGTAAAAGCATTAAAAGACTTTAGAGTGTACATTTTACATTCACATATCATTACCTTTGTGCCACACACTATAGTCAAATATATTCTAAGTCAGGACCGTGAGGGTAAAAGGGGAAAATGGATTGCCACTATTCTATAATATGACTTAGATATCAGGCCCACCAAACTCATCAAAGGGCAGGGATTAGAAAAACTCATGGTTGAGTCAAACTTCCAAGCTTTAGATATGAACATGGTTGATATTTTGGAAGAGATAGAAGAATTCATAGCACCATTCATTGAAGAAACATTCATGAACTCTCCTTGGTATGTTGACATCATATATGTGTTGCTTTATCTGAATGCTCCTCCTTCTTTGTAAAAAAAAGAAGCTATATTTGTCAAATAGAAGGCTTTAAATTATTGTATATTAGATGGAGCTTTGTATTGGAAAAATGTTGTGGGGATTTTACTTAAATTTTTACTTGAGGTTGATGCAGGAAAAATCACGCATGAGCTACATGAGGGAGAATGTGGAGGACATCTTAACTGGAAGACCACGGCAAACAAGATCCTTAGGTATGGATACTATTGGCCCACCCTCTTCCCAGACACCCATAAGTTAGTCATGTCCTACCACAAGTGCCAAATCTTTGATGGCAGGAGAAAACTATTACCACTACCTTTGCAGCCTATCAGTGTTGAGGCTCCCTTTGAACAATGGGGTTTGGAATTCATTGGGGAAATTCACCCATCACCCTCATCCCAACACAAATGGATCCTCACGACCACTAGTTATTTTACCAAATGGATAGAGGCCATACCCACTACAAATGCTACTGACTCTGTCATCATCAAATTCCTTGAAACCAACATACTATCCAGATTTGGTTGCACTAGGAAAATAATCACGAAACATGTTGTTGCCTTCAAGTCCAAGAGGATGGTATATTTCTGCCATAAATATCAGATCACATTAGGCCATTCTACTGCCTACTACCCCGAAGGAAACAGTCTAGTTGAATCCTCCAACAAAATCCTTTTTAATATCATCAAAAAATTGTTGGAACAGAATTAGAAATCTTAGCATAGTAAGATGGTCCATGCCTTATGGGTTGATATATTGACTACTAAAAAGTCCATCGACATGTCTCCCTATCAGTTGGTTTACGGCATGGACGCAGTCTTCCCAACATCTCTAGGAGTCCTAGTCATGAAAATCCTTCAAGAGGTCCAAGCTGAAGAAAATGATATGAAAAGGAGGATCAATCAGACCATTCATTTGCAACAGTCAAGATAGGAAGTATATAAAAGGACACAAGTAGTCCAAGAAGGAATCAAGAAATTATTTGATAGAAGGACCAAAGAAAATGACTTCCAAGTTGGAAATGTAGTTCTAAAATGGGATTCCAGAAGGGAAGAGAAAGGGAAACATGGTAAATTCAAAAATCTGTGGAAGGGGCCCTACATTATTCATTCCATAAGGGGCCACAATGCATTTTTTCTGAAGGAGCTAAATGGAGAAGAGGTGTTTGAAGGTCATGACAATGGAAGGATGCTCAAACACTATTTCTATCAAGAATATTAGTTGCAAAGTTTTTCATCCATTGTACATACCATTGCATGAGAAAAATGAAAAAATACAAAAAATAGTGCAAAAGAGAAAAGAGGGCAGATGAAAAGAAGAAAGGTATAGCCGCATACCAAAAAGAGAAAAATCTGAAAGTGTGCAAGCCTAAATGCCACTACTTTAAAGAGCACTGTATTTAGTCATACAACCTAATCATGACTAAATAGATTTCAATTTACTACTGATAGGTTAGTGAAAAATATTTTCCAAACAATTTATCCTTGGCTTATCAGTAGAATAGATTAGGATAGGGAGAATGGTTCAAATAAGCTCAAAACTTGAACCAAGAAAGAAAAAAAATAATGGCTCTAATCAGATCAAAATACAAAGATGACTAGTTCTAACATGCTGAAACTTGAACCAGGTAAAGAAGAAGAGGACAGCTCAAAAGGATCAAAATCAGAGCTGAAAAGAAGGGAAGGATGCTTACTATTCTCAAATCTTAAGCCTTCACATTTCTGTTTTAATTTTCTGCAAATAAAAGCCTATGTGCAACTATGTTTAAATTTCCTCGTTTTTCTATGTTTAAATTTCTGTTTTAGAATGTAGAGAATGTAGATTTGTCAAACAGCTTAATCTTGACAGATTGTAGATTAGGTAGAGAAGCTTTAGAGTCCAACTGTTTAATCTGGACTCTTGGAAGAAATAAACTATATCATTAGATAGTTTTATCTTTTTGTTTTCAAAAATAATATGTCAAAGAGATGCCAGCCCAAGCGCACTCAAGAGAAGAAAAAATGCTAGGAAAAGTAGTTTTGGGTAGGTAGAGATGTGGTTTAAAGAAATTTCATGATGCAGTTCATTGGAAGAATTATCAAAACACACAAAACTTCAGCAAGAAAAAAAAAGAGATTATGCCCAATGGATAAGGCACTAGTCTGCTGAAAGCCAGAGATTGATAAACTGAGGTTCTGAACACCTAAAGAGTAAGTTGTTCTCTCCAAGTGGAGCCACTGTTAGCCATATATAATTTATGTTATACCTAATGATGGCTAGAATAAGTTTGCAGCCTTCAAGAAAAAATTTCAAGCTAATATGTTAGTTCTTGAAGCCTGGTTGTTCTCTCTGTCCAAAGAAACTCGACTTCACTGATGTTTTCACTTCAAAATCCTCAAAGAAGCTTGTTGATTCAAAAGGACTATTTTAAACCTTCATGTCCATCATTTCTCCTTTTTTCACTCATTTTCCCCTCATTTACCTTTCATTCCCCATCAAGACCCCTTAAGACATTATAAATCATATTTTTTTGGTCTTGAACCTCTTTTTCCCCCTTATCAGAACCCTTCTCCAGGCGTAAAAAACCTTCATTTTGGCCTTTAAACACTCTTTTAACAAAACAGGCCTTAAGTCCCTTTCACGTAAGCCCAAGCCCCTTTTCCACCATGAGACCAGGCCCTGTGATCGAGCGCTAAGCTCATCGACAATTGCATGTCACTCTTTCCAAGTTCCCGCTTCCAAGTTTTTTGTTTCGCCCATGGCCGATCCTCTGATAAGATCTAGACCATCCATTCCTTAAGATCTGACGGCCATCGCACTTTGTGCTCTACTCTTTATCATCCATCACATCGATCCATCGGATCAAGGTTTTCCCTTTCCCTTTCGCCTCCCCTTCTCTGTCGATGATCATCCCCCTCCGATGGAATTCTAGCCATTGATCTCTCCCAGATCCAACGGTCCTCGATCCATCACACTTTGCCTTCCCCATCAGCATCGCACTTCGGCGATTCCCATTTCCACTTCCCATACCATTTTTACTGCCGATATGCATCCTCTCTGAGTTAATCTTCACCGTCTAGTTAACCTAGATCTAAGGCGCAGGTTCACTACGGGGGCACCCGACCAAAGTGGCCCATACTCCCTAGTCCCCTCGCAGTTGATCTTAGCCGTCGATCTTCTCCCGATACAACGACCAACATTTATTCCCCATTTCCCATTCATTGCAAAGGCACTCAGCTTCGAAATCCCTCTGTACCCCCTATTCCCCCCACAGTTAATCTCCACCGTTGATCTCGTTTCCGATCTAACGATCCTCACTTCTTCGGTGCGTCGCACATCGCAACTCCCCCTATCCACTCCTCCGCTTATGTTTCGCCACCGATATCCTCCCTCCAATGGTCATCGCTTATCCTTACCATTTCACCCCGCCATACAAACATTTCACTACCAAACAAAATTGCTGACGTAAGCCGGTCCCACCCGACCACGCAGTTCTCCGTCGCGCTCTCTCACAACCGTCGATCTTGATTTCCTAGATCGGACGGCCACAAATCACCTTCGCGCCCGATCTCCCAAAACCTTCCCACCATGAAATTATAACGTGAAATGGGTGGATTTCAGTAGGACATGCGTCAACCTCCAGTGTGTATCGCATCCCCCCTACCAATACCACTTACCGCCCGGGCCTCACGCAAAAACCATTCGCAGTTTTCCCAAAACCACCAATGCTGTCTTCGCGGTAAAACTTTGTTTTAAACCTTGGTTCTTTTCTCTTCGCCATAGAACCTCCTCACTACTCCTTCTTCCCCCACACAGCTTCTGCAGGCAGTTTAAACCCACAACGCAAGTTTTCATAATTTTTTTAATGTTTAATTGTAGGTTTTAATGGCGGGTTAATGTGCAGGCTCTCCCACAGTCAAGAAAAGTGACGAAGAGCTAAGGATGACGATCCTCGAAGGCTAAAAACAATGCAGAAAAGGGATAAGGGAGGGTTTATTCTACATTTAAGGCGATGTATCATGAGCATCGACCATTCATTCAAAACCATCCAGCACAAAAAGCCACCTGTACACCAGCAAAACGGAAGAAACGGTGAAGATTAGTGAAGAGTATCAGAGAGATTAAATAATAAAGGTTAAGTGTCCAACTCAGAAGATTAAAAGCTTAACCCGCAGATCAAAGATAAAAACACTGTCAAATCCGAATCAATGTTAAATGACAAAGACAGACAAATCAGCAAAAGAGAGCTTCGAATGACACATCAGTGAAGCTATTTACTCCTCCCAGGACTAAAGAGACCTTGACATTTATTATGCTAAAATAACCTCTTTAAATTGTTAAGGCAGTTATTGCAAAGGTATGGGTGGTCTCAAAACCCATACTGTCCAATTTACTTATACCAGAAGAAAAGATAGGACTGCAACAGCCAGAAGACTTCTCCACAAAGACACTCTTTGGAGTTATTACCAGCCTGACAATTAGGCCTCAAATTCTACAAGAACTACTGGAATGGGAAAGAAATTAATGTCATATTTATGACACAGAATGGGCATTCGAATGCTTTCCTCCTCTGTTTTAATTAACCATTAAGACCATCTCTGTCACCTCTCCTCCCCATTCACCTATAAATCCTATTCAAACTCTCATTGTAAAAGTTGGCATTTGGTGAACTCTTTGAAGTAATACATAGACTGGTAGAAGTGAAAAGAAATTGATGTATTGAAGTTTGTGGATGGCTTGGCTTGTTTATCGATGAACGAGGCTAGATCATTGGGTCCCTGAGCCTGGTTGTGGTGAAGTACTCTCTAACATTAATTGTTATTTCTTGTTTTCCATTTTGTTCCATCATTCTATACTTAAAATAGAGTAAAAAGTTTAGGCTAAAAAATGTCTCCTAGAAGCACCTTAGACCTATTTTCTCTTCACTATCTTTATGTTTTCATATGCTGAGGTATTATTGATTAGTCTTAATTTCTCTCTTGAACCCTTATGCTTGTTTATTTCTGAAATAGTTCATATAGTTGGCCTCAAGAACGATTTATGGTTTTCCCTGCTTGCTTGTTGCCACTTGAAAACTGTTTCCGATGTCTCCTTTCAAAGTACCATTGTCTGTAGTCTACTAGAGAGGTCTGTTTTGATCATACCCTCTGTTCTTACTAAGATAATTGTTTTAAAGGCATTTATAATTGCAGTCTTAGATGTTTAAGTGTTCCCTCTTCTATGAATTCAGTTATTTGTGAATCTTATATGTTTTCTAAATCCTTGCTAGTGAAATATTTAACAGAAATATAGTGTTCCTCACCTTCTGTATTTCATTGGAAAAGTCTGTCTTGAAATTATCATCTGCCAAAGTATGGTTTGTGGAATTCATGGTTAGCTTTGTCTATCAAATGCATCTTTATGTTCATATTATGTTTTAAGTCCCTTTGTTGAGAAGTATAGATAATTAAGGATCCTTAATTTCCCTTAGTTTTAATTTTCATTCTAATACCTTGATGTTCATTTCATCCCACTTGCAAAACCCAACAGATCCATTGACCAAGTTAGATTTGCTCTTTGGTACCCCAAATTCATCAATCAAACCTGTTATGACTACCGCTTGACTCCATTGCCCAATGGCTTATATAATTCCCCACTCTATCTACGCTGCCTATATCATCTATGTCCAACCAAAAAACAATCAAATTTGCCCTTCATAACTAGCCTAAAATCAACCTCTTAAAAGCATCAAGCTATATTCTTACAAACATATTGAGAGATCCATGTCTAAGACTAGGAGGGCTAGATCCTAGAGCTCTAAATCTTGGTTTGAATGTTGTCTTGTCATTTGGTTTTCCAATCAGCCAAATCACAGGACCCCAACATAATGGTGATCACGGTGGGACCTCTGAGTACATAATAGCCTAGAAAGATCTTGTAGACTCATTATTACTTCAAAACAAAAGACTCAGAAAACCCCGAAAACATTCAGATTGGTTTCATAATAAACAATGGTGGTGGACCATAAACATTTTACTTTCAAAAAACTAAAAAATTTCCACCCGGCGACTCCACTAGCCCCAGTAGGACTATTACTCCTCTAGACCTCCGAATTCCCTTAGGATTGTGTTAACCAACCTTGAGGAAGTTTAGAAACATAGTCCCCTATTATAGAAATCACTGTGAGAAGAAAACAGTCCTAAAAACATCAGCCTCTCTAAATTTCGGAAACTAAAATCTGGCTTCACATAGGTTCAATACTAGATCCCATCCAGATCCTATTCCTCCCACCATAGTTGATAATCCAAAAAATATTTTGTGGCAAAATTCTAGACCTGGAAAACCAACTACTGATAGGACCATACCAAGAATAATATCTACCCCTGAAAATCTCACAGTCTTGAAAGATCTTCACTTTGACTTACCTCACACAAAGAACTTATTTAGAAATAAGTCTCAAAGTGATTTAAACCAAGCTGATTTTGAAACCAAAGATTTTAAACCGAGCTTTAGAAGAGAAGCTTCACCTTCTACTCCACCTAATTCTCAGTTTCTCCATCATTTCAGCTCCTTCCATAACAGATCTAATCACCATCAGTTTGTTGGCCCAAGCGTTTCTTCCACTCCTATACACACATACACTGTTCAAAGCACTCCAACTCAGCCCATTTTCCCTCTTGTAAATCCACCTCTTGTAAATCCCCCATTATTTCCTATCATGGCAACATGGTATGCTCCACTAGTGTTACCACAACCTCTGGTTCCCTTACCCAATGATTACCAATGCAAAATTCCCCATTTCACTGGAAATGAACCTACTATTGCCCAACAACATGTAGATAAAATGAACGATGCTTTTGATTACATGGAAATAGAAGATGAGACCATCAAAATGAGAGTTTTTTTGGGAGGAGAAGCCAAAAAATGGTTCAAAGGCCTAACTCCCCATAGCATACATGATCTCCCTTCTTTATTTCAAAAATTCACTAACAAATGGGAAATTAAAAAGAACCCTCTCCAAATACTTTCAGATTACAACAAACTCAACAGAAACACTGGGGAAAGTGTTCAATATTATTTCACTAGATTTAGTAGTGTTTATAATGCACTACCCCCAGATATGAAACCTTCACAAGGCTTAGCTTTGGCCAAATTCCCTGAAGGATTTGATCCCAAAATGGCCTATCAACTAAGAGAAAGGGATCCCTTAAGTTTAGAAGACATGCAGAAGGGAGCTCTTAGCGTGGAAGAAAATCTTATTGAGAAGAGAGCTAGGTTGAGAACGAAGAAAAGAGTCACATATAAAGATGAAACTATGGCATCTACTTCTTCATCTAAGGCCAAATTTCACAATCTAGTAAGGGTAATGGAAATAATGCTGGAAAAGATCAATTTAAATGAAAGAACCCCTCCTAGAGAAAACCAAACCAACCCTCAAAACAGAAACATAAATTCAAATATCATAAGAGAACTCAATCAAGATAGGCATGGAGACAATGACCAACAAATTAGGCCTCCCTTTCAACAAAACTATGTAGAACAAGAGGATGGAGGGGAAACTGATAGGCTAGAAGACAATCATGTGAACTTGATAGGATCTGATGATGGAGATGATATCTTCCTCACTGAGGAAGAATAGGGATTTTTCTCATCAGAACAAAATGAACACAATCATGAAGAGTTTGAAGATTATGGGTTGGGGTTCGAAAACAAAATTATGGAAGTTCACAGAAAATATTATCTCAGGAGAAAAAGGAACCCTGAAATTGCTAAAGACAAGAACACTAGCACTGTTGTTGGAAAAACCTCAGAAAATCAGCCTAAAAAATCAAAAAATAATGCCAACACCGTGGCCAAGAAAACTGATCTAAATAGAGACAAAAAGAACCAAACAAGTGTTGAGAAGAGCTGCCCTAGTACTTCTGCTAGTGGCCCTATCAAAACAGTCCCAATTAATAGTCCTAATAAAACTCAGCCAACCAAAATTGCTGAAAGAAACATAAGCGAAAAAAAAGATGTGAATATGCCGAAAACAACACTTCCTTTCATCCTCGAAGGTGAAATTGCCAAGATCAAAATTAGCATGCCTTTAGCTGAACTGGTAACTCAGGAAGGGTACAAAAATCAAGTTTTGAAAGCTCTGAATATAAACATCGATGCTGATACTTTAAAATTGATGGATGACAAACTAGAACTATTGTTTGGTCCTAGAATTAAAGGAAAATACCAAGAAGGGGTTGTCCCTCCCTTTTATGTTAGTCTAAACATACATGATAAGATACTACACAATGCCATGCTAGACTCTGGAGCATCACATAACCTTATTCCCAAAGTAGTAATGGAAAGCCTAGGATTAGAAATTACTAGACCATATAAAGACTTATACTCTTTTGATTCAATAAGGGTAAAATGCTTGGGATTAATCAAATATTTGTGTGTTAACCTGTCACAAATTCCTACTAAAAGCCCAGTGATGGATATAGTGGTAGTTGAAATTCCCCCAAAATATGGCATGCTTTTTTCTAGATCATGGGGAGCCAAAGTTCAGGGGAGCCTTCAAATGGATATGTCCTATGCCATCGTACTAGTGTTTAGTCAAACCATAATACTATATAGGGAATCCCTCATGAAATACATGGTGAGCATTAAAGACAAACCCAACAACACGCCTGTCTATTCCACAGATTCAAACTTAGATTCCTTTATCTTATTCAATGAAGATGAAATCACCCAACAAGAAAAGGAAAATAAGAAAGAGATTAGTGCACCAGAACATTTAAATTTTCCTTTCACTCAACCACGAAATGCCCCAAATCTCAACGACCTCGGGCAGCAAAAATAAAAAGAGAATGAGATAGAAACACTTTGGAAAATGAGCTTTGATGGCTCTTGTAGCTAGGCCAGTTCAGGGGCTGGTGTATGGATACATAACACAAACAAGGGATACTCCTATAAACTATATTTCCCATGCACAAATAACATTGCATATTATGAAGCCCTCATCCTCGGCTTACATTTTATCAAAGACTTAGAGGTTAAGAAGATATTAGTGCAAGGGGATTCTGAGTTAATCATCAGAAAAATCAAAGGGGAATATTCAGCTAAAAATCCCAGACTCAGAGAATATAGAAATGTTGCCCTTGATATCCTTAAAACCTTTGAACAATATGAACTCATTTTCATACTAAGAGCTCAAAGTCATCTAGCTAATGAACTTTCCTTTGCTGCCAACAATTTTCAAATACCACAGATAAATGAAAAATTCAATATAAAGGTGAAAAATAGACTAGCAGTGCTTGAAAATGAAGATTATTGGCAAGTGTTTGAAAATTATGAACACATAAATGATTTCTTGCAATCAAGGAATGAATTTTCCACAACAACACCAAGTTCCGGCCATGGAAAAGATTGTTGCAATGAGGAACAAACCCCTAGAACAGAGCCCTCCCTTTTTGCTGATATAAATCAATTTGAGCACCCTTTTAAAGCAGAGTTATTTGACAACCTAGACCAAAAGGTCCTTGAAGTTTCACAATATAAAGGTGATATTATACCAAAATTCCTTACACCATTAGAACAACTATTCTATTTCAACGTCGTGGCCAAAGAACCGAAAACAGAGCCTATGGAAACTAACGTTGAGGAACATAACATAGGCAGCCCCACTGAACCCAAAATGATCAAGCTGTCCAGCACCCTCCCAGCTCATGTCAAACAACAGTACATAGCACTTTTCAAAGAATTCGTAGATGTGTTTGCATGGGACTCTAAAGATCTGAAATCTTATGATAATAACATCATCCAACATAAAATCCCTCTTAAGGAAAATCATAAGTATTTCAAACAGAAACTAAGAAGGATAAACCCCGTTTTATTACCTTGAGTAGAGAAAGAGATTAGGAAAATATATGATGTTGGGATCATAGTTTCTCTCAGATACTCAGAATGGGTTTCCAACCTAGTATCTGTTAGGAAGAAGACAGGGGAAATTAGGCTGTGTATTGACATTATGAATCTAAATAGAGCGTCCTTGAAAGATAATTACCCCCTGCCGAAGATGGATCACATAATCTAAAAGGTAGGTGGGTCTAAAATAATATCATTTTTGGATGGGTTCTCAAGTTACAATCAAGTTCTGGTACTCCCAAGTGATCAACATAAAACTGCTTTTACTACACCATGGGGGACATTCATGTATGTCAAAATTCCATTTGGTTTGATGAATGCAGGGGCCACTTTCTAAAGGGCCATGGACATAGCCTTCTCAGAAGACATGGGCTATTTTATGATCATTTACCTTTATGATATTACTGTCTTCTCCAAAACTGATGAAGAACATTTGATCCATTTAAGAAAGGTTCTCGAGAAATGCAGAAGGTTTGGCTTGTCTTTGAATCCCAAAAAAACACTCTTTGGCCTCCAAGAAGAAAAGCTTCTTGGTCACATAATCTCTGAATAAGGGATCAAAGTAGACCCTAAAAGGATTGATGGCATATTGAATATCAGCCACCCAAGAAACCTCAAAGAATTGCAATATTTCATTGGGAAGATAATTTTTTTGAGGAGGTTCATCCCCAACCTTGCTGAGCTATTAAGAAACATCACTAATATGCTTAGGAAAGACGTAGGTGTTAAATGGAAAATGCAAGCTAAACAATAATTTTAACTGGTAAAACAAGCCCTCACTCAAACATCGGTTCTCATTAGTCCTGATTTCACCAAAGAGTTCTATATATTCTCATTTGCATCTGAACATACCATAGGTACAGTATTATTGCAAAAGAATAGCATGGGGTAGGAACATCCAATATCCTTCTTTATTATGGCTTTGAGAGATGCTCCACTCAAATATAATATCATGGAGAAGCAAGCCTTAGCTCTGGTAAAAGTATTAAAAGACTTTAGAATGTACATTTTACCTTCACATATCATTGCCTTTGTGCCACACACTGTAGTCAAAGATATTCTAAGTCAGGACCGTGATGGTAAAAGGGGAAAATGGATTGCCACTATTCTAGAATATGACTTAGAGATCAGGCCTACCAAACTCATCAAAGGGCAGGGATTAGAAAATCTCATGGCTAAGTCAAACTTCCAAGCTTTAGATATGAACATGGTTGATATTTTTGAAGAGATAGAAGAATGCACAACACCATTCATTGAAGAAACATTCATGAACTATCCTTGGTATGTTGACATCATATATGTGTTGCTTTATCTGAATGCTCCTCCTTTGTCAAAAAAAAAAGCTAGATTTTTCAAGCAGAAGGCTTTAAATTATTGTATATTAGATGGAGTTTTGTATTGGAAAAATGTTGTGGGGATTTTACTTAAATGTTTACTTGAGGTTGATGCAAGAAAAATCATGCATGAGCTACATAAGGGAGAATGTGGAGGACATCTTAACTAGAAGACCACAGCAAAAAATATCCTTAGGTCTGGATACTATTGGCCCACCCTCTTCCTAGACACCCATAAGTTAGTCATGTCTTGCAACAAGTGCCAAATCTTTGATGGTAGGACAAAACTCTTACCACTACCTTTGCAGCCTATCAGTGTTAAGGCTCCCTTTCAACAATGGGGTTTGGACTTCATTGGGGAAATTCACCCATCATCCTCAGCCCAACACAAATGGATCCTCACGGCCACTAATTATTTTACCAAATCGATAGAGGCCATACCCACTAGGAATGTTATTGACTCTGTCATCATCAAATTCCTTGAAACCAACATACTATCCAAATTTGGTTGCCCTAGGAAAATAATCATGGACAATGTTGTTGCCTTCAAGTCCAAGAGTATGGTATATTTTTGCCATAAAAATCAGAGCACATTAAGCCATTCTACTGCTTACTACCCCCAAGGAAACGGTCTAGCTGAATCCTCCAATGAAAGCCTTGTTAATATCATCAAAACATTGTTGTAACATAATAAAAAATCTTGGCATAGTAAGCTGGTCCATGCCTTATGGGCTGATATATTGACTACTAAAAATTCCATCGGCATGTATCCCTATCAGTTGTTTTACGGCATGGATGCAGTCTTCCCAACATCTCTAGGAGTCCCAGTCATGAAACTCCTTCAAGAGGTCCAAGCTGAAGAAAATGATATGCAAAGGAGGATTAATCAGACCATTCATTTGCAACAGTCAAGAGAGGAAGTATATAAAAGCACACAAGTAGTCCAAGAAGGAATCAAGAAATTGTTTGATAGAAGGACCAAAGCAAATGACTTCCAAGTTGGAAATGTAGTTGTAAATGGGATTCTAGAAGGGAAGAGAAAGGGAAACATGGTAAATTCAAAAATCTGTGGAAGGGGCCCTACATTATTCATTCCATAAGGGGTCACAATGAATTTTTTCTACAGGAGCTAAATGGAGAAGAGGTGTATGGAGGTCATGTCAATGGCAGGATGCTCAAACACTATTTCTGTCAAGAATATTAGTTTCAGAGTTTTTCATCCATTGTACATACCATTGCATGAGAAAAATAAAAAAATACAAAAAACAGTAGAAAAGAGAAAAGAGGGCAAATGAAAAGAAGAAAGGTACAACCCCATACCAAAAAGAGAAAAATATGAAAGTGTGCAAGCCTAAATGCCACTACTTGAAAGAGCACTGCTATTTAGTCATATAGCCTAATCATGACTAGATAGATTTCAATTTACTGCTAATAGGTTAGTGAAAAATATTTTCCAAACAATTTAACCTTGGCTTATCAGTAGAATAGATTAGGATAGAGAGAATGGTTCAAATAAGCTCAAAACCTGAACCAAGAAAGCAAAAAAATAATCGCTCTAATCAAATCAAAACTTGAGCCAAAGATACAAAGAAGACTAGTTCTAACATGCTAAAAACTTGAACCAGGTAAAGAAGAAGAGGACAGCTCAAAAGGATCAAAATCAGAGTTGAAAAAGAAGGGAAGGATGCTTACTATTCTCAGATCTTAAGCCTTCATAATTTTGTTTTAATTTTCTGCAAATAAAAGTCTATGTGCAGCTGGTTTCTTATGCCATAGACACTACAACAAATCAGACTGTTTAATCTTGGTTTGTCTGTGTTTAAATTTCTATTTTAGAATGTAGAGAATGTAGATCTATAAAATAGCTTAATCTTGACAGATTGTAGATTAGGTATAGAAGCTTTAGAGTCCAACTGTTTAATCTAGACTCTTGGAAGAAATAAGGGTAGCATTAGATAGTTTTATCTTTCTGTTTTAAAAAATAATATGTAAAATAGATGCCAGTCCAAGTGCACTCAAGAGAAGAAAAAATGCTAGGACAAGTATTTTTGGGTAGGTAGAGATGTGGTTTAAATAAATTTCATCATGCAGGTCATTGGAAGAATTGTCAAAATGCACAGAACTTCAGCAAGAAAACAAAGAGATTATGTCCAATGGATAAGGCACTGGTCTGCTGAAAGCCAGAGATTGATAAACTGAGGTTTTGGACACCTAAAGAGCAAGCTGTCCTCCCCAAGTGGAGCCACTGTTAGCCATATATAATTTTTGTTATACCTAATGATGGCTAGAATCAGTTTGTAGCCTTCAAGAAAAAAATTCAAGCTAATATGTTAGTTCTTGAAGCCTGGTTGTTCTCTCTGTCCAAAGAAACCTGACTTCACTGATTTTTTCACTTCAAAATCCTCAAAGAAGATTGTTGATTCAAAAAGACTATTTCAAACCTCCATGTCCATCATTTCTCCCTTTTTCCCTCATTTTCCCCTCATTTACCTTTCATTCCCCATCAAGACCCCTTAAGACCTTATAAATCATCTTTTTCTGGTCTTGAACCTCTTTTTCCCCCTTATCGGAACCCTTCTTCGGGCTTTAAAAACCTTCATTTTGGCCTTTAAACACTCTTTTAACACAAAATACCTTAAGCCCCTTTCGCTTAAGCCCGAGCCCCTTTTATTTCATGAGACCGGGCCCCGTGACTAAGTGCTAAGCCCATCGGTGATCGCACGTCAGTCTTTCCAAGTTCCTGCTTCCAATTTTTATGTTTCACCAATGGTCGATCCTTCGATAAGATCTGGACCGTCCATTCCCCAAGATCCAATGGCCATCGCACTCCGCGCTCTGCTCTCTATTGGCCATCGCATTGGTGCATCGCATTGAGGTTTGCCCTTTCCCTTCTGCCTTCCATTCTCTGCCGATGATCAACCCCAGCCAATGGATTCCTAGCCTTTGATCTCTCTCAGATCCAACAGTCCTCGCTCTGTTGCACTTCACCTTCCCCATCGGCATCGCACTTCGGTGATTCCCATTTCCACTTCCGAAACCATTTTCGTCGCCAATATGCATCCTCTCCGAGTTAATCCTCACCATACAGTTAACCCAGATCTATGGCGTAGGTTCACTGTGGGGGCACCTGACCAAAGTGGCCTGTACTCCCCACTCCCCCCGCAGTTGATCTCATCTGTCGATCTTCTCCCGATCCAACGGCCAAAATTAATTCCTCGTTTCCCATTCACTGCAGAGGCACCCAGCCCCGAAATCCCTCCGTACCCCCTAGTCCCCCTGTAGTTAATCTCCATCGTTGATCTCATTTCTGATCTAATGGTCCTCGCTTCTTCGGCGCATTTCACATCGCAACTCCCCCTGTTCACCCCTCTGCTTATGTTTTGCCACCGATATCCTCCCTCCGCAAATATGATCTCAACCATTGATCTTTAAGATCCAATGGTCCCCACTTATCCTTACCATTTCACCCCGCCATACAAAAATTTTTCTACCAAACAAAATTTCTGATGTAAGCCAGTCCCACCCGACCGCGCAGTTCTCTATTGCGCTCTCTCACAACCGTCGATCTAGATTTTCTAGATCGGACGACCACAAATCACCTTCGCGCCTGATCTCCCCAAACCTTCCCACCATGAAATTCTAATGTGAAATGGGTGGTTTTTAGTAGTACATGCATCAACCTATGGTGTGTATCATGTTCCCCCTGCCAATACCACTTACTGCCCGACCTCACTCGAAAATCATTCACAGTTTTCCCAAAACCACCAATGCTCTCTTCGCGCTAAAACTCTGTTTTAAACCCTGGTTCTTTGCTCTTCGCCATAACACCTCCTCGCTGCATGCACCCTCCTCCTCACTGCTCCTCTTGCCCCCACACAGCTTCTACAGGAAATTTAAACCCACAACGTAGGTTTTCATAACGTTTTTAATGTTTATTTGCAGGTTTTAATGGTGGGTTAATGTGTAGGCTCTCCCACAGTCAAGCAAAGTGACAAAGAGCCGAGGATGACGATCCTCGAAGGCTAAAAACAATTCAGAAAAGGGATAATAAAGGGTTTATTCCATGTTTAAGGCAATGTGTCATGAGCATCGACCATTCATTCAAAACCCTCCAGCGCAGAAAGCCACCTGTACACTAGCAAAACGGAAGAAATAGTGAAGATTAGTGAAGAGTATCAGAGAGATTAAAGAATAAAGGTTAAGGGTCCCACTAAGAAGATTAAAAGCTTAACCCATAGATCAAAGATAAAAACACAGTCCAAGCTGAATTAGTGTTAAATGAAAAATATGGAAAAATCAGCAAAAGAGAGCTTCGAATGACATATCAGTGAAGCTATTTACTCCTCCCAAGACTAAAGACACATTGACAGTTATTATGCTGACAAAACCTCTTTAAACTATTAAGGCAGTTATTGCAAAGGTATGGGTGGTCTAAAAACCCATACTGTCCACTTTACTTGTACCAGAAGAAAAGATATGACTGCAGCAGCCAGAAGACTTCTCCACAAAGACACTCTTTGGAGTTATTACCAGCCTGACAATTAGGCCTCAAAGTCTACAAGAACTACCGGAATGGGCAAGAAATTAATGTCATATATATGACACAGAATGGGCATTCAAATGCTTTCCTCCTCTGTTTTAATTAACCATTAAGACCATCTCTGTCACCTCTCCTCCCCATTCACCTATAAATCCTATTCAAACTCTCATTGTAAAAGTTGGCATTTGGTAAACTCTTTGAAGTAATACATAGACTGGTAGAAGTGAAAAGAAATTGATGTATTGAAGTTTGTGGATGGCTTGGCTTGTTTATTGATGAAGGAGGCTAGATCATTGGATCCTTGAGCCTGGTTGTGGTGAAGTACTCTCTAACAATAATTGTTATTTCTTGTTTTCCATTTTGTTCCATCATTCTATACTTACAATAGAGTAAAAAGTTTAGGCTAAGAAATGTCTCCTAGAAGCACCTTAGACCTGTTTTCTCTTCACTGTCTTTATCTTTTCATCTGCTGAGGTATTATTGAGTAGTCTTAATCGCTCTCGTGAACCCTTATGCTTGTTTATTTCTGAAATAGTTCATACAGTTGGCCTCAAGAACGATTTATGGTTTTCCCTGCTTGCTTGTTGCCACTTGAAAACAGTTTCCAAAGTCTCCTTTCAAAGTACCATTGTCTGTAGTCTACCAGAGAGGTCTGTTTTGATCATACCCTCTGTTCTTGCTGAGATAATTGTTTTGAAGGCATTTATAATTGCAGTCTTAGATTTTTAGGTGTTCCCTCTTCTATGAATTCAGTTATTTGTGAATATTATATGTTTTCTAAATCCTTTCTAGTGAAATATTTAGAAGAAATAGAGTGTTCCTCGCCTTCTGTTTTTCATTGGAAAAGTCTGTCTTGAAATTATCATCTGTCGAAACTGTATGGTTTGTGGAATTCATGGTTAGCCCTCTCTATCAAATGCATCTTTATGTTCAGATTACGTTTTAATTCCCTTTGTTGAGAAGTATATATAATTAAGGATCCTTAATTTCCCTTTGTTTTAATTTTCATTCTAAGACCTTGATGTTCATTTCATCCCACCTGCGAAACCCAACAGATCCATTGACCAATTTAGATTTTCCCTTTGGTACCCCAAATTCATCAATCAAACCTAGTATGACTACCACTTGACTCCATTGCCCAATGGCTTATAGAATTCCCCACTCTGTCTACGCTGCCTAGATCATCTATGTCCAACTAACAAACAAACAAATTTTCACTTAAAAAATTGCCTAAAATCAACCTCTTAAAAAAATCAAGCTATATGCTTACAAAAATATTGAGAGATCCCTCTCTAAGACTAGGAGGGCTAGATCCTAGAGCTCTAAATCTTGGTTTGAATGTTGCCTAGTCATTTGGTTTGCCAATCAGCCAAATCACAGGAACCCAACAATGATCAATAGAATAGCCTCCTCCAATAGATCTCCAAAGTGAAGGGTAGATCCCCAACACTTGAAAACCAACTCTCCAAATGGTGTGCTAAACCACCTTGCAACTCCTCCTATAGATATAACGCAGATCTAGAAGTAAAACTATGCTGTAGGGATAAAAATGTGGTTGGCCTGATGCCAAGATCTGAAAATGAGCTGAAAGCCCTTAAATATTTTCCTCCCAATGAAGTAGAAACCTTCCCCACTGAAAAGGAGCACTGAAATGGCCTAGATCTAGAGATCTAGTCTCCACTTGCTGCAGCTTGCAAAAACAACCAAACCCTCAACAAGATATGCATTGTAGTTGAAAGAAGAAGCTTGGCCTTAAGCCAGATAGCGGACAATGTAGTGCAAGACTCCTCCAAGAGCTCATCAATGGAAGAGGTGGGATTCCTGATCAGGAACACCTTGTGCTAAACAACACTCTATCTCAGCTAAACAACAAGAGAAAGATATATGTCTAAATATACCATATATTCAGAAATATAATATACATCAACATCCTTCATATGGCTTCCATCCTCTTCCTTAAATAAGATATGTGCTTGCACACCCTAAGCCCCATCCAAAAAGATCACTATATTCACACAATGCATCTCCATATAAAACTACATTGTACCTCATTTATGGCCACTCCTCCATAACAACATTGTTGATTTGGTCAAGGTTGACCCAGTCAAGTGATCCAACCCCTTTCACACCAAGGGTGCTTCAATTAAGCTACCAAGATTTGTCTTTTTCACATTTAGCATTGATTTATTCATTAACAAGGAGAATTTTGGACCTCCTTTTCCCTTTTATTATTTAAACAAAGAAATAAAACAAAATTGAATATTCCAATTAGCTCATGACTAATTGGGAATATTACATCTTATCTCATAACAGCTTGTATCAATTAACTAAGTCATGAAGACTGAGTTAGCTCAATAATTTCGAGTTGAGTGTCAAAGGTGAGGCATGTAGAGTGATTCTATTATTTTTGGGGCCCAATCGCAGTTAATGCACTAGTGTGGTCTGAGTGTAATCAGTCAACTCAAATTAATTGAGTTAAATTTAGTCTAACTAGTTCTAACTAAGTGATGAGCTAGTAAGAGTTCCATTGAATTAAATTAGATTTATTCACAAGTAGTGATCAATCATATAATTGATAATTCTCTATTATTAGCTGCATGCACGTCAGTTCTGATGAAGACACAGTTGAGACAAAGGTTAAAGGGAAGATAACTATTAGTTGTATTATTAGCAAATTGCCCAAGTGCAGTTATAAATCCATAAGATTCTCATGATGGATTGCGAAATCAAGGAAGTTTGGAATTACTATTTAATAGGGATTTATTTCTCTAGGAATTTTGTGAGAAAGGCACGCTGGAGGAAGGAAAGGAATTTGCTAATTGTTTGTCCAATTTTTCATAGATCAGTGTGAGACGATTAATAGAGTGCAACATATTCTTGTGAGCAAGAATGCATTGTATTGTTTCATGATTCATTGGATTATTATAGAATAGATATAGAGGGGTTTTGAGCATTTTCTTTCCGCAGGAAACTCTTGTGTTGTGCGATTGATTTACTTCTTTATCTTACTTTCATGTTATTGAGCGATCGTGTTTTATATTCTACAAATATTGTAGAAGGATTCAGTATCTTGTTTTAGTAAATTACATGATCAGATTGAATCCATTGGTATAATTTCTACATGCTATCATAGCGCCAAGAATCAAAATAATGGAGAAGAAATTGAGTTTTTGTTAAACAATATTCAAATTTCTAGATTCATTATTTGGAGCTAGAATCTGATCGGGATGTCTTTCATTGGCTTGAGAGTCGAATATGCTCTCAACAGAAATTTGAACTATACTGAATGGAAGGACAGGATGGAGGCGGTATTGGAGGATAAAAAGCTAAAGGAGTTAATTCATATTAATATTCCTAAACCCAATCATGAAGATGTTGCACAACATGAAGCATGGAGGAATAATGTTGCAAAGGTGAGGAGGATATTATTAGAGGGAGTTCAAGATCATATTGTCTCAAGTCTCCATGGAAAGAAAACTCCATATCCTATGTGGAATTCCTTGACAGATCTGTTTCAAAGCAGGAGTGACCACAAGAAATTGGCACTCAAGGACAAGCTCAGGAAAATCAAAATGGAGAAGGGCGACACAATCCAGAAATACTTGACCAAGTTCACTCAATCTCGAGATGAGCTTGGAAGTGTTGGGATTACTGTAGCTGATGATGACTTGGTGAGCCTAGCACTTCTAGGCCTTCCCAAGAGCTGGAATAGTTACCAAGACTCTGTAAATGGGAGGGAGAAATTACCAAAGTGGGAGCGACTATGGTCGGATTTGGTACAAGAAGAGTTTTGGGGGAATACCAGGGATGGATCCTCATCCAAGATTGATGATGAGGAAAATTTTGCCTTAGATGGCAAGGCAAAGAAGGGGAAATGGAAATATTCCTATTCCAAATCCGAGACTAGAAAAGAAGGAAAGAAGTAAGACATTTCAAAGGTGAAATGTTTCAACTGTCATGATCATGGAAAATATGCCACAAATTGTCCACAAAAGAAGAAGAACAAAAAGAAGGCTCTAGGTGAATCTTTGGCCTCACAGTTTGAGTTGGAATTCTCTCTCACCGCATGCATGGTGTCAACTGTGATGGGATCTATGTGGTACTTGGATAGTGGAGCATCTTTCCACATGAATGTAAAAAAAGAAATCTTTAGTAGCTTGGAGGATAAGCATCTTCAGATGCACATCGAGATGGGTGATGAGAGGAGGTATAACACTAACGGGATTGGTACAGTTACTTTCCAGAGAAAGTAGAGTAAAACTTTCATATTAAAGATGTCATGCATGTACCAGGTTTGAAAAATAGTTTAGTTTCATTTCTATGTTGGAGGATATTGGATATGATGTGGTTTTTAGTGAAGGAAAGGTGTTCCTTCGTCACAAAGCCACAGGATAGGTAAAGAATATTAGGGTTTGTGTGAAGAACCTCTACAAACTTGATGTATATGGCTGCACATCATTGAGCAGCAAAGTAGATGAGGTGGTCAGCCGGGACACCAGTGAGTTATGGCACAAGAGGTTAGGTCATCTACAACACATTGCTTTGAGAATCATGCAGCAGATTTCTATAGGGCTTCCAAAGGGTACACTTGTGCAGAGAGACACATGGAAGGGTTGTACTATGGGGAAGTATACAAAGACCACCTTTCATGAGAATGAGAACCGATCAACAGTAATACTTGAGAGAGTTCACTCAAAAGTGTGTGGACCATTCTCAACAGCTTCCACAGAAAATCACATGTATTATGTTATTTTTTTATGATTTTTCTAGAAAGAGTTGGATTTTCTTCATGCAGAAGAAAAATCAGACGTTCTCCAAGTTTTGTGCGTTCAAAGTACTGGTAGAGAAAGATACAAGGAATAAGGTGAAGGCTCTAAGGAGCGACAATGGTGGTGAGTATATCTCTAATGAATTCAAGAACTTATGCGCCAAAGAAGGAATTCAGAGAGAATTTATTGCACCTGATAACCCACAACAGAATGGGTTTGCAGAAAGAAAGAAAAAAACAATTGTGGGAGAAGCACGAGCTATGTTACATGAGCATGGCCTACCATTGCATCTGTGGGTAAAGGCATGCAACAGATCGATATTTGTGCAGAATAGTAGTCCTCATCGAATACTTGGCATAAGTACAACAGAGGAGGATTTTTCAGGTAAGAAACCAGATGTTTCATATTTTAAAATTTTTGGCTCATATTTCTATTGCCATGTGACCAAAAATTATATGAAAATGTGTTGGATAACTTGTTATGCTTTTCAAGAACCTCCCACTCAGTTAAACAAATAAAAGATCTAGCTTATGCTTGACATTTGTGGAATTTATACTTGAAAGAGGTGTATGATTTTTAACTGTTTAACTGTCTTAATTCCATTTTTTCTTGCTAAAATTAAACATGTCTAACATAAATATAATGCAGCAATAAAGCATCCACACATAATAGAAAAATTAATCTAGGAGTTCACCCGAATATCGTGGGCTACGTCTCCTTGAGATTTTTTCATCTTGACTTGGCTCATTGGGATTATGGTAAAGTTTCTTTTACAAGTTCCACACTTAACTCCAATGGTTACTGAACTTAACCAAAGGGCTTAGAATACCATCTTTATCCCTGTCATGGCTGCCATCACTCTGCAAACAGATCTATGCTCCATTAGATTTGATTCCTTATATTGGTGCTCTAAGCTAACCTAAGCTTCTCTATGACACTAACTCCTTCAGAATTATTTTTCTGTCCTTGAAACATCACCTACTATCTCCATCACACATTGGACACCAAACATAGGTTGATAATTTGCTCAAAATGAGCACTGCATCCCCAAACTAGGCTTTCCTCCACGGTTTGTCATGGGCTAACCAAAACTTCCCTGAAGCTTATAGAGCTCTAGAAGTCTTCAAATGGCTCTTCAAATCCCTTCATTGGATTCATAATTCCAAAAATAATCATAATATACTATTGGATCACTGAAATTGGCCTCTGGCTACTCTGGTTTTGCCTCCAACCCCTGTCGGCACCCCCTGGCACTAGGGTCACTGAAAAATTCTTTGATGGGTTATCAACATATATAAGTCCTCAAAAGCTTCTAAAACCTCCATCAACGATGTTATCACCATAATTTTTTTTTTTTTAAACTTGAACATTTTACATCACTTCTAGTCATGGTTTTAGATAGGTCTTGGGTCATCTTATGTTTTAAAGGGTAGGTGATAGGGTTAGAGTCTCAAAGTCTCATTTTTATGTCCAAATAAAGCTTAAGAAACCTTATTCGTGTCTTAAAGGTCACACAAACCTCTTTAGAAGTCAAATTTCAAACCATTTGAAAAAAAAAAATTGAATTAGCCACGAAACCACGTTTTCGTAGCGTAGATAGTGTAAAAAGTCTGTTTTGCGCTACGAAAACGCTGCTATTTTCGTAGCGCAAAACCCTGAAATTAAACTAAACGTGCTACAAAATCGCAGATTCGTAGGAAGTCTTGTCAAATCACCAATTCAGTCATATTCTATTAATTTTTCATCATTAGGTATCAACTAGGAGTCATTTCTAGGGCATGCAACCATTCAACTTCATCATTTTGAATATAAGGGTCATCATGATAGGTAATTTCAAATTCAAAGGATTGGTGGGTTTCTTATTGTAGTTTGCATGCAAACACTCAAGAAAATTGTCTTTGAATGCTAAGATCATGGTAATCTCTTACCAAATCTTTTCTCATCGATTTTGCAAGCGAGGCTGATCACCATTAGCAAGCGAGGCAAACTACCATTGGAAAGCGAGGTTGATAAATAGAATTTCAAGCGAGGCTGATTTGTTACATGAATTCAGAGTCAAAGATGACAGAAGAAAGAAAAAATCACAGGTCTGGTCATTATTTAAGAACAGAGGCTGAAAGCACAGAGGCTCTAGTCAAATATAAGTCAGTGATGGAAGCTTTCAAGAAAACAGGCTATTGGAGATTTTGTGAAACATTGCAGGGAGGACACAGTCAAGTGTCAAAGGAATTTTCTCTTCATTTCACTGGCTCAAATGCAGTCACTCCTGAGATCATAGCTTTGGTGACAGAGATTCATAGGGGGCAAGATAGATGGTTCAAAAATTTCAAATTTGATATGGAACCATGTAAGGTATTTATGAAGCCAGAGTTTGTAGAAACATAATTAACCAAGGCAACTCCAAGGAACTACATCAAAGACATCTATGCCAACTTTCTCTTCAATATTCAAAGGTATTTTACCTGTGAGGGAAGATATCATAAAGTGTATTCATATCATTTTAAACTCTATTGCATTTTACTGGCATGATTTCTTTAGATTTGTCTTTCTTCCTGTATCTAAGTATAGCTAAGATGGCAGTTAAAGTGAAAATGAAAACTCAAGGATGTGAAACTTCCCTTTTCCATCATGGCCTAACTAAACTGATAGTTTTACATGAAATTCAAAAGATCAATAGAGAATGGTCTTCATTTTTGTTTTTATGCGGTTTTGGAGTGGAAAATCAAGGTTCAGGCATTAGCCCTAAGGCTAAAGAAACCCCACTAGAAGAAACCAGTAAGCCTATAGTGACCAGGTCAAAAATATTTTTCAAGCAGAAACCTAGAAAGCAAGTGAAAGAGCAAGTGAGTAAAGCATTAGTGGTTAGTCTTGAGACTCCTCAACCTACAAAAGAAAAGGTAGCTGAAATTAGAGAAATGACACAAGAACAATCAGCTGATAAACTAGTTCAAAGGATATTGACTAGAAGTCAAATTGCAAAGGAGAAAGGTAAATCAGTGATCTCATAAGAAAGTCCAAGCTTAAAGGGTAACTTAAATGATATTTTGGAAGCCATTGATATTGAAGAATCCCCTTTGGTATAGGAAGATTTCATAAAATTTGATGAAGGAAAACCTAAGAAGATGAAATCTTTTAAGAAACTGGAATTTGAGGATGAGGTTGCAACATTTGTGTTTAAGCCAAGAAAGCCTTTAACCAGGAAATCTAAAAAGATGCAAGAATTCAATGTTAAATTAGGAGAAACAAAAGAAGCTTCCACTGTTCAGGAAGAGTTCATAGACCTTTCATCACCAATACCAGAAGGCGAAAAAGACATAGTAATTTCTACTTAGACAGAAACAACCAGCTATGAAGAAATGGAACAAAAGTTGAAATCAAAAAATTATGAAATTTCTAGACTAAGGAAGAGAGCAAGAAGGCATGCTGCTGAAAAGACAAATTTTAAGAGGATAAAGGCTCTATGGGAACATGAAAAGGTTTCCAAACCAGAAACAATAAGTAGTGAAGCTCAATACTTTACTTGGACTATTACTATAATTAAAGGGGCTAGATATGTGAGAATGATGAATGCTCAGTTAAGGGCCACCAACAGGAAACTGAGGAGGTAGATTGAAGACCTAGAAATATAGTTGCAGCAAAAATAAAATAGGGCAACAAATGATAAATCCTTGAATCAGTTTTGTCATGAAGATAAGGATCATTCTTGAAGAATAAAATCCATAAAATCTATTCGATGTTGACATATATCCTTAAAAAATCTTAAACATCCTCAAAACTGTAATTTTTTGGAAAAAAATGTGTTAAAGGAGTACACATAGCAGTTTCGTAGCGCGCTACGAAACTGCGGAAGGTGAAGTTTTGGAATTTTTTGGATGAAATTGGGAGGTAAGGACTGCTAGTATTTAGAGTTTAGTATTGCAAATGGAAAGTGCAAGGTCAAAAATGAAGCTTCAGGTTGAAAAAAAGAAAAATAATGGTCAAAGGAATGTTTTTACAGTGGTATAAAAAGTTGCGCTACGAAAACATGTTGTTTTCGTAGCGCAATCATATTCCCTCTCCTTTTAATTTTTTCGAAGGATTCTTTTTGCACAGGTGGAAGGATTGAAGAGTTTATGGAATTTTAACACATGTTACATATACAAGATAGTCATTTAGGCTAGAAAATATGTTCAAAGACAAGCATGGAGGTAAGGGCTAAAAATCACGAAACTCTGTCTACTAGTTTTTAGGACAGTTAAGTCATGAATCAGCAGGTTTCACCACAAAGCTAGAGGCATCATAAAGGTCGAAGACATGGATTAGAAGATGTCAAAGATAGTATTTAAATTTTGGATAAGGTTTTTTGAGACATGTTAAGGAGTTTCACTCCTATTTGTATTAGAACTCCTAGAAGACAGTTAGCTGTTAGTTTGTAATTAAGAGTTTGTTTTAGGAGTAGATAGGTGTCAATTTTAGAAATTCAAATTCTCCTAATGATGGATAATGGAATCCAAGAAATGTAAAGACTCTATATGAAGCATGAGGTCGAATTCCTCAAGGTTGGAATTTTCAATAGCAAAGCAGTTGTGTTATTGTATGTTATTGGATATTTTCAACTTAATACAAAGATCAGTTTTACTACTCAAGATTCACAAGGGGTTTATGTGTTTGATATTGCTATGGCATTTTTAAATTATATATTTGTAGTGGTATGAGCATGTGTTACTTATAATTCATTGAATAATGCTCTAAATTCCTACACATGCTTGTAGATTGTACTTATTCACTGTGTTACTTTTTTCGCTTATAAACCTAGACTCCAAGTGCCTTGATTTCCATGTTTGACAGATCATGATGTTTTGTTGAAGAATACTTTGACTCCATAGCCCAATACATGTTTGCTAATATTTTATTCAACCAGTTATGCATTTTTATCCTTTTATTCCTAGAGTTATCCATCTAATCATTAATAAAAAAATCTTAAATCTATTGAGAGAGCCCTCTCAAGTTGAGGAGGCTAAGCCTCAGCCAAAAGATTGGTTTGAAATAATTACTTAGAGCCTACTTGATCAACAGCCTATAAGGGTTATATTTTGTGATAAAAAATTGATTCATAATGCTGATTAAAGTCATAAATTACTATTGGTTCGCTGAATAAGGTCCCTATCTGCCCTGGATAGGCCCCAAACTATTGCTGGAAAAATTTGGCACTAATGGCCCCTAGAACTTCACTGAAGCATATCAGACTTAAAATTTCCTCTACAGGCTTTGAAAACCACACCATTAGTTCCATAACATCTAAAACATCCAAAATTGACTATTGGATTTCTGAATAAGGCTTCTAGCTCCCCTGGCTAGGCCTCAAACTTTTGCTGGAAAAAGCTTTCACTAATGGCCCCTGGAACTTCAGTAAAGCATATCGCCCTTCAAAAATACTCTACAAGCTCTGAAAAACACACCATTAGTTCCCAAACAATTGAAAAATCCAAAATTGACTATTGTATTTCTGAATAAGGCCTCTATCTCCCCTGGCTAGGCCTCAAACTGTTGCTGCCTCCTGGTGGCCCCTTGAACTTCACTGAAGAAAAAAATTGCTCAAAAGTTCTTTGATGGCTCTGAACCCCACTTCATTGAGTCTGGGATGTTGGAGATAGTCGAAATTGACAATTAACACTCCAAAATTGGTCGAATCTACCTCAAGGTAGAGCCTGAACTATTTTTTTCTCAATGACCCCTAAAGAAGCTCCATTAATTTTGGAGCACTACAGTTATTTGCAGTTAAATTTGGCAAACAACCCTAAAATTGGGCGCACTCCAAAATCTCCACCAGTCTGACCGCTGAACAAACTGCAACATTAAATGTTGACTGTTGCATTAAACTGCATGTGACAGGTTCACGTGGCTGGCAGATAACGCGGGTTGGAGGTTTAGTTAGCCGAACATTGTAACTGTCAGCATATGACCGAAAAATTCACTGGCGGTTAGGGCTAAGCCCTTTGGGCTATGGTCACGACACTTTGAGTGCATGGGGAGGGACTAGCCTCTCTAACCCCCAAACTATATGAGTTTAAAACATAATTAGAACCGCTCTCCATTATTTGTTAAGAAACGATTGTAGGCGGATTGGTAAGGCTTGGCACTGTGGGCGGGGAGGTCTCGTGTTCGACTCCGGTGGAGTCCAAAACATCATAATAGACCATTCCAGGGCCACATGACGGCCTCCAAGCCTGCCACATGGCAGTCTCTGATTGGTCAATAAAAACTAAAGTCAACTAATTGCCCAATAATACAATGCCACTTGGCATGATCGGATTGGCCCATACAAAATATTATGGGGAATATTCCAAGAATATTCCTTGGAATATTCTTTTTTTTTTAAATTTTCCCATCTATTTCAAACTTGTTCAAAGTCCAAATTTTGCAGTTTACTAGACTTTTCAAACTACGATAACTTCTTCATACGGTGTCGATTTTTCGAACCATTCATGGTGCTAGAATCAAGAAGACGAGATATATCTGGTCGCTCAGGTTTGGCACACTTTCAAAAAATTTGAATTTTTAGCTATCACTTAGGTCCATGATCTAGTTCTAATCAAATGATGTCAAGAAGAAGCTAGAACCAACAACAAAGGTTGGGATATTTGTGGGGTACATTGATACTCCCCGCAACTATCAGGTGTATTTTCCAGCAAATAGGATGATAGTTGTCAGGTGAGATGTTAAATTTGATGAGGAGAAATCCATGCATTTGTCCCTTGAGAGGGAGCTTGACTTTCATGCAACAGAGGAACTCTTAGTTCTAAACAATGAACCTCAAGATGTGGAGCAGCCACATGCAGAGGAACAAAGAGTGAAAGAGACCACTCGTGCAAATCCATCTACCATAAATGGTAGGAAGTGCACCGCAGAGGCTAAAATATTGATGTTATATGCGGTAAATATTGTAGGTGCACCTACATCACAAAAAAGGAAGAGAATGTCCCTATACATGTATATTGGATACATGGCTCTTATGAGTAAGTGTATTTTGATAGAAACATCCTCTTTTGACGAAAGTGCAGTAACCATTATGGGTTGATGCCAAGGTTGAGGAGTATGACTCCATTATCAGAAACAGGGCATGGGAAGTGGTCCCAAGACCAACATTGAAGTCAGTGGTTGGATCTAGATGGATCTATAAGGTGAAGCAAGCAGCAGATGGGAGTGTGGAGAAATACAAGGCTGGATTTGTGGCTAGAAGATTTGGTGAGCCCTGGTATTTCCCCAAGAGTTCTGCAACTCCCAGGGGCTACCCTACTTTACTTTATCAACCCAGGGTTCATACAAAATTTGAGGTGACAATGATATATACACAACATATGCATTATGTTTTTTTCATGTCATCCTCTTCTGCTTTACGAAAGGGGTGCTACTTCTATGGGTTTTGAGTGAAGTCTATCACACTTCAATGAAACTAAACTAAATTGTAGAAAGGAAATGACATAAATGGAACCAAATTAATGTGCAGGAAGGAAATGACTATAAGAAACTAAATTAAATTTCTGAAAAGAAATGACAGGAAGGAAACTAATTTAATTTGCACAAAAAAAATAGTAGAAAGGAAACTAATCCTAAACCACACTTAACTTTTCCAAATGGCTAAGTACACTCTACTTATCCTATGATCTATCTACCATGCTTCTATCCATGCAACTAGGATATCCATGAATTAATTCTAATTAAAAAGAGTTAATTTATAGCTTGGAGGGAAGAAAATGGCTAAAAGAGGCTAATAGGGGATTTAACACATGAAACAAGGTTTGGAAATGGAAATATGGGGTTAAAACCTTATAAACATTTATGATAGCGTGAGAAATGACTTTGGAGTAGACATAACTCAAAAATGCGATGGTGGAGTGCAATGGAGGACAAAAGTTGCGATGTGCAATGTCACAATCGCAACTTCGCAAGTTTAAAGGGATAGCGGTAAGGATTAACAAGAATGAAATAAGTTGTGCGAAGTGCAACGAGTGATGTGGCGGGTCACGAATCACAATATTAAAAGTTTAAAGGAATAGCGGTAAGGATTAACAAGAGTGAACTAAAATGTGCAAAGTGCGATTGGTGACGCAGTAAAAGTTGCGAGTTGCAATCTGCGATGTGGTATGTTCTGTGAATTGCGAAGTGCGACAAGTGACATGGCAGAGTTATCCCATCAGCGGAATGAGCAGTAAGCATTATGCGAAAATTTAAACTATGTGATTTGTGATTTCGCAATATCACAATCACAAGAACGAGCGGTAACTGTTAAGGGTAAAAGCTAAAGGATGCGAAGTGCGATTTGCGATGGCAACGTGGTGGTGGGACTGACAGTGGGGCGTGATTTCGCAATATCACAATCGCAAGAACCAATGATAAGTGTTAAGGGAGAAAGGGTAAATAGTGTGGAGTGTGATTTGCAATTTCTCAATATCTCAATCGCAAAAAACGAGTAGTAAGTGTTAAAGGTAAAAGGTAAGTGGTGCGAAGTGCGATTTGAAATTTCGCAACATCGTGATCTTAAGGAATGATCGATAAGTGTTAAAGGTAAAAGAAAAATGTTGTGATTTGCGAAGTGTGACATAAGGTGGCAAGATACTCGAGGATCAAAGTCGAAGGTCAAGTTTTCAGTGGTTTTGAATGGTTTTTCATGTGTTTTGCATAAAAAAAGGTAAGGCAACCGTGAAGGTGAGAAGGAAAGGAGGGGAATGGAGGTGTTAGAGCAGTGCTCAAAAATGAAACACACCTGCAGATTATTCATGGGAAACAGACAAAAATGCGTGATAAAATAGTGAAATAAAGGCTTGGAATTGGTAATACAATTTCTTCCCAAAACTCAAATAGAAAGCAATTTTGGCCTGTCGAAAGGTCTACCCTCCTCAAACTCTATTGACAGAGATGAGAGGGAGGACTTGGGGGACTTGACCACATTTTTTAGAGTTTTTCCTCTATTTAATATGCATGAGAAATTAAAAACTATAACAGCACAAAAACTAAATAGCAATGAAACGTATCAGAAGAAAATCTAACTTAAATGGCAAAAGCAAAACAAGCTAAATGACAGAAAGAAAAAGATAGTGACAAGAAAGAAGCTGAGGCACATGGATTGGGCCCTAAACCATGAGCCTAGCCCTCTAAAACTTAAATTAGTTGAATGAAATCAGTCTGCTCATTTCATAAAAGGATAACTTCATACATCTCTAAAATTTTGATCCTTGAATAAAACAAAAAACTCAATAGCTCACAACAATAGTTCTGAGTGGAATCGACTCACTAACTAGAATATACTAACTCTTCCTAGCTCTAGATTTTCTCTATTTATTCTACATGGTAGCTACCAACAACTCCCTAGAAAATGGTGATTGAGTCCACTTGACTCCCAGTAAACAAGGATTGGGTGCACTCCTCTTTGAGTTGCTTGGCTGCCTCTGGAATTCGAATTGTTGGAGAGAATCCTTGGGGATCCTTTGGCTACTTTTGGAATTCAAATTTCTAGAGAGAATATTTGGGATTTAGGGTGGAAAATCCTCTTATAATTCCTCTTTGATGTCTCCTTTGAGTCTTTATGATAAAATCCTTATAAAAATTATTAATAATTCATGATTTTCTGCACTCAACCTTATATTAGGCACTCAGAGTATGTTAGCCTTAATCACCACCTATACTAGCATCATAAAACCAAATAATAATAAAAATGCAAGAAAAAGAGATCTAAGAAGGAAAAAAGGTGACTATTAATCCCTCCAAATATGTCTAATGGTGGAACTCATCAAGATTCTCATAGGAGGAGGGGATTTACTATGAGGAGACTTTTGCACTAGTTGCAAGGTACTCATTGATTAGATCCACCCTTGCACTCTCAGTGTGGATGGGATGGAAGATACATCATATGGTTGTAATGACATCCTTTCTCAATGGAGTTATTGAGGAAGAAGTGTACATTGAGCACCCAAAATTTTTTGAGACCTTTGATAGGGAGTCTCATGTGTGCATACTCAAGAGAGCACTTGGCTGAAACAATCACCTCATGTTTGGTACACTAGGATCGATGGTTATTTCACCAAGTTGGGCTTCATAAAGAGTGAAGTGGATGTGACCATATATCATATTGTGGTTGATGGTAAGATTTTGATAATTTTACTTTATGTTGATGATCCTATACTGGCAGGTGATGAGAAACTCATAACTTCTTGAAAAGAGGATATTGCAAGAGAGTTTGAGATGAAGGACATGGGGCTCTTACATTATTTACTTGGCTTGGAAATATGGCAAAGAGATGGGGAGATATTTGTATCTCAGGGAAAGTATTCCAAGGATATTTTGAGGAAGTTCCACATGGAGGGAAGAAAACCCATGGAGACTCCTCTTGCAGGAAATTGGAGGAATAAGGATGCTACTTCAGGGGAGGTAGTGGATGCTACTATTTATAAGAAGCTTGTGGGTTCACTTATGTATTTGGTGAACACACGACCAAACATATGCTATGTAGTTAACCAACTTAGTCAAGCTATGGTTAAGCCTACCAAGCTCTTTTGGAAGGCGAGGAAGCATGTTTTGAGATATTTCAAGGGCACTAGAGACTATGGATTATGGTATAGACAGACTGAGGGAGTGAAGCTTCAAGGATTCACTGATGTAGATTGGGCAGGCAGTCCATCAGACGGGAAGAACACATCATGGGGCATCTTCAGCATAGGATGAGTAATAGTTTCTTGGTACATTAGGAAGTAGATACCAGTTGCACTCAGATCGGCCGAGGAAGAGTACATGGTAGGTAGTCAGGCTGCATGTGAGGCCATATAGATGAGGAAGACACTTGTTGGTTTGTTTGGTCATCAGATGGATCCGATGGTGATACATTGTGATCACCATATTTGCATAAAACTCTCGGTTAATTTGGTATTCTCTGATAGGCCCAAGCATATTCATGATATATGGTTCCAACATCTCAAATATTGTGTCGAGAGGTGCATTATGTTGTTGCAGTACATTCCCATGGAGGATCAGGATGCAAACATCTTGACAAAGGAACTGGAAAAGAGAAAATTCAAATACCACAGAGGCGGGATCAGGGTAGATGATAATCCATTTCTTGTTGAGAGGGAGTGTTGAAAATCAACAAGAAAATGTGTGTCTAATTTATTTTTCCCTTAAATAATTTGGACAATAAATTGTAATCTTATCTCATAACAACTTGTATCAGTTAAATAAGTCACAAATATTGAGTTAGCTCAATAATTTTGAGTTGAGGTTCAAAGGTGAGGCATGTAGAGTGATCCTATTATTTTGTGGGTCTAGTTGCAGTTAATGCACTAGTGTGGTGTGAGTGTAATTAGTTAACTCAAATTAATTGAGTTAAAATAAGTTTAAATAGTTCTAAGTGAGTGATGAGATAGTGAGAGTTCCAGTGAATTACATTATATTTATTCTCAAGTATTGATCAATCAGATAATTGATGATTCTCTATTATTAGTTGCATGCATGTCAGTTCTGATGAAGACCCAGTTGATACAGAGCTTAAAGGGAAGATAACTATCAGTTGTATTATTATAAAATTTCCCAGGTGTAGTTATAAAGCCATAGGATTCCCATGATGGATTGTGCAATGAAGGAAGGTTGGGATTTATTTCTCTAGTAATTGCGTGTGCAAGGAAGAATGGAGGAAGGAAAGGAATTGGCTAAGTGTTTGTCCAATTTTTCCTAGATCAGTGTGAGATGATTCATAGAGTGTAGTAGATTCTTGTGAGCAAGAATGCATTGTATTGTTTCATGATTCCTTGGCTTATTATACAATAGAGATAGAGGGGTTTTGAGCAGTTTCTTTCCCTAGGAAAATCTTGCGTTGTGTGATTGATTTAGTTCTTTCTCTCACTTTCATGTGATTGAGAAATCGTGTTTTATATTCCCCAAATCTTGTAGAAGGATTCAATATCTTGTTTTAGTACATTACATGATCAGATTGAATCCATTGGTATAATTTCTACATCTCTAATGTCGAATAATTGAATTGCATCTCATAGATATTTGTATTTGAAAAGTTTATGTAACATTTGAGCTTGTGCTATGATAGATTTATCTTCAAAAAACATTTTGATCACCTCTTTTACTTTATTTTGAACTATCTGTTCATGCATTGATGAGCCAATTTCTTCCATTTTAGTTGGATCCATATTATCTAGAAAACTATCATCAAAGAAAATGTTATTGTAAATTCCAAATAATTTCTATGCTTTTCTAAATGTGGTATGATCTTGTAGCGTGTTGGATGTTGTCCTTACATTAAAAAATATATATATAAATTTGTAATTTGTGATTGACACATGTACATTGAACATTAATAAAATATATTATAATGATGAATTTGAAGTACAATTTAATCTAAATATTACAATTTTTTCAAAATTTAAAACATTAATTGACTCAGCAATACTATTTATATGCGCGTTAACAAGTTCCTCAACATCTCTCATTTCCTCATCATTTCCATGTAAATCGACATCTCTTTCAAAATATTTATTTGATACCTCCATATCTCCTTCAGGTTCTCTATTTTGTACCCCCACATCTTCTTCAAACTCTCTATTTGGTACCTCCACACCTCCTTCAAACTCCCTATTTGGTACCTTGACATTTCTTTCAACCTCTCTATTTTCCCTCAATTCTCTTCTTTTTGCATGCAGTTTCTCATTTTTCCTTATTATTAGTTATAATGCAATAATACTTTCATTTACATTTCTTTTGGTTTCCCATATTCAAAAATAAGAAATCTGAAATCTAATTTGAAAACAACACAAGTGAGTTCAAGCTTTTAATACTATAAACGATTCTTGAGAAAAATTTAAATATCTTAAAGAAAAATTACAATATATGCTACATTCAAATTTCAAAAATTTCAAAATCTATTTTTCCTCATATCTCTCATAAAAAACTGGTGATTTATAATTTAATCTAAAATAAATTTCCATATTATTCTTCTTTAGAAAAAAGCATTCAAAATATCAATTTCCATGGGTGAATTTTTAATATTTATTTTCCATAGAAAAAAATAACTATATTCAATTTTCATAGGAAAACATTAAAATAAGGCCCCTTCTCTCTTCCCATATTAAAAACAACATGTTTAATTTTAGAAAAAAAACATTCAAAATACCATTTTCCTTAGAAAACAAATTAATATTTATTTTTCATAGAAAAAAATAGCAATATTCGATTTTCATAAGTCTTGAGGGTTAACTTAATTGGTTGAGGTCCTTTTATTATAGTATCTTGCCATTAGGAGGTCACATGATCAATTCTCCTTGACGCCCTTGAGGTTAGGATCTAATTCGTTTAGTCGGAAGGATGTGATCCCTTCAAGTGGATCTGCCTGGATTTTTCTTGGAAAAAAACAATATTTAATTTTCATATAAAAACAATAAAATAAGGCCTCTTCTTCCCCCCAAAATTGTTTAGATAGAAATGGAAGCTGAAGAATGGAGGGCCCTCATTCTTGATCCTGGGAAAACTTGGGGTAGAGTTACTGACTTCAAAAAAACATTGTTTTTATACTAGTCCATGAAAGGAATTATGTGCAAAGCCCTAGAACATATATCCATGAGCCTGGCCACAATTGTCCAGGACTTTCCATATTACAAAAGTGAATTTGACAAGCTCAAGTTCAAGCTCTTGAAGTAATATGGGCTCCCCCAGTACAACGAATACCACCTCCCATGCATCCTTAAACTAACTGAACTCCTGGGAAATTCTGTGCAAGACTCAACTCATGTAGAATCTGCCTCAGTTGAGGAAGTAGAGTAGTTTTATGTTGATTACTACTTATGGTTTTTTTTATCTTCTTTTTACATGCGAGTAGCATTTAGTTTGTTATGTATAACTAGTCATGCCAATAGGCAAGTAAAAGACAATATAAGTATGAACATCTAGTCCTTGTTAGCTTGGTTTGATAGACTCAGAACCTATTATTTTTGGATGGCATGCCACGCCATTAGGTAACCAACAGACTTGGTTTCCCATTCAGGGAAATTTGAGGCCATCTATCAATATCTATCTGGGTGTAAATTTTTTATTAAAATTAATGAAAATGGAGGTAATACCAATCTTACAAAAAAAAAACAATGTTTATAGTACCTTCAATATAATTATTTTCCCACAAATGAATTATATGTTCCGAACTTCACACATCACACTTGAAATTTTTTTCTTCAATAAAAACTTTTCGTTGAGAATTTATACAACTCTTGGCCAAAATATGTGTACATCTAAATGAGCATCATTTGATAAAATGATCAGGCTGTCCGAAGGAGAGACTCTCTACCGAAACTCTGGGTAGAGTTTGTAAATGTTTCGGTAGAGAGTTTTATTGGCATAAAAATCTTAGATAAGAGTTTATAAAACTCTCGGTTGAGATTATGGGAATGGAAATATTTTCTACCCAAAATCTCAGTGAGAGTATGGGCATGGAAATATTATTTTCCCAAACTCTCAACCGAGAGATTTTAATTTTCTCGAATGATATTTTTTGTAGTGTTAACCCAGTGCGGCTAACGCAAACTAGAGATACATAAAATATTGTTTGATAGTTTTCCATTTCTCAACCAAGAGTTTTTCCTAACTCTCAACCGAAATATTTTCTTGACTAAAAGTTTTAGTTTAACAAAATTAGGAAAAATCTACAATTTTGAGGTAATAGCTTCTTCAAAGGAGTTGAATCCCTGCCAAATTTAAGATTTAGTTGATGCCTTTAGTACCATTGGATCCATATCTGAATCTAGCTTCAAATGTTTTAAGTTTTATTCATTTTCATGAATAATTGATATCAAGGATGTTATATTAAAAAATGCCATTGCAGATTCCGATACTTCTAAAAAATACCTGAAATGAAAAATCAATAACTTCAAAATAGAAACACCAAGTCATTTGAAAATTTACTCGGTACTTCCTCTCCATTTCCTCTTCAAAATAGTATTTCTAGATGAATTATTTATGATCACATTAAAATTAAAATTGATGGGTCACCAAAAGTGTTGAAAAAACACCATTCTTTTGTCTTACCCTATTTTAGTAAATGATTAAACATAGTGATTGAATCCAAAAATTCCCCAAAAATATTCCATGTTCAAGTGATATTCCATGTTCAAGTGAAATCTATGTATATTGTGATGATTTTATTTTTTTCCCAAAATGAATTATCGTCTCTACAAACCACTCATAACACTTTCCTGAAATTTTAAAGTATATGCATTAAATATCCACAAAATTTCTCCATTATCTTTCCATAAAAATTAAAAAAAAACATGAGTATAGAGGAAAGACAATTCTCTACAAATATTTTATTTACTAGAAAGTAAAATTCTCAAATAAAATATGAGTTTCTAGAAGTTGAAGTTGAAAAAACATAAAACTCACAAAATCTACTTAAAAAACAAGCTAAAAGTGTTTCCCAATTTCACATTTTCACCCTTGATGCTCAAATAGTCCCTACATTCAACTAGAATTTCTCTTCTTCTTCCCCACTCTCCTTTTATCGTCTTCCATTTCAACTACCCCACTAAGATACAACTATTGGGTAGGTGAAGCGTATCAGGGTTTGTGTGACGAACCTATATAAAATTGATGCAGAAGATTGTGTTGCATTAAGAAATAAGGCATAGAAAATGAAGAGTCGCGATGTGGGTGAGCTCTGGCACATGATATTGTTCCATTTGCATCATGGAATCTTAAATATTATGTATAAAATAACCACTTTGGCCTCCCCAAAGGATCACTTAAGCAGTAGGATGTCTGCAAGGGTTTCACCTTGGGGAAGTATGTGAAATCCACATTCCATGATTGAGATAGAAAATCACATGCAGTATTGGAAATATTCCACTTTGATGTTTGTATACCTTTCTCAACAACCTCCACTACCAGATATAAGTAATATGTTATTTATATTGATTATTTCTCAAGGAATTGTTGGATCTTCTTCATGTAGAAGAAGGATGAGAATTTCTCAAAATTTGTAGAATTCAAGGCACCAATTGAGAAAGAGATTGACAAGAAGGTGAAGGCTCTCAGGAGAAAAAAAGGAGGTGATTATGTTTTGAATGGCTTAAAGTATTTTTTTTCGAAAGAAGGCATTCAAAGAGATCTGACAACACCCAATGACCGACAGACAAATGGGGTAGTTGAGAGAAAGAACTGAAGCATTGTGGGAGGTGCGAGATCTGTGCTACATGAAAAATGATTGTCACTACATTTGTGGGTAGATGCATGTAACAAAACAATATACTTGTAGAGCCGGAGTCCTCCGGTTCTTGGTATGATTACATCAAAGGATTCTTTCTCAGGGAGAAAGTTAGATGTGTCTCACTTCAGAATTTTTGGAACCTCTATTTACTTCAATTTCTCCAAATATTCAAGAAAGAAAATTGAGTCAATAGCAGAGTTGGGAGTTTTTGTGGGTTACACAAAAACTCCACATAATTGTGGTGTTTACTTACCTTCCCTCATAATGACATTTGTGTGAAGGGATGTAAAGTTTGATGAGGATAAAGTGATGCGGTGCTCTCTTGAGAAAGTTGTCAAGTAGCCTCAGGAAGTTGTCAAGCAACCAAAAATAGAGAATCAAAGAGTGGAGACATACACTCAAGCAGAACCATTCAGAGAAGGTAGAAAAAGAATGAGGGAAGATGATATATTGGTGTAGGATGTGAGGGAGAATGTGGGAGCTCCTTCAAATTTGTGTAGGCAAAGGAGGTCACCTAAGTGGTACAATGGATACATGGCTCTAATGGACGAGCTTGTAGATATTGAGCCATCCTATTTTTAGGAATTAGTTGAGAAATAAATCGTGGTTGATGCAATGGTAGAAGAATACAAATCCATCATGAAGAATGGTGTTTGGGAAGTGGTCCCAAGACCAGCAAATAAAGCAGTTGTGGGTTCGAGATGGATCTTCAAGGTTAAGCATGTAGCAGACAAAAGAATAGAGAAGTATAAGGCCATATTTGTGGCCAAAGGATTCTCTCAAGTTGAGGGAATTGAACACAAGGAAACATTTTCTCCCATATGTTAGACCCCTTTATTTCACAGTATCACCAGGTGACTGATTATTGCTTATATTTTTGCATGATTAAAAATGATATTCCATGGTTGTCATCTATTTCAGGAAAGAAGGAGGAAGTGTTGTTGATAAGGTGTGATGGTGATCAAACTTCATTTCTACCATAATTCCATTTCATTCACCCTCTATGCCCCTCTTTTTCTCCATATTCCAAAGTTCTACACCTTATTTCTTTCAAACCCCTTCTTCAACTATTAACACCCAAATTTTATTGTTAAAAAAGGAGAAACATTAGAATCAAAGGAAGAAAAGGCAGAAGAGAAGTAGTTAAGGCAGAAAAACAACAAGGGCAGAGTCTTGAACGAGATTGGGTCAAGTCATGCAAACATTCGGGTCGAGTCGTGAATGCTAAAGCAAGTCAAGTCCTGAATGTGGGCTAAGTATTCTACGAAAAACTAAGAAATGAATAGGCACAACCAAATAAAAAACGTCGAAAAACCATAGTAAGGGAGCAGTGAGGACCGTTGGATCTGAGCAATTATCAATGACGAAGATTAAATCGCAATCACAGATCACAATTTTTTTAGGATGGTTTCAAGGGTAAAGGTTAATGTTAGCGAAATGAGATTTGCGATGAAATGGGACCCATCCACTCGTGGTATGCAAATAAGCCTCACATGTTGTCCACACTTCGTAGCCCGCGGGTTTTTAACCTTACCTCTTAAGACTTATGCCAAATCTTGTTTTTTAGCCGATGCGATGAAGTGGGACCCATTCACCCGCCACACCTCCTTTCCATTTCAATCCCCTTAAATAATCATTAAACCTTACCTTGTTTTCTGCCTTTCTGCTTTAGCTTTCCCCTTTACCTTTCATCTTTGTATCATTGTTTTACCTCCCGATTTCCCAATTTCCCTGATTGTGATTAAAGTGGAGCCGTCCCTCCACGTTACCCTTTCTCTCCACCATCCATCTCATATCGGAAAAGATAATATTTCGCATCACAACAAAACCTTAAAACCTACGATCATCGATTTGTGATATATCACATCGCATATTTGTTAACTTACCTTTGAAGTGCCCACAATGTATTTGGTTTAATTTGCAATGTGGCAGTTGGCCCCACCACAGTAGCTCTACCCCCCACTTTAGAGCCATTTGAAATACATTTGAAAACATATCATATGAAACATCATAAATTTTACCTTGCCCAAGTAGCTTTCAGACTTGTGATTGCAATGTAGGTGGACCCCTCTCCTTGCACTTCGCAAGTTTTAGATTTTAACCCCCGCTTCTTATAAAAAAAACTAAGATATGTGATTTTCAATGCAGTCAGTCCCATTTTCCCCTGCCACGTCATTTACTTTCTCCCCACACTTCGCACTTCGTGTGTTTTAGAGTTTTCCTCCGCGTTTATAACTAAAACTTAAGAGTTGCGATCTGCAGGCTGCGGTCTGGTCCCACCTTCCCTCCATGTCACCTCCTACTTCGCATCGCATCACTGATTACATTCTTCATAACTCAAACTATAAATATTTCAAAGTGCACGGATGCGATGTGGCTTCAGAACTAAAATCTAAAATTATCAAGTCTAGGTATATGATTTTTTACATTGTTTTGTTTCAAAAAGGGTTGAAACACGACAAGGAGGATTGGAGTAGCAAATAAACACCACAGGTCGAGTCGGGCAGCAAAGGGGGTTCACGCAAAATTGTTATGTTATAACATCAGAAACAGAAAAAGCAGTAAACTCAACGACACATTCACTAATCAATGTCAAGTGGCTAGCCTTGCACCAGACTTAATTACACAACATCGATCTTTTGAAAATCAGGGCCAAATGTCAGAGCTATCATTCGCTGCCTCTTCGGGATCATCACATGCCACCTTCAAGCCTACTTTTGATTATGAAGAGCCACCTGAGTTTTGTATTCTTGAAGAGTTACCAAAATTAATTCCACAAGTAGTGTTTTGTCAGAGATTTACCTTTTTCAGGCCTTGCATGGCCATACCTATTTAATTTTCATTTGTTTGTAATAAATGAAGTTTTCCAAAGTATATTAGGGAAACCGACACAAATTTTAGTTAAATACTACTTGAATTTCCATTAACAGGGGTTGGATATTGTTAACCCCTGCATTGTAAGAACTACTATATTGGAGCACTACAGTTTTGGAGCTGGACATCAATAATCAAAGACCGTTTACAACATTCTTGAGTTGTGTTAAAATGGTGATGTGCTACTTCTATGTTTAAATGTTTCCATTGTTTTCTTTGTTTCGTATATGTTCATCTAAATGTAAATCAGAAATTTTAGATTAAGATTTGTTGTCTGAGCACCTTAATTTTGTCTGCATTTACAATATGAATGTTTTCTGCCAAAGTCTGATTAAAGAATTCTTAACTACTCTTTAGTCACTACTGAACCTTACTACTTCTTTCACCTCATAATTCATACAGCTGTAAAGATCCATTTAACACAATTAGCTTTCTCTGTGATGCTCTTGATGTTGATGTGCCATTCCAGCATTTTGAATCCATAGCCCAATGGATTAGTCCTTGCAACCCTATCTATCCAACCACACCATCAATCAAACAAACAACCCACATCACTATAACTAGCCTAATATCAACACTTATAGTCATCAAGTTAAATCATAAAAAATAGAGAGAGCCATCTCTGAGTCTAGGAAGTCTAGGTCTTGGAATCCAAAGTGTTTTAATGTTTTCCTTTTTCGTTTGTTCTTTCAAATATTACAAATTACGGAGTGAAAACATAGTAGTGATCATACTGGTGAGTTATTGAAAAGCTTATTATTTCATCAGAACTCAGAAACCTGGGTCGAAATACTGTGTGTTTTAAGTAAATTTCTACAGATTGGTTTTTGTAAAAATATTCATCTTGTTTGTGCCTTGGGTATGAATTTTGGCTTCCAAAAGAATCTTTACTAGATCCCATCCTAACTGAAACCCCCCTGCAACAGTTGAAAATCCATAGAAAATCCTAAGAAAAACTCTTAGATTTGAGAATCAAGCTATTAGTAGGCCTCTTCACAAAGAAAGTTCCCTTCCTAAAAACCTTGCAACACTGCAGGATATCCAGTTCAACTTACACTTTGAGCAAACCTTGTTCAGGAAAAAATCTCAAAATTGGATACCCCAGAAATTTTTTGACCCATCCATCTTACAATAGAGTCCTACTGGGGAAGCCTCTACCTCCACTCAAAATAATTTAAGCTTCTCCTACACTTTGAATCCCTTCAAGGTTTGGTAACAGAGCTCACCTCAGCTATTGATGATGCTTATCTTCAACAGTCTGAGAATTGCCTACTCTTACTGCAGAAACTCCTTCTGTTATATCCAAGTCTTCTCATCCTCAATGAAATTACTCAAGTGTATCTGCAACTGCTAACATTTCCTTGAACCTTCCCCACCAGAGTTCCCAAACCTCCACTCATACACCCACTATCCACCTTCCTCTATTTAACCCTCCACCTCCTTTGGTCAACCCTCCTCTTATCAACCCTCCTTAGGTTCCCCCACCACCAATCTTGGCACCACAGGATTATCAATCCAAAATCCCACATTTTGATGGAACTGGTCTTGAAACTTCTCAACAACATGTGGACAAAATGAATGATGCTTTTTACTACCAAGATATAGAGGATGAAACTATCCCATTGAGAATGTTTTCTCAAATTTTATGGGGAGAAGTAAAAAAAATGGTTCAAGGGCTTGACCCTGAATAGTTTCCATGACCTCCCTTCCCTTCACCGGTTGTTCATAAATAAAGGGGAAGTTAAAAAAAATCCTCTCCAAATCTTGTAAGAATATGAAAACATGAAGAGAAATGTTGAAGAGAGTATCCAAGATTACTGTAACAGGTTCAACAATATATATAATGCCCTCCCTGCTCACATGAAACCCCCACAAGGTTTATCCCTAATGAAATTTTCAGATGGCTTTGACCCAGAGATGGCTTATCAGCTAAGAGAAAAATATCCAACAGCATTGGAATACATGGAGAAGAGAGTCACTATTAGGGAAGAGCCTGCAGCCTCCACATCCGATGCTAAGATTGATATGCTAGTAAGAACCATGTAGAGAATGATGGAGAGGATCAATTTGAATGAGAGAGTTGTCCCTAGGGAAAATCAGCCAACTCCTCAAAATAGAAATCAAAACTTTAGAAGAAACCCCCCTCAAACAAGACATAGAGAACAGAGAGGACCTAACCAGAAAATTAGGCCTCCATTCTAAGAAAATTATGCCGATGAAGATGAGGGGGTGGTTGAAGAACTAGAAGAAAGTCAAATTAATTTGATGGGAATTAATAATGGAGATATTCTTTTCCTCACCTAAGAAGAACAAGATTTATATTCTTTGACTCAAACTGAAGTAGAATTTGAAGAGTCTGAAGATTATAAACAAGGATTCGAGAATGCCATCATGGAGGTGCATAGACAATATAACCTTCGAAGCAAGAAAAATTTGTATATTCCCAAGAGAAAGAATTCTGAAAAATCTTCTACAAAGTCCCCTGAGGCTGATCCTAAGAATACAATAGATAATTCAAACAAAATTACTAAAATAGATCGAAAAAATGATCTAGAAAGTAGCGCTAGTAAATCAGTGGTCAGCCCTAGAAAAAATGTTCCAGCTAATGTCCCTAAGACAATTCAACAATCTAAAGTTGTTGCAAAAACAGTGCCTGAGAAGACTGATTCAAATCTTCCAAAGACACAAACACAATTCAACATTGAGAATGAAATCGCCAAAATAAAAATCTCTGTCCCTCTCACTGAATTGGTGAACCAGGATGTATATAGGTCCCAAGTCCTAAAAGCGCTGAACATAGGATAAATTACTGATACTGTCAATCTAAATGATGAAAGACCTGAAATTTTGTTTGGGCCATAAGTAGAGGGTATATTACAGGAGGGAGGTGTTCCCCCATTCTATCTCAGTTTGAATTTTCATGATAAAATCCTCCATAATGCCACAATTGACTCAGGTGTATCTCATAATCTCATGCCAAAGGAAATTATGGAGAAACTTGGCCTGGAGATAACTAGACCCTACAAAGACTTGTACTCATTTGACTCCATCAAAGTTAAATGTCTAAGCCTCATTAAAGATCTTTGTATTACGTTAGCCCAGATACCAGCCAAGGGTCTAGTGATGGATGTAGTGGTGGCTGAAATCCCTCGTAAATATGGTATGCTTTTATCACGCTCATGGGGAGCCAAGATTTTAGGCACCCTCCAAATGGATATGACTTATGCTACCATAACATTTTTTGGCCAATAAAGGAGATTGTATAGGGAGACTCTAATGAAATACATAGTGAGTAGTAATGAAAAGCCTCATAACTACCCTCCATTAGGGGAATTTTGAGGTCTAAAATGGGCCTCCTAAGAAAAATGTACAACCAAACTAAACTTTATAAGAACCAATAGGATTGAAGATGATGATTTCAACCATGGGGGATGATTCACCATTTTTTATGTAAAAAGGTAAAAAGATTAAAAAATAATAAAATAATAAAACTACCTTTTCAACTCGTATTTTCAACTTATCTCCCAAATTTGTTACTCAAATTTCGAGTGGGAGTACTCGTTGGATGAAAAATTTAATTCCTCATCCAAGGAGTACCCATGTTGCATTCTTTTGATGGACCCTCTTACATGAAAAATCAGAAATACATGAAAAAACGTGATTGCAATAACGTTTTTAATGTATTTCTACTTTTTCATGTAGTGGGATCCATCAAAAGTATGCAACATGGGTACTCCTTGGATGAGGAATTAAATTTTTCATCCAACAAGTACTCCCACTCAAAATGTGAGTAAAAAATTTGGGAGATAAGTTGAAAATATGACTTGGAAAAGTATTTTTTTCTTTTTTCCCTCTAAAATTTGATGATGTAATCAAATCTTATTTTAATATTTCCACTATTATTTTATAATTTCCTTAGGAGGCCCATTTTAGACCTAAAATTCCCCTAATGTGTTGTCTTTCCACTCTAACCTTGATTCATTTATTCTTTATAATGATGAAAATATTAATGAACAAGTAGCTGGAGAAGAAGAAGACCAGAAGGGAGAACAGTAAGACCAAATGGAAATGGTGCAACACAAGTCTGAACCTGAACCTTTTTGGAAAATGAGTTTTGATGGTTCTTGTGGCAAAGTTGGCTCAGGAGCAGGGCTGTGGGTATGAAATATTGAAGATAATCATGCAGAAGGGCATTCTTACAAACTAAACTTTCAGTGTACCCCTTTTGGGTTTACAACTAATGAAGAAATTAGGAGCCAAAAGAATCTCTATTCATGGGGACTCTGAGCTGGTCATTAAGAAAATCAAGGGAGAATATTCAGCCAAGCATCCCATATTGAGAGCATACAGGAATGCTGCCCTTGGCCTCCTAAAAAAATTTGAAGAATATGACCTTGCTGCAATTCCAAGAAATCAGAATATCCTGGCTAATGGGTTAGCATTTTCAGCCAACACTTGTCAATTACCTCATCCTAACAAACAATATATAGTGCAAGTCAAACACCCCCCAACAGTTCCTAACAATATGATATATTGGAAAGTATTTGGAGATGACAAACAGATTGAGAATTTCCTGCAATCAAAGGGAAAATTTGAAGTTTCCAATTTGCACCTAGACTATGAAGAAGACTGCTCCATTAAAGAAAAAATCTGTAGGGAGGAACCTCCTCATAATTATATTATTATTTTTTCACCAAATAAAGATCTACATAGGACAGAGATGTATGAAGATCCAGAAAATGAGGAAATTGAAGTACTGGAATTCAGAGACAACACATTTCCTAGAGGACTTTTCCCTCTGGAGGAACTATTTGATTTCAATGACGTGTCTAGGAAACCAAAAATGGAATCTACAGAAGAAAATATAGAGGAGTGCAATCTGGGCAATGAGCGGGAGCCCAAGATGATAAATTTATCAAATACATTGTCAACATCCATATAACAGAAATACATTTCTTTTTTCAAATATTTTATTGATGTGTTTGCCTGGAGTTATGATGACCTGAAATCTTATGATACTGATATTATCCAGCGCAAAATTCCAATCAAGGAGAACCATAAGCCTTTCAAATAGAAACTGCACAGGATAAATCCTGCCCAAATGCCTCTGGTTGAGAAGGAGATCAGGAAAATGTATGATGTCAAGATAATAGTCCCAATCAGGTACTCCTAATGGGTTTCCAATATTGTATCTAGGAGAAAGAAGACAGGGGAGATCAGGCTTTGCATTGACTTTAGAAATATGAGCAAGGCATTTCTTAAGGACAACTACCCTTTACCAAATATGGACCACATATTGCAAAAGGTAATCGGCTCCAAAAGAATCTCTCTGCTAGAAGGCTTTTCAGGGTACAATCAGGTGCTAGTGCATCTAGATGATCAACACAAAACAACTTTTACTACTCCTTGGGGAACTTTTATGTATACAAAATTCCCTTTGGATTAATAAATGCTAGTGCCACTTTTCAAAGAGCAATGGATATTGATTTTCGGAAGAAATTGGTATTTTCTTTGTGATATATCTTGATGATATCACAGTATATTCAAAAATTGATGAAGAACATTTTGCCCATTTGAGAATATTTTTTGAAAAATATAGAAGGTTCGGCCTATCTCTCAATCCTAAGAAATGATTATTTGGTCTTTAAGAGGAAATCTTCTAGGCCACATCATATCGGAAGAAGGTATCAATATTGACCTCGGCAGGATTGAGGGAATACTGCAAATCAGTCATCCCAGAAACATCAAGGAGTTGCAATCTTTCATTCGAAAGATAAATTTTTTGAGGAGGTTTATACCAAACCTTGTAGAACTCCTGAGGAATATCACCAACATGCTCAAGAGAGATTCAAGATTCAAGTGGACCAGGGAAGCTAAACAGTCTTTTCACCTGGTAAATCAGACACTCACAAAGGCACCAATTCTGATCAACCCTGATTTCACCAAGGATTTCATCATTTTATCCTTTGCATCAGTACACACAATTGTTGTTGTATTGCTGTAGAAAAATAATGATGGAAAAGAGAAACCCATAGCATTTTTCAACCAAGATTTAAGAGATGCACCTTTGAATTACAATATCATGGAAAAGCAGCCTTTTCCCTTGATCAAAGCACTGAAGGATTTTACATTTTACATTTTGCATTCACACACCATTGCATTTGTGCCCAATACAATTGTCAAAGGCATCCTAACACATGATCCTGATGGAAAAAGAGGCAAGTGGATTGTTCTCATCTTGGAGTATGATTTAGAGGTCAGACCCACAAAACTAATCAAGGGACAAGGAATAGCCAAATTGGTGGCTAAAACAAATTTTCAAGCACTAGATATTAACATTATTCATTAATTGGATGAACAAGACGAGGTGGCGACTCCACCTATTGAGGAAGCATTCCTAAATTCTCCCTGGTACGCAGATATACTATATGTTCTATTTTATTTAAATGCTCCTCTTGGTTTGTCCAAAACAAAAGCTATATTCTTGAAATTGAAAGCTGTAAAATTCTACATCCTATAAAATGTTTTGTACTGGAAAGATTCTGGGGGAATATTTCTTAAATGTTTGCTTCAAGAAGATGAAGATAGGGTGATGAAAGAATTAGGGGTTTGTGGAGGCCATCTCTACTGGAAAACCATATCTAATAAGATCCGTAGGGTTGGTTTCTATTGGCCTACTCTCTTCCTAGATATCCACAAAATGGTAGCTACCTGTCATAAATGCCAAATTTTTTAGGGTAAAATAAAGTTGTTGCCTCTGCCTTTATAGCCAATATATGTTGAAGCTCCTTTCCAACAATGGGGTTTAGAATTCATTGGAGAAACCCACCCTTCCTTCTCTGCCCATCATAAATGGATCCTCACTACTACAGACTATTTTACCAAATGGATAGAGGCCATTCCTTCTAGAACTAATATTGACTCACGATTATCAAATTCCTTGAAGCCAACATCCTCTCCATATTTGGTTGTCATAGAAAAATCATCACAGATAACGTTGCTACTTTTAAGTCCAAAAATATGGTGGATTTTTACCATAGATATCACATTTCTTTGGGGCATTCAGCAACTTATTACCCTCAAGGTAATGGGCTAACCGAGTCCTCTAACAAGTGCCTGTTCAACATCATGAAGAAGTTGTTGGAAGATGACAAAAAATCATGGCATAACAAATTGGTGCATGCATTGTGGGCTAATAGAGTGACAGCTAAGAAATCAATTGGCATGTCACCATAATAGTTAATCTATGGAATGGAAGTCGTTTTCCCAACATCATTAGGACTACCAGCCATGAAACTCATTCAAGAAGTGTAGGCTGAAGAAAATTATGTACAAAGGAGAATAAGCCAGACCATTCAGCTGCAGCAGTCCAAAGAAGAGGTGTACAACCGAACTCAGGTGGTGCAAGAGAATATGAAAATTATCTTTGAAAAAAGAACAAAGGAAAATTATTTCGATATTCGAGATAAAGTACTGAAATGGGATTCCAGAAGGGAAGATAAAGGTAAGCATGGAAATTTTGACAACTTGTGGAAAGGCCCATACATTATTCATTCTTTCAGAGGAGACAATGCATTTTTCTTGCAAGAGATGGATGGAACATAGCTGTTTGGAGGTTCTGTCAATGGCAGGATGCTAAAACATTATTTCTGTTAAAAACTTAGATTAAACTTTCATCATTGTAAATACCATAGTCCTACAATTTTCAAAAAAAATAAAAATCCATTGGACAAGGTTGAAGCCCAAAGTGAAGGCCATAAGCCTAGTCTAATAAGAAAATTAAAAAAAGGGTATTTAAAAAAGGAAAAGAGAAATCCCCACAAAAAAAAAAAAAATGTTTCTGAAAGTGTTGCAAATCAAAGCGCCACTAGTATTGAAAAGAGTTTCGTGCAAGAATACAGTTTGAGAATGATGGTACAATTTTGAATTTTTTGCTGATAGGTTAGAAAATGAAGATTTTCCAAACCATTTAATCTTGGCTTATCAGTAGCTAGGTATAAAGTGAAATTGGTTCAACAACATGATCTAAACCAATAGGAGAAACAAGGGATAGGTGATAGGTCAGAAATTCAAAATAAAAAATGAGGTCAGGGTCCGCAAGTCTAAATGCACCCCAAAAGGAAGAAAAATGATTAGAACTGTAGATTGGGTAGGTAGGTGTGCAAATGAGCTTAGTAATTTGAGAAATTTTCTATTTTTCAGTTTCAGATTACCTTTCAGTTTTAGCATCAAATGTGTTCCAGGCTTTAGTTTGTAGAGAGGGCTGACTTCAGCTTGAAGGTTTCAGCGACAAATCAGGTTGCAGGGTTGGGATAAATCCAATGGATCAAGCCACTAGTCTACGGTGTTCTTGACACCTCTTGAAGGAGCTTCCATCCACAACTAGAGCCAATGTTAGACTCCTGTATTTCACAATATCACCGGGGGACTGATTATTGCTTAGATTTTGTCATGATTGAAAATGATATTCGATGGTTGTCATCTATCTTCAGGAAAGAAGGAAGAAAGTGTTGCTGATGTTAGTCATCAATAATTTTTGCTATTTGTATATGACTAAATTATTTTCCTAGATTTCTAAAAACAAGATTCATGAATATTGTGAGTTTTAGAAATCTCACTGCCTTCATTATCCCTAAAACAATTTTTTCATCATTTTACTACTCTGCCATTCCCTGGTTAGCCTATCACTCCTAGAAGACCCCTCATGGGCTTATGACACTCATCTATGTTCCATTTTCACACCCATAACCTCAGTACTATTTTTTTCTTTTACCTAAACCATCCACTTTTCATCTAAGATTACCCAACAACCTACCCCTTCCCATGATTCATCAAATGCCTCAAGCATTGATGGTCTCAAAACTATCTCTGTAGGATCTTTAAATAAATCAAGTACATTGGATTTTGGATCTTCAATACATCAATTTGTCAAAAAAATTTGTTTTTCATACTTGAATACCCTAAGCCAAGATTTCAGTCAAAGACCAAGTCAAAGAGCCTTCCACTAGGTAACTAGGGTTTCATAGGTTAGAGGGTTAAATCTTGGTGTTCTAAATCACTGTTTTCCATGAGCTAGAAAGTTGAATCAAAAGGTGAAAAATATCAGCTCCTTTTTTTCCAAGTTAACTCAAGAAAATCTCCAAGGAGGACTACTTTGACAAGAACAAAATTCTGCAAAAGGCAACTATTCATTTTTGACATTTCTATAGGAGTGTCCAGGTGATTATCAGCAGCAAAATATGTAAGGTAATAAGCCTGCTCCTCATTAGAATATATACTCAAGCAAAAGAAGGAGGAAGCAACCTATGTTCAAAGAAAAATTAAGGTTCCTAAGACAGATTGGGCCAGCAGTGTGCCAAGCAAAGTGCCTGTTATGGCCTAAATCTACCTCAAGCTGAGAAAGGCAGAATCTAGGGTAACATCAAACCACACTTAACCTGGTAGCTAGCCCTACCAAATCGGGAGAGGGCTCTTTCCTTTTCAATCTCAGCAAAAAAATGATCTATGAGGCTTGAGATGACTTAATATGAAGACTTATTTTAGGTTAGGTATGTGTGTAAAAGAGTTTGACTGAATTTAAGGATGTTTTGTTGGCTCAAATGGAAAGGAAGATTTTGGGTCTGGGGAATGAGGCTCAGTTTTGCAGAGATCTCAATGGGGCAAGGCAGGCAATTGATTTGAAACTTCAAATTTGAAAGAAATGGAGAGCTTTAGATAGGTTAGGAGTTGAAGAGGGCAAGAAACCTTCAGGGATCCTCTTCAAACAGCTGAAAACATAGATAACTAAACAAACCTTAGGTAGAGCACTGCAATTTCAATGGATTCTACCTTTATCCTTGTTTGTTTAAGTTAAGAAGAGATAAGATAGAAAATGACATACATAAAACACAAGTAAACTTACATTTACAGAGATAAAGACAATATCAAAGCAATATTCCACATGAATCCCATAGAGTGTTTCAAACCCTAGTCTATTCCTTCGCCAAACTGCAAAGATGAATGTACAATAATGCTCAAAGCATTCCCAAACATCCAACCATGTTAATGACTGATAAAACATAAGATATAGGCAAAAAACCACTCATCCTAGATTCTAGAGGTCGAGCTCATGATTTTAGGAGCTGTTCCAACAAAATCTAAACTAAGAACTAGAAAGTAGACAATGGAACAACTTGCCTCTATAAACTAGGAAACTGATTCATTCAATTGCAAACTACCTTTTGATGGATGAATCTACCTCTATGAGTGAAAATTTAGAAAAATTACATCAAAATCCATCATGTCACATTAAATTACATCATGATTTTGACAATTAGAAGGAAAAAATTAAAACTGTGGAAAAAACTAGGCGAAAAACAGAGTTTTTGACCAAAAATGAGCAAAATTCCTCCAATGCGCCGCGCTTGATTTCCCTATGTGTAATGCCTATTTGCAACTGATTTTGGAGGCCTTCCCAGCGTCCACATTTTCTCCAATTGGGCTTTTTGGAAAGATATGCCTATCTACTTTCCAGCACAAGTGGAATTTTTGAATTTTTCCTCCATTTACCCCTCCAAAACTGAGTTCTCCCAAGACTGCTTCCTGTGTGTCAAAAAAGGGGTAGAAAGGTCATTTTTGGGGTGTTTTTGACCTTTTTGGAAGCCAAAAACCTATCAAAATTTTTTGGCCATTGGTAGGAATGCGTATTTTTTCATGAAAAATCCAAAAATGTTGAGTTTTCATCAAAAGGAGTCCCCCATCAAAAGCAAGCGCCAGGTGGCACGGCGCATTGGGTAGAAAAAACTGTGTTTTGGCCTAAAAATTTCAAAATTGAAAAAAGTGTCCCAAATTTTTTGAAATTTGGGCTGAGTTTCCTCCACTAAGTGCTATGCTGGGCCAAGGAAGCCTCAGCCAAGATTTGAAGTCTATCATGCTTTTTTCGCCGCTTTGATTCCTTCTTCAACTGATTCTTGCTTTGCACACATGGTTTCTCGCTCAGTAATGGTTGGCCATGTTCCTCAACATATTTTCTCTTTGTTGGCCTTCTCCAATAGCTTTTCCAAATGCATATTTACCCTTTCAAGCCAAGTTTCACGATCAGCTTCAATTTCTTGCTCAAGTGATGTCAACTTGGTTTTGCTCCTTTTGGCAGCTTGTCGGTTCTCTCGTATGTTTTGCAGCTCCATAATGGTTTGCTAATCCTCTAGCTTCTTGTTTCTTTGCTCAAGGTATTTTATTATCCACTTGGCTCTTTGTAGGTTGAGGGATAAAGCATTAATGTCCGTCGGTTGCTCCCGAATGATCTCTTTAAGCTTTGAGCTTGGTGAGCCCAAATCGATGTCATCATCCTGAATAAGAATGAAATCTGTCTCTTTCCCTCTTGAAGGCCCCTCATCATGTAATGGTTGCTTTCCTTTGTCCTGTACCTACTCTACTAATGGAGAAAGTGAGACCGCTTCCACCCTGGGTGGAGATAATACTCGCTTTGCTACTGCAAACAACTTTCTAGTGCCCTTTTGATAGGTGACAAACATCGGCACACTAGTGGTCTGTGTCTCATGACCCTCCTGCTGATGTGAAGGTCCACCTGACTTATGAAAAGCTTCTGAAGGTACCTGAGGAGCTGTGAAGAACTCATGAGAAATGAAATCCTCCCATGAGATGTCCTGCAAACCAAGCTGATGCAAGACCACAATTTTGATGAGTGCAAAATGATATATACTGTTATACTGCTACTGAGGAGTTTTCTTTTGCACCAGGGTGGTCATATTTTCAATATTTCGGCACATGAAGTAGGGGATATTCATCATTCTCACCCTGGTAAAGTGCATCAACAATCTTATGTGATAGGCATATAGGCGAGAAAACCGGCCCTCACAGTTGAAATCCTTAATTATGAGTTTCATCGAGGGAGCATATGAGTCTTTGAGATACCGGAAGGTTAAAACTCTGCTGAGTTGTCTCAAATAACTAGGCTTGATGTAAGGCTCATATTGTTCTCTGTCAATTTGGTGCCTTTTATTCCACTTCTCTCCAACATTGGGAATGCCAGTTGCTAGAGAAATAGAGTCCGATGTCAAGGTGAATGTCACACCTGCAAGAGTGACTTGACCATTATGTAGATGAAGCACAAACAACCTAGCCAACTCATGATGGTACTGGACTCTAGCAACCATCTCACAAAACTGATAACAGGATTGGTGTTGGAAGCATGTGATAGCAAGAGGGCAGGTCTGCAGCTCGGAAAGTGAAGTAGGCTCCTCTCGTACATGTTTACCCCCCTTGTGAGGTCTCCTTGGTGCATGCATTTCGGTTGGAGAGTCACTGTGTGTCACTTGATCTCGGTCATAGGAGGAATCTGACTCCATGTTTGCCAAATGTGTGAGTTTTCTTAGATGAGTATGAAGAGATTTAGGTGTCTTTGATATTTTTCTGCCAAGTGTATAAAAATGTATGAAGGATTATGAAGGGAGAAGGTAAGAGGGATTTTGGGAATGTTGCTGACAGAAATTTGGGGAATTGAAGGGTTTTAGGGACAATTTTTAGGCTTTTGGGATAGCAATTGGGGTTTGGGAATTTTGTAGCTAGGGTTTGGGATAATGGTAATTGGGGATAGGGGTGAATGAATTTAGAGATATGGGGTATAGTGAAATGGGTTAACGAAACTAGAAAACAAGTGAGGGAATAAAAAGGTGAGGGAGTGATGGAGTGGATTTGGTAGCAAAAACACAATGACAAACCCTAGGCAATTTTTTTTGAGCAAATTTGGAAGGAGGTAGGGTTTGAATTTTATCACACTAAACCACCATAAATCTAAAGAAGACTTCTTCACTAGCAATGGAGGGGATCTTAACTTACTTGCACACCACGTATTTTGAGCAAATTTGGAAAATTCGAGGAAGCTTAAGGTGAAATTGGGCTTTAAAGCTCTGTGCGCCGCGCCTCAAACCCAGTGCATCGTGCCTGCTCAATGCACCGCGCCAGTGTATTTTTTACACTATGGAGGCCGGCCTAATGTGTCGCGCCTGCTCTATGCGTCGTGCCTCAAGCCCAATGCGTCGCACCTTTGAACTTTGCCCAGTTTTCATTCAAACTTGCTTCTTTTCTCTAACACGACTTTATTTTGCTCAATATTTCTTCTTTGAATGCCAATGAGCTCTTTGAAGATGATCAAAAAGTTTATATACAAGAGCTTTTAATTTTCCACTTATAAAACCCACTTTTATAATGTTTGCATTGTGACTTATTCTTTCAACTCTATTTTGGGCAGTTTACTTTATTTGTGCCTTTGATGAACTGAATGACTTGATTTTTATTTTCCTTGCAGGGGATGGAGTTTTTGAAGCTTGGCAAGGTGACCAGGGTTTCCATTGAAGTTATTTACATATGAGAGAACTGAAATTACGTCAAATTTCTACATAAAACCTAAAATATTCTTTTTTTCCTCAAAATAGGGTTTTGAGGAAAAATACATTTCTGAGCATATGATGATGGAATTTATTTGGTACTGGAACCTTGTTCAACCTCCTAATGTGCCTGCTGACCATTATTGGACATTTTGAAGACCTTTGTGATGAAACCCTAGACCTAATGGGACTGAAAACCCTAAAAACGACTCTTGCAAATTTAAAGACAAAAAGTGACTGTAGATGATCTTGATGAATGGAAATGGGCCAGCAGGTAAAGGAAATGAGGGAAAATGTACAACAAGCCACTACCGTCAGATGATCCATGCTCCTAATGGAATGCAGCTGACTAAGTGAGACACCTAATATGCAATGCAACAAGAGAATTTGATCACTGACGGAGGGATGAAGATACCGACACTAACATTGGCTCCAATGGGGATGGTAGCCCCTTGGAGGTGCCAAGAACTACAAATCTCTGGGAAAGCAGGCAGTGCCTTTGTCCATTGGGCTATGGATTCAATAACTTCGATAAACCAAAACCAAACTCTTGACCTAATTTCAGGACCGAAATCTGACTCAAAACTTACTCAATTTCAAGACTGAAATCAACTGAAAGACCTGACTCAAACAAACCAAACCAAGACTGAAATCAAACCTTAGTTTTATAGCCTTCACCTCGGGCCCCAAACTGAAAGAATGATGACAGCACACACTTGCAATGAAATTTAAACAAACTAGTATGTACAATGATACATATGATAGCAGAAAACATTTCAAAAATAGTACTGTTTGAGTAGCCGACCATGGACCGGCCCACCTGGACAATCTTCTCCATTCATTTCTTTCAAAAGGAAAGCATTTTGGCCTCGATATGTAGCAATTCTGAAAGGTATTTTCCAAATATTCTCAAACTTGCCATGCTTGCCTTTATCTTCATTTCTCGCGTCCCATTTTAGCACCACTTATTCTATTTGAAAATTTTCCGCCTTTGCCTTTTGATCATATATCTTCTTGATTATCTCTTGCAGCCTGAAAGTGTTCTGAAAAACCTTCTCTCTAGTCTACTTTAAATGGATCATTTTATTGATTCTTCATTGCAAATGATCATCCTCGCTGCCAGCTTTCTGCAGAAGTTTAACCACTGGAAATGCGAGAGAGGTCAGGAATACAGTTTCAACACCATACACGAGCTCAAAAGGGGACATGCCTATAGATTTCTTTTGACTTACTCTGTCTACCCAAAGTGCATTAACCAGTTTCTTGTGCCAACTCTTCTTATTCGTTTCCAACAGCTTTTTGATAATATTGACCAAGGATTTATTTGAGGATTTGGCCAATCCATTGCCTTGTGGATGATATGCGGTTGAGTGCCCCAAAGTAATTTGATACTTATTAAAAAATTCAATCATTCTTTTAGATTTAAATGTTGTTTCATTATCAGTGATCATCTTGTTTGGACAGCCAAAACGAGACAAAATATTGTTTTCAAGAAATGAAATGATTATCGAATCTGTGGCCTGCCTGGTGGGAATCGCCTCAATCGATTTGGTAAAATAGTCCGTCGCTGTAAGGATCCATTTATGCTGCGCTGAAGAAGTAGGATGGATCTCGCCAATTAATTCCAAACCCCACTGCTGAAATGGAGCACTTACTCCAATGGGCTTGAGCGGTAAAGGCTGCAATTTTCTCCTACCTTGAAAAACTTGACATTCATGGTAGCTTTTAATAGTTTTGTACACATCAGCAAAGAGATTTGGCCAATAATATCCTGCTCTCAAAATTTTGTTGGCTGTTGTCTTCCAGAAAAGATGACCTCCACAATCTCCCTTGTGAAAGTCTTCCATAACTTTTTTTGCCTCTTTTTCAACCAAAAAATTGAGCAAGACATCACCGGGATCTTTCCAATAGAGCGCATTATTCATGATTTAAAACTTGGCAGCCTTCAATTTCAGTGTCCTACTTTCTTTCTTAGCCATTCTCGGTGGTGGTGACAGATTTTGGAGTACATAAACAATGTCTGAATACCAAGGATAAAGAACAAAAATTTCTGATACCTGAGTAGGTGAACTTTCTTCATTTTCCTCAGACATAGCAGCAATGAGATTAATGTCCAAGGCATGCAAATTTGACTCAGCCATTAGCTTGGATAGTCCCTGTCCTTTGATGAGCTTTGTAGGTTTGATCTCCACGTCATATTCCAACAAGGCAGCAATCCATTTGCCTCGCCTCCCTTCTGGATCTGTTTGCACTAAGACATATTTAACAGCAGCATTAGGAACATAAGCAAGGATGTGAGAATGCAGAATATAAACTCAAAAATCTTTCAATGCATTTACCAAGGAAAGAGCTTGATTTTAAATAATATTATACTTTAAAGCTGCATCTCTTATGGTTCTGTTGAAAAATGCTATTGGTTTCTCAAGCTGGTCTCTTTTCTGCATCAAGACTGTTGCCATAGTATGATCTGAGGAAAATGAAAACAAAATGAAATCTTGAGTATAGTCTGGGCTTATCAAAACTGGAGCTGAAGAAAGGGCCAATTTCACCAAATTGAAAGACTTTATTGCTTCCTCAGTCCACTTCACTACACTATATTTCTTGAGCATGTTTGTGATTTCCCTTAAATGTTCTGCAAGATTGGGCACAAAGCGACGTAAGAAATTCATTTTACCGTTGAATGATTGGATCTCCTTTTTACTTCGGGGAAGATCAATTTTCTGAATGGCTTCCACTCAAGCTGGATCGATGCGGATGCCATCCTTTGATATAATATGACCGAGAAGCTTGCCTTAATCCATGGCAAATAGAATCTTCTTTGGATTGAGAGATATACCATATTTTCTACACTGCTGAAATACAATCTTCAAATGATAAAGGTGCTCTTCATCTGAATTAGAAAAAACTGTCAAGTCATCAAGATAAATAACTAGAAAGACATCTTTTTCATTTTCAAATGAAATATCCATTGCTCGTTGAAAGGTCGCACCAACATTCTTCAATCCGAAAGGCATTTTAGCATAATGAAAAGTTCCCCACGGAGTGGTGAACGCTGTTTTATCTTTGTCATCCTCATGGACCATAATTTGGTTATAATCGGAATAACCATCGAGTAACAACATGCGATATGCTCCAACTACTCGTTGAAGTATGTGATCCATCTTGGGCAATGGATAGTTATCTTTCAAAGTTACTTTATTCAGATTCCTAAAATCAATACATAAGCGAATCTCACCTGTTTTCTTGCGCATGGGCACCAAATTAGAAATCCAATCTGAAAATCTTATGGCGACGATGATACCAGATTTGTACAACCGATTCACTTCCTTCTCTATTGAGGGCAGCAGCTTTGGATTTATTCTTCTTAACTTCTGTCGAAAGGGCTTTTGGTTTGGCTTGATCAGGATGATATGTTGAATTATGTTTGTGTCATATGCCTTCAAAACTGAATAATCCTAAGAAAATACATTAGAAAACGATGATGATAAACTGATATACTTTGCTTTTACCTGTGGGGGAAATGCCTTAGATAATTTCACCATTTTAGGATTTTCTGTTGATCCAATGTTCACATCCTCAACTCCTTTCTCAGTTGGCAGCAAGCTCGGCTTTCGAGCTACATCATCTTGGTCGAAAAGCTCCTCTAAGGTATTAGACCTTTAGGAATGACATTTTCCTTCAGCTGCGAAACTTCCATCTGATTGACTTCTATATCCGCCTCGCCATCATCATGCTCCCCATAAATAGAAGTGTCTTTGAATTTACCTTCATTTTGCAGAAATTCATCGATTTCTTTATCATCTTGAAACACTTACCAATACCTTTGATTGTCAGGGATAGTCGGGCGATGCTTCACATGAATTTCAAACTTGTTGTTTGAATTCATCAGAATTTTCAAATTACTTGTTGTTGTTGCAAGTGCATCTACAATGCCATTCTGAATACGAGGGACACATGTCAAAGTATAATCTGAAAACAATCTCAAGATATCTAGTACTGCATTGTGGTAGGCCCACATTTGAGGATGCTTATCTTGGTATTCACCTTTCACTTTTGGCATTTAACTTTCTAAGAATTTTCAAACCAGCAATTAAAGCCTCATATTCAGCTTCATTATTTGAACAATCAAAAGCCAATTTATAAGAACATACCCTTACATTACTTGGCACTTTTTTTGGGGAGAAAACGGGACTGCGTATCCAAATTCCAATTCTAGCACCTTCCCTTCCTACCGCGCCATCAAAATCCATGGTCCATAAACCATCTTCGTCCTCTTCCAAATGTTGAAATTCTGTTTGCTCTTTTACTTTTCCTTGCTGTCCATCAACATTTTGCTACTGTTGGAAGGATGATTGCTCAGTGGTACTATCAAGTCTTTGTCTTTCTTTCTTTAAGACCTCTCTGAAATTTTCAGTGATTTCTGGAATGTCTTATACTTCAATTATTTGGCTATTTACATCATTAAAGCTATCTGAGTATAAAACAAATGATTCTAAATCAGTATGTACATAGTTGATTGGATGATTTACCGGTTTCTCCTTGCTAGTGATCATGTACTTCATCTTTTTCTCCTGGTATAATTTCCTCATTTGACCGAACACGGGAATAGTAGCATAGGAGAAATCAAGCCGCAATGTCCCTTTAAGTTTCGCTCCCCAAGATTTGGAAAGAAGCATGCCAAATCTATTAGGAATATCCGCCACAACCACATCCATCAAAACATTTTTAGTCGGAATCTGATCCAAATTGACCACCAAATCTTTGATAAGACCAATGCATCTTACTCTACCAAAATCGAAAGAATAAAGGTCATGACACTTTCTGGTGATATCCAATCCCAATTTCTCCATGATTGCCTTAGGCATGAGATTATGAGAGGCTTCGGAATCAAACATAGCATTGTGTAACACATAGTCATGCAACCTAAGGTTGATGTAAAAAGGAAGTACATCACTATCTTGAGACTGAACATCCAATGTTGGACCAAAAATCAACTCAGGTCGATCATCCTCCATGTTTACCATATCAGATAATGGATCTAAACTCAAAATTTTGGACACCTGACCCTTATAGCTACTATTATTCATCAATTCAGTCAAAGGAATGGATACTTTTAACTTAGCAATTTCATTTTCTAAGTTAAAAATTGAAGTTTTCTCTACCTCTTTAGCTGGGACATCCTTCTTTTTAGTTTTCTCCTTTGATATATTTGGCTGATTGGATCTTTCATTTGCTGATGGTAGTTTGCTAGTGGTGGGATCAACTGTCTCTTTTCCCTTTTTCTACATAACGAGTGGATCATTCTTTGGTGTTGTCGCCTCCTTTCTTTTTTGAATTGGATTAATAGGTACATCTCTACTTCTGAGTGAATATTGTCGCTGTTGGGCTATCAAAGCATTCATGTACCCCCTTTGATATTCATTAGACTATTTTTCAAAAACTGTTTCATTTGCCAAGATGAAATTTTCTTCCCTTTGTACAGCTGAGTTTTCGGAATACTCCTCGTCTTCAGTGATAAAAAATGGCATATCATTGGGTGTAAATAAATGATTCTCCTCTCCAATTACATTCTCCTCGTCATCTGATTCCGAACCATGTACAAAATTCTGCTGTAAGGGTGTCTTCACTTGCTGCTGTACTGCTTGGTCTTGTGCTCATTGCTCTCTTTGCTTGATTCTAAATTGTGGTTGCTGCTGGCCATGGAAATTAGGATTTTTGACTTGTGGTTCAGACTTGTCAATTTTTAATCTGCCAAACATCTTTTCCATCTTACGTAGCACTTGATCTGAAGTGGAAACCTCTTCCTTTACTATTACCTTCTTTTCAGCTTTCGTTCTAGCTCTCTTGGCAAGCAGATTTGCTTCAACGCTAACTGAAATTTTCTACATGTCTTCCAAAGTGGCCGGATCTCTTTCTCTTAATTCACAGGCCATATCAACATCAAAACCATCCAGAAACTTAATCAAAGCCAACCCCATAGGTGGCTTTATATCAACAGGAATTGCATTGTAAACAGAATTGAATCTAATACAATAATATTGAATAGACTCACCAATGTTCCTCTTGATATTCTCATATTCAGAAAGGATTTGAAGAGGATTTTTCTTCACTTCCCATCGATCCAAGAATTGTCTCTGAAGAATAGGCAATGTAGTAATACTTTCAGCCGACAAAGCTCTGAACCACTTCCTCAATCTCATGAAGGTCAAAGAAATCTGTCATCTTATCCACATGTTGCTGAGCTGTAACACTTTGAGGAGTGCCATAAAATAATGGAATTTTTCTTTGATAATCAGCAGGCATGTTATCCAAATTTTGAGGCAACACAAGGGGTGCAAATCGGGCAACCCTTTCTCTAGGTGGATTTTCAACCGGTCTTGGGGATATAGGAGGAGCCAGAGAAGCTGATGTATGAGGTGTATGTGGTGTGGATGGAGGTGACACTACTGCAGATTTTTTATCAGAGATAGAAGGCTGCACGGGAATGGTGGGAATGAAAGGAGGCTCAGTAGGAATTTTTGAACTAGATGCAATTGCAGATGACCCAAGAGTTGCAGCTGCAAACTCTATGAATTCGAGAATGTTTGTTGCCACAATGGAAGTCTGAAGATTCAAGATATAACTGTCAATTGATCTATTAGCCTTTCAATTTCAAAATATTTGACAAACTCTGGACTTATGATAGTAGAATCAACAACACTTTCGGACTTGGTCTCAAACAATGACAACTCAAATTGTTCGTCAAACTCAAGATATTCAAGATACTCAAAAACAACAGGACATGAATGAGATTTTAACACAGGAATCATAGGACTTTCTCGACAAAGGATTCTTGGAATAAGATTTGGATTTTCATACACAGGAGGTGGATCAGGATCCGGATTTTCCCTGGTGTGTCGTCTGGAAGCCAGTGTGTTGAATTATTCCTAAAAATCAAACGGAAAAAATCAACTTGTTCAGTCTATCATATTCTAAACTCATCATCCAAAAGTCTAGAATTATCTGAAGTACTGGGGCAATTTGCAAGTCAGGTGTTACGTTTATAAGACTAGACTGGATATTGACTGAAGCAGCGTTTATCTACTTATGCACTTGCAAAGCAATGTGCAGTTCGAAGGCTACCTGGAGTAACTTCAGGCTCCGTCTGTAGTTTATAAAATGAATAACACTAACAAACAAACAATCTTGATCGTCCCCAGTATGGACGCCACTATGTTATGGCCTAAATCTACCTCAGGCTGAGAAAGGCAAAATCTAGGGTAACATCAAACCACGCTTAACCTGGTAGCTAGCCCTACCAGATCGGGAGAGGGCTCTCTCCTTGTAAATCTCAGCAAAAAATGATCTATGAGGCTTGAGATGACTTAATATGAAGACTGATTTTAGGCTAGGTATGTCTGTAAAAGAGTTTGATTGAATTTAAGGATGTTTTGTTGGTTCAAATGGAAAAGCAGATTTTGGGTCTGGGGAATGAGGCTCAGTTTTGCAGAGATCTCAATGGGGCAAGGCAGGCAATTGATTTGACACTTCAAATTTGAAAGAAATAGAGAGCTTTAGATATGTGAGGAGTTGAAGAGGGCAAGAAACCTTCAGGGATCCTCTTCAAATAGCTAAAAACATAGATAACTAAACAAACCCTAGGTAGAGCACTTCAATTTCAATGGATTCTACCTTTATCCTTGTTTGTTTAGTTTAAGAAGAGATAAGAGAGAAAATGGCATACATAAAACACAAGTAAACTTACATTTACAGAGAGAAACACAATATCAAAGCAAGATGCCACATGAATCCCATAGAGTGCTGCAAACCCTGGTCTATTCCTTTGCCAAACTATAGAGATGAATGTACAATAATGCTCAAAGCATTCCCAAAAGTCCAACCATGATAATGGCTGATAAAACATAAGATATAGGAAAAAAAAAACTCATCCTAGCTTCTAGAGGTTGAGCTCATGATTTTAGGAGCTGTTCCAACAAAATCTAAACTGAGAACTAGAAAGTAGGTGGTGGAACAACTTGCCTCTATAAACTAGGAAACTGATTCATTCAATTGCAAACTACCTTTTGATGGATGAATCTACCTCTATGAGAGAAAATTTAGAAAAATTACATAAAAATCCATCATTTCACATTAAATTACATCATGATTTTGAAAATTAGAAGGAAAAAAGTCAAACTGTGAAAAAAACTAGGCAAAAAACAGAGTTTTTGACCAAAAATTAGCAAAATTCCTCCAATGCGTCGCGCCTGATTTCCCTATGGGTAGCGCCTATTTGTAGCTGATTTTGGAGGCCTTCCCAGTGTCCAAATTTTCTCCAAGTGGGCTTGTTGGAAACTTCTACCTGTCTACTTTCTAGCACAAGTGGATTTTTTTAATTTTGCCTCCATTTACCCCTCCAAAACTGAGTTCTCCCAAGACTACTTCCTGTGTGTCAAAAAAGGGGCAGAAAGGTCATTATTGGGGTGTTTTCGACCTTTTTGGAAGCCCAAAACCTGTCAATTTTTTTTTTCATTGGTACGCATGCGTATTTTTTCATGAAAAATCCAAAAAAATTGAGTTTTCATCCAAAGGAGTCCCCCATCAAAAGCGAGCGCTAGGTGGCGCGGCGCATTGGGCAGAAAAACCTGTATTTTGGCCTAAAAATTTCAAAATTGCAAAACGTGTCCCAAATTTTTTGAAATTTGGGCTGAGTGTCCTCCAATAAGTTCTATGCTAGGCCAAGAAAGCCTCAGCCAAGATCTGAAGTCTATCATGCTTTTTCCGCCGCTTTGATGCCTTCTTCAACTTGGCCTTTAAGATCTTGATTCTTGCTTTGCACACATGGTTTCTCGCCCAGTAATGGTTGGCCATGTGCCTCAACATATTTTCTCTTTGTTGGCCTTCTCCAACAGCTTTTCCAAATTCATATTTACCCTTTCAACCAAGTCTCACGATCAGCTTCAATTTCTTGCTCAAGTGATGTCAACTTGGTTTTGCTCTTTTTGGCAGCTTACCGGTTCTCTCGTATGTTTTGCAGCTCCATAATGGTTTGCTGATCCTCTAGCTACTTGTTTCTTTGTCAAGGTATTTGATTATCCACTTGGCTCTTTGTAGGTTGAGGGAAAAAGCATTAATGTCCGCTCGTTGCTCCCGAATGATCTCTTAAGCTTTGAGCTTGGTGAGCCCAAATCGATGTCATCATCCTGAATAAGAATGAAATCTGTCTCTTGCCCTCTTCAAGGCCCCTCATCATGTAATGGCCACTTTCCCTTGTCCTATACCTACTCTGTTGAGGGAGGAAGTGAGACCCCTTCCACCCCGGGTGGAGATAATACTCGCTTTGCTACTGCAAACAACTTTCTAGTGCCCTTTTGATAGGTGACAAATATCGGCACACTAGCGGTTTGTGTCTCATGACCCTCCTGCTGATGTGAAGGTCCACCTGTCTTATGAAAAGCTTCTGAAGGTACCTGAGGAGCTATGAAAAACTCATGAGAAATGAAATCCTCCCATGAGATGTCCTGCAAACCAAGCTGATGCATGACCACAATTTTGATGAGTGCAAAATGATATATACTGTTATACTGTTGCTGAGGAGTTTTCTTTTGCACTAGGATGGTCATCTTTTCAATATTTTGGCACGTGAAGTAGGGGAGATTCATCATTCTCACCCTGGTAAAGTGCATCAACAATCTTATGTGATAGGCATATAGGCGAGAAAACCGACCCTCACAGCTGAAATACTTAATTATGAGTTTCATCAAGGCAGCATATGAGTCTTTGAGATACCGGAAGGGAAAAAATCTGCTGAGTTGTCTCAAATAACTAGGCTTGATGTAAGGCTAATACTGTTCTTTGTCAATCTGTTGCCTTTTATTCCACTGCTCTTCGACATTGGGAATGCCAGTTGCTAGAGAAATAGACTCCGGTGTCAAGGTGAATGTCACACCTGCAAGAGTGACTTGACCATTATGTAGATGAAGCACAAACAACCTGGCCAACTCATGATGGTACTGGACTCTAGCAACCATCTCATAGAACTGATAACAGGATTGGTGTTGGAAGCATGTGATAGCAAGAGGGCGAGCATGCAGCTTGGCAAGTGAAGTAGGCTCCTCTCGTACATGTTTACCTCCCTTGTGAGGTCTCCTTAGTGCATGCATTTCGGTTGGAGAGTCACTTTTTGTCTCTTGATCTCGGTCATAGGAGGAATCTGACTCCATGTTTGCCAAATGTGTGAGTCTTCTTAGATGAGTATGAAGAGATTTAGGTGTCTTTGATCTTTTGCTGCCAAGTGTATGAAAATGTATGAAGGATTATGAAGGGAGAGGGTAAGAGGGATTTTGGGAATGTTGTTGATTGGAATTTGGGGAATTGAAGGGTTTTAGGGACAATTTTTAGGCTTTTGGGATAGCAATTGGGGTTTGGGAATTTTGTAGCTAGGGTTTGGGATAATGGGAATTGGGGATAGGGGTGAATGAATTTAGTGATATGGGGGATAGTGAATTGGGTTAATGAAACTAGAAAAGAAGTGAGGGAATAAAAAGGTGAGGGAGTGATGGAGTGGATTTGGTAGCAAAAAGAAAAAGAAAAACCCTAGGCAATTATTTTTGAGAAAATTTGGAAGGAGGTAGGGTTTGAATTTTATCACACTAAACCACCATAAATCTTAAGAAAACTTCTTCATTAGCAATGGAGGGGATCTTAACTTACTTGCACACCATGTATTTTGAGCAAATTTGGAAAATTCAGGGAAGTTTAAGGTGAAATCGGGCTTTGAATCCCTGTGCGCTGTGCCTCAAACCTAGTGCGTCGCGCTAGTGTATTTTTTACACTGTGGAGGCCGGCCCAGTGCACCGCGCCTCAAGCCCAACGCACCGCGCCTTTGAACTTTGCCCAATTTTCATTCAAACTTGCTCCTTTTCTCTAACACGACTTTCTTTTGCTCAATATTTATTCTTTGAATGCCAATGAGCTCTTTGAATATGATCAAAAGGTTTATATACAAGAGCTTTTAGTTTTCCACTTATAAAACCCACTTTTATAATGTTTTCATTGTGACTTTTTCTTTCAACTCTGTTTTGGGCAGTTTACTTTATTTGTGCCTTTGATGAACTGAATGACTTGATTTTTGTTTTCCTTGCAGGGGATGGAGTTGCTGAAGCTTGGCAAGGTGACTAGGGTTTCCATTGAAGTTATTTACATATGAGAGAACTGAAATTACATCAAATTTCTACATAAAACCTAAAATACTCTGTTTTTCCTCAAAACAAGGTTTTGAGGAAAAATACATTTCTTAGCATATGATGATGGAATTTATTTGGTACTGGAACCTTTTTCAACTTCCTCATGTGCCTGTTGACCGCTATTGGACATTTTTATGAAACCCTAGACCTAATGGGACTGAAAACCCTAAAAATGGCTCTTGCAAATTTAAAGACAAAAAGTGACTGCAAATGATCTTGATGAATGGAAATGGACCAACAGGTAAAGGACATGAGGGAAAATGTACAACAAGCCACTACTGTCAGATGATCCATGCTCCTAATGGAATGCAGTTGACTAAGTGAGACACCTAATATGCAATGCAACAAGAGAATTTGATCACTGACGGAGGGATGAAGATACCGACACTAACAGAGCTCAAAGGGGAATTAGTCATAAACCCTCACCTCCATCTCACTCATTTACAAGAGTTTCCCTCATCATCTTTCATTTCACTCCTCCTACCAAGTTTTACAAGCAGGCCTACGTTTTTCTAAAGGCCATACCAACCACCATGTCGGGAAGAAGGGAGTGTGAGCAGTGAAGGAGGCTAAGGGCCTATAAGGAAAAAACACAAAGGTGGAAAGGTTAACATATTTGAGCCCCAAGACACAGTGGAGATTTCTTCCTCCCCCATGATTCTCACATGCTTTCAGAATGTGGGGTGTTTTCAGTTCTGTGAAAGGATCAAACAAGTGCAAAGTCACCCTGAACTCACTAGGTTGTTTTTCCTCAACATACACAATAAACAAGTAAATATTGTAGGGGTGGACTTTGAGCTATCATTAGATACTATTGCCCATGCTATTGGACTTCCTGATGTTGGTGAAAAATGGTTCAAAAGCAAAAATTTGGACATGAGTTGCAAAGAACTTTTCCTCAAGCCTACGTATAAAGAGGGTTGCAAGACTATTTTCCCTTTCTCACACCTACTGGAGAGGTGTGCTCCCTTAATGAAGGTCATCATGAAATATTTTACCTGTGAGGGGAGATACTCTAGGCTCTACTCCTACCCTATCAAACTACTCATGCATTTCACTAGGGTCAAGATGCTTCATTTTCCATATTACTTGAATAGGAGTATTGATAAGATGTCTTATGTTATCCGGAGGAAGAATTATTCCCAACAAATGCATAGTTTGTTCCACCATTCCTTGATCAAGATGGTGGTACTACATTAGTTGGAGCAAAAGGGCATACCTTGGGATGTGTTCATTTATAATGAAATATTCACAAGCCCAAAACCTCATCATTAGCCTAGTTTACCCTCATCATCTCATCCTCCTCCCACCACTCATCCATCACCTCCTACAGATCATGCCTCACCGTCTACACAAGTAGCCTCTCCTCAAGAAAACCTCCCTTCCTCACCTTCTAGTGATGCATCAGAACAAGAAGGAAGTGGCAGTGATCAAGACAGTGAAAATGAGGGTGAAGGTGACAATGAATCAGTCCAAAGTGAAGATGAGGGTGATGATTATTTGAGCCAACAAGAGGAAGAAAACAAGGAAACAGAGGAAGAGGATGACATTGAAGAAGATGGCAATGAAAATGAATCAGCAATGATGAAGAAGAGGTCAGCAGTGAAACAAAGGACATTGACGTGGACAATGATGAAGATGATTACTATGTAGAAAATTAAGAATAGGTTGAAGATAATCATGACTGTCATGACAACAGTCATGATAGTCATGAAGACAGTAAAGAAAATCAAGGGGCTAGAAGCCAAAATGAAGATCGTAGCAGTGAAGAGGCAAGTAGCTTCAATGGTGAACAAAATGAAAGTGTAGAGATCAGTAATGAGGTTGAGATCGAGGCTGATGTTGAAGACAAAGAGGTGAGCAATAGTCAGGAATATGAAGAAAAAGACATGGAAACAAATGAAGGTAGCTGTTAGCCACCTATGAATTTTTTGTCAAGTAAACAGGTGGCTAAATATTTTTCTGAGCTTTCAAGAGATATATTTCCTATGAAAATCTCTCATTCTTGATCCCCTGTATGTCCTTTGCCTTTGAAAAGATCTTCACTATTGTTTCCATCAAGATATCCTCAATGTTTGAGAAAACATTATGCTCAGAAAAGCCTCCATTTTCCCTTTGTATCCCTGCAAATTTCCCCATTTTAACCTTTTTTCCTTTTTTCAAAGTTTCCCCTTTAACCCCCAAAATCCCTTCCTAAGCCCATTAAATCATCCCATCACCCCTTTAAACCTTACAAACACCCTTTTCTTGGCTTAAAAATCCCTTTTTCCCTCTACCGAAAACCTCTTTAAAGCCTTAAAAACTCTGTTTTAAGACCAAAAAACCCACTTTTACCATATACAGGCTTAGCCCCTTTCAGCCCAGCCCCTAACCACTTTCCCTCCATGCAGCTAAGTGCTAAGACCAAGCGCTAAGGCATAAGGCACTTATCATTGGAGAGTTGGAGCGGAGCGCTTTTTCATTTGTAAACAAAAAAACTTCCGATGTGAGGTGTATTTGTTCTGTCGGTCGCAGAAGCGATATCCGCCATTAATCTGAATAGATATAATGGTTCCATGGGTCTTATCATGCCCCTTCACACTTCTTTTTAAACCCTCCAATGGCCATTTCCACTGTCAATTCACATTTAAATCCAACAGCCATCGCAGCATCACGCTCATCGCTAATCAGAGATTTTAAAATGTGCCAACCTCTGATGCCCCGATTGGATCCTAGCCGTTGAATCCACAAGAACCAATAGCCAGGATCTGATCTCATTCCGCCCTGTGTTCCCCGATTGGTCATCCCCGATCCAATCATAGCCGTCGATCTGTAGAAAATCCAACGACCCTCATTACATCTCGCACTCCATTCATATTTGTTCATCATGCGACCATAGAACTTCATCACGACATCTCGACCGTTGATCTCCTCCTGAGATCTAACGGCCCTAATTAAATCGCCCTTCATCCATACCAGGTCCCACCATTCAAGCCTTGTTTAGTTTCATTCTCATGCATTTCCTTTGTATTCCATCCAAAGGTCCAAACCTTATGATTTACATTAAAAATATCTCTCTCCACCCACATTAAAACTTTAATGTTTTACATTAAAGTTTATTTCATTTCGCCCAACCTTCTAAACTCATTCCATTAGTTAATCTCCACTGTTGATCATCGCCTCCAGATCTAATCGAACGGTCTACAGCCATTTCTCCACCAAACCTCCATCAGAGCAGATTTTCACCATTACACTGCATTTTTCCACCGTTTTCCATTGCATCTGCTGTGTTCATCACTGTTGCACTACCATCCTCATAGCCTTCCACTGCATCCATTCTCCACTCCCACATAGATTTCTTAGCATTGTTTATGTCTTTTTGCAAGGTTATAGGCGGTGGAAATTGCCATTGCTCACAGTCACTGTCAGTGACACAAAGCGCAGAGAAAGCCATTTCCAGAGCCGAAATTTGTTGGGAAGACTCCTGAAGGAGTTTAAAGGCTTATTTTATCCAAATCAGGAGTATTAGCTCCATGTAAAACCTCTTGGGCCATTAAAATTTCAAAATTCACAGACAGAGAAAATCATGAAGCGGCGAAGAGTATCAGTACAGGATTAAAGAGTTTTAAAGCCTCTAATTGAATATTTTAAGCTTTAATTAAATGTTCAAAGGGTGAATGTTCCAAATTGAAGACCTTGTGATTAACACAGAAGGCCTAATGAGGCCTAAAGCACAGAAAAATGTGTTATCAGTGTCACACATTAGCATAAGGTTCTTTCCCGTGAAAGGACAAGTTCCCATACTATTTTCTATTCTACATCGAGCTCCTAAGGAGATCTACACTCTGACAGAAACTCCTAATGTTTCCAGAAGAATTTTTTATGCAGTATGGCAAACCTAAATTCATTTATCTACCTTTTTTCCTATCACCAGAGTACTACAGAGTAGTACAGCTGAAATTACATCAAAGAACATACCCAGAGTTACTTTCATCCTGTTGAAGACCACTCTTTCACCCAAAGAGTACTGAAAAATCAATGCATGATATTAAGATAGAATGGGCCTCGAGCCCTCTTCTTCTACTTCTATTTAATGTTTCATTTATTGTTTCATCTACCTCCTTGGCCTCTCTTTCAGCTATAAGAACTCAGGAAAAACAAGTTGTAAAGGTTGTTGTTGATTATTGATCGGATAACTATGAATTGTAAGTTGTTTCTCTTGAGACATAGTTCTTTGTGTAAAGTTGAAAGATAGGTCGAGGAAGATGATTTTAGACTGAATATCAACCTTTTGGAAAATTTTGTACATGACTAGTGTTTCTCTTTAATATGACAAGCACATTTCTTTGGATCCTGATTTAAAGCAGCGGTGATGTTTTCTGCCTTTGTCTCTGTTTTCCTTCTGTAATTCACTACATTTCATTTCTCTGGTAAGAATCAGAAATCTAGCTTAGGATATACCCTTGCATGGTACCCTAATGCCCCTACTCTTCTTACCTTTGATTTTTTCTACTGATTGTGTTATCCGAGAACTTATTCAAGATAATTTAACCAGTGTAGTAGTTGTTTTTCACTGCTAGTTGATGTATGAATTTATGAATTTGTTCTTAGATGTTCTTGTTGGGTTTTAATTGAAAGAAATGGGATACTGGGAGTTTAGAATGTTAATTCTGTCTCACTAGGGTATTTTTTCAATCAATTGAACCTTTCTAAGTTCCCTTAAGATTGGATGTCGAAGAATTGAAAGTTCAAAGCCTTTCTCTGATCTCAGGTTTTCACCTTTGTGTTTAAATCTTTAATGTTCCTTTGTCTGAAGAGTTATCCTTTTAGGAGGTGGATCATAGGTGTTTAATGGCATGTATTTTCCCTAGATCTAATTCCTAAGTGTTCACCTTGGAGGTTTCCTTGTCATTCACCTTCCTTCCTTATCATTTCATACCACACTATCATCTTTAAGATCTATTGTTTTAGATGACTAGCCCAATTGAAAGCCTTGAATACTGAATAGTAAGTAAACACTTTCATGACTCCATTGCCCAATGGTCTTGAGTGTTCTTTGAATTATCTCTCCTTTGCCTAAAATCCTCTTTTCTCACCCGTGTCTTGTATTGAAACCTTCCTTCATGTTTTCCCAACAACCAAACAAACAAACAAAACAAAACAAAAATTGTGGCATATAACTCACCTAATAACTTCAAATCAAGCTTCAAAGAAATATACCTTTTCCTTTGTAGAGAGATCCCTCTCTCGATCCAGGAGGGCTAGATCCTGAGGTCCCAAAGCGGTTTTGATGTTGTCTCATCTTTTGGTATTGCCAAACTTGCCAAAACCTGGGAACTCCAACATAATGGTGACTCCACTAGGGAAATTTGAGTAAAACACACCTTTAAACACTTCAAAGACTCAAAGAAGACCATAGTAGCCTTAGTTTGGTGTTTAATCACTGTGGTGGACAATATAACTTCTTGAAACATTCTTAACCTTCCACTCAACGACTCCATAGCTACTTAATTATTAAAGACTCCACTAGTGATCAGTAGCCCTGCTGATTATATTGCTTTCAAAAGACTCCACTAGGGATACCAGACCTTATTACAAAATCAGCCATATTAGAAGTAATAAGTAGGATCAAGCTTCTTTGTTTGAATACAACATACTGGCTTCAAGAACTATTCATACAAGAGCTTATCCTAACCCAAACCCACCTGAAATAGTTGACAACCTTGAGAGCATTCTTAGGAAATCTCCTACACCTACAAAGCCAACTATTTCCAAACACATCCATAGAGATAAATCTGCACCAGAAAACTTTACGGCTCTATCAGACACTCATTTTGACCTAGACTCACCAAGAAGACTACCTAAAATTAGGTCATTTAGTGCTCCAGACCATTCAGACCTTGAGCTTCCTGGTTCACCATCTCATAGTGGTCAACACATTAGGGATAGGGAGACCCATTCATCTACACCTCCTGATATTCATTTCATTCAAAACTTGGGGCTCCATCACCCTAGATCAGCTCAACAGAGTGTCGCTGGTCCTAGTATTTTTGTCATCCACATACCAGCTACTCAAGCCAATCCTTTACCTCCTCAGAACATAATTATGGTAGCCTGGTATGCACCTCTGGTGTTCCCACAGCCTATAGTTCCTTTACCCAATGACTATCAATCAAAAATCGCACATTTCACTACAAAAGAGTCTACCATTTCTCAACACCATGTAGATAGGATGGAAGATTCCTTTAACTATATGGAGATAGATGATGAGACAGTCAAGATGAGAATCTTTGCCCAGAGTTTAGGAGGCAATGTGAAGAAATGGTTTAAAGGCCTACCTCCTAATAGTATTCATGATCTTCCCTCTTTATATCAATCCTTTATAAACAAATGGGAAGTTAAGACCAACCCTCTCGAAATCTTAGCAGAATACAAGAATCTTAAAAGAAGCATAGAAAAGAGTGTCCACGACTATTCTATAAGGTTTAATAGCATTTACAACGCTCTTCCTCCACACATGAAACCTCCCCAAGGTATGGCTTTAGTGAAATATCCTAAAGGCTTTGATGCTGACATGGCCTACCAGCTTAGGGAGAGAGCTACAACACATTGGAAGATATGCAAAAAGGAGCAGTGAGTGTGGAGGCTAACCTAATTGAAAAGAGAGCTAGAATCAGGTTTGAGAAAAAGGTAACATATAGGGATGACACATCAGCTTCCACATCCGATCCCAAGTATGACAGTCTAACCAAAAACATGGAAAGGCTAGAGAAAATGATGGAGAAAATGGTTGTCACAGTCAGTAATCAGAACATAAACCAAAATCATAACCAGAACCATAACTTTAGGATAAAAAATCCCCCAAACAGATAGAGAGACTCTGATTGGCAATTCATATCCCCATTCCAAGAGAACTTCCTTGATGAAGATGAGGGGATAATAGAAGAGTCTGAGGGAACCATAATAAACATGTTGGAAATAGACAACTTAATCCACAACTGTTCCACAGAAGAAAATCAGTCCACATATTCACATTGGGATGAGGAAAGGTTATAATTCGAGGATTACAAGATAGGATTTGAAAATGCCATCATGCAGGTCAAAGAACAATATGAACTTAGAAGCAAGAAGAGCTTAGACACTTCCAACCCAAAATATTCTGAGATTACCATTAAGAAAAGGCCTGAGAAAACTCCTAAGGTGACTGCTGAAGGTAGAAAATCAGCAATTGAGAGTTCTGGTAAGAACAAAGAAAAGGATAGCCAAAATATTGATAAACAAAGTCAACAAACTAGCAGCACTAGCATTGTAGCTAGTGTTCCTGATAAAACAGTTGCAAACATTGTACATACTGAGAATCAGCACACTAATTCTTCCACTAAAGTAGTGGCTAATAAAACAGAGTTGAGTATTACGAAGAGTCAATCTCCCTTCAATTTCGAGAGTGAGATTGCTAAAATTAAAATCCCTGTCCCACTCTCTGAGTTGGCCACTCAAGATGTATATAAAGGCCAAATTTTGAAAGCTCTAAATCTAGGTGAAAATAGTGACACTGTTAATCTAAGTGATGACCAACTAGCCCTTCTGTTTGGTCCAAAGATAGAAGGGAAGTTTCAGGAAGGGGTGGTACCTCCTTTTTACATAAGTCTCAATATCCACGACAAGATCCTTCACAATGCAATGCATGACTCTAGGGCTTCACACAACCTAATGCCTAAGGTTGTTATGGAGAGGTTAGGCCTAGAGATAACCCATCCTTATAAATATTTATATTCATTTGACTCTAGCAGAGTGAAGTGCCTTGGCCTAATCAAAGACCTTTGCGTGAACCTAACCCAGATTCCAACAAAATGCATGGTTATGGATGTTGTAATGGCAGATGTGCCACCTAAGTATGGCATGTTACTATCGAGGTCACGGGGAGCCAAGTTGCAAGGTACAATGCAGATGGATGGCTCATATGCCACAATCCCTATCTTTAGCCAGATTAGGAGACTGTATAGAGAGGCACAAATGAAGTTCATGGTCAGCAGCCCTAAAAAACCTGAAAATTCACCTCTGTACTCTGTACACACAAATGTGGACTCCTTTATCCTTTGCAACAAGGAATCCTTAGAAGAGCTAGAGCCAGAAGATAGAGATGCAAACAATAAGGTAGAGCCCATAGATTTTAACATAATGGCCACCCTAGACTTAGAGGAAAACGAAGAAGAAACCTTTGGACAGTGCACTGAATCAGAAACTCAGAGTAAACAAAACTAAGACTACAAACAACTGACTAGTCATCTCTCTGAACTCCATGCATATCATGAATAACAAAACACTCCACACCATGATGCAGACCCCATGTTACAACATAACAATGAAACCAACGTTAGGGAGGAAAATGATGACAAACCTAAAAACGATCCCTTATGGAGAATGAATTTCGATGGGTCTTGCACTAGAAATACTGCAGGGGTGGGAGTGTGGTTACATAACACCAAGAGTGACTATGCTGAGAGTCATGCCTTCAATCTGAATCTATTGAAAAAACTAGGAGCCCGAAGGATAGCTATACACAGAGACTCTGAGTTAATCATAAAACAAGTGAACGGAGAGTATACTGCTAAACACCCTAGATTGAGAGTGTACAGGAATGATGCTATGGATTTACTGAAAATTTTTGTAGAATATGAACTGGAGTTTGTTCCTAGGAGTCAAAACATAATTGCGAATGGATTAGCCTGCATAGCTAGTTCATATCATAAGTCTCCTAGTGACAAACAAATCATCATTCATAAAAAATACAGGTCTACAGTGCCTAATAATGAGAAATATTGGCAAGTATTTGAGGGCAACAAGTAGATAGAGGATTTCCTGATTGGCAAGAATGAGTTTGAATTCTATGATTTAGTCTCTAAATCTGATGAAAGTTGCATGAGTGAAGAGCCCTTGGACGAAGAAAGATCACCACATAAAGTAGAAATAAACGTGTTGACTGAACAACTTGGAAATCTAACCAAATAATATAAGAACGCACAAAAAGAGGAAATAGAGGTGTTGCAGTAAAAAGATAAGAATATACCCAGAGGACTGGCACCTTTAGATGACCTTTTTTATTTTGATGACGTAGCGAAAAAACCCACTATAGAACACTCATACTCTGATGTCGAGGAATGCAACATAGGCACTAAAGATAAGCCTGAGATGATTAAATTGGCTAAGTCCCTGCCCGTAGGCATGAAAAAGAAATATATTGACTTATTTAAAGAGTTAATTGATGTGTTTTCCTGGAGCTATGAGGACTTAAAGGCCTACGATACAGGCATTGTGCAGCACCAGATCCCTTTGAAAGAAAACCAAAAACCCTTCAGACAGAAACTTCGCAGAATTAACTCGAAAAAACTGCCTCTAGTCGAAAAGGAAGTTAAGAAGATGTACAAGGCATGGATTATAGTGCCTGTGAGGTTTTCTGATTGGGTCTCAAACCTTGTAGCAGTGAGAAAGAAGACAGGTGAGATCAGACTGTGCATTGATTTTAGGAACCTTAACAGAGCCTCACTTAAAGACAGTTACCCCTTACCAAAGATGGAACACATCCTGCAGAGGGCAGTTGGCTCAAAAAGGATCTCCCTGTTAGATGTTTTTTCAGGCTATAACCAAGTTTTGGTACTCCCATAAGACCAACTCAAGACAGCTTTCACAACTCCATGGGGCGCATTTATGTATGTAAAAATGCCTTTTGGACTAATGAACGCTGGTGCGACCTTCCAACAAGAAATGGACATAGCCTTTTCAGAGGAGATAGGGCACTTCATTGTCATCTATCTGGATGACATAACAGTCTATTCCAAGACTGATGAGGAGCACCTGAAACATCTGAGAAGAGTATTTGAGAAATGTAGAAGGTTCGGTCTGTCATTAAATTCCAAGAAGATTGTATTCATGCTTCAAGAAGGTAAGCTTCTTGGCCATATTATATCAAAGTAGGGAATTAAAATAGACCCGCAAAGAGTTGATGGAATACTACAGATTACACACCTGAGAAACATAAAAGAGTTGCAGTCCTTTATTGGGAAAATTAACTTCTTATGGAGGTTTATTCCCAACTTAGTTGAACATCTTAGGGATATGACAAACATGTTGAAGAAAGGTGTAGGGGTTAGGCTCACTGTATAGGCTAAAAAATCTTTTGAATTAGTTAAAGTTGCACTCACCCGGGCACCTGTCCTAATTAGCCCGGATTTCACAAAAGATTTCCTGATATTTTCCTTTGCCTCTGAGCATACAGTGGTTGCAGTTCTGTTGCAGAAGAATCCAAAGGGAATGGAACAACCTATTGCTTTCTTCAGCAAAGCTCTGAGGGATGCACCCTTGAAATATAACATAATGGAAAAATAGGCATATGCCTTGGTAAATGCCTTGAAAGACTTTAGGGTGTATATACTGCATTCTCACATCATTTCCTATGTGCCTAACATAGTGGTGAAGGAAATTTTGTCCCAAGATCCTGATGGAAAGAGGGGCAAATGGATTGCTGTAATATTAGAGTATGACCTGGAAATAAAACCCACAAAACTGATCAAAGGTCGGGGCTTAGCTCAATTGATGGCTGAATCTAACTTGCAAGCCCTTGACATAAACATGGTTGATGCCCTAGATGAACATGAAGGGTTGCCTGATCCTACAGTTGAAGAAAAATTTCAAAATTCTCCTTGGTATTCTGATATCCTGTATGTACTCACAAACCTTAATGCCCCTCCTGATTTATCAAAGACTAAGGCCTAGTTTCTAAATTTAAAGGCCAGAAACTGTTGCATACTAAATGAATGTTTATACTGGAAAAATTCAAATGGTTTATTGCCTAAATGTTTTCCTGAAACTCAAGCAGAGAGGATTAAACAGGAGTTCCATGCAGGAAAGTGTGGAGGCCATTTAAATTGGAAAGCCACCGCTAACAAAATACTCAGAGCTGGCTATTACTAGCCTACACTTTTCAATGACATCCATAAAATGATAATTGCCTGCCATAAGTGCCAGATTTTCGAGGGCAAAAGAAAGCTCCTCCCTTTACCATTGCAACCCATTACTGTTGAGGCTCCATTTCAACAATGGGGCCTAGATTTCATAGGAGAAATACACCCTGCTTCTTCTGCACAACACAAGTGGGTCCTTACAACCACAGACTACTTCACAAAATGGATAGAGGCCATACCTTCTAGGAATTCCACAGATTCTGTTATCATTAAGTTCCTAGAAGACCACATCCTCTCTAGATTTGGCTACCCAAGTAAGATAATCACTGATAACGTTGTTGCTTTTGGATCCAAGAAAATGATTGATTTTTGTCACAGGTATCAGATAGCACTCAGTCATTCAACTGCTTATTACCCACAAGGTAATGGGTTAGCTGAATCATCAAACAAGAGGTTGGTGACCATCATCAAAAAGATGCTTGAAGAGAACAATAAATCATGGCATAGCAATTTAGTGCATGCTTTGTGGGCTGTCAGACTAACAACGAAGAATTCCATTGGAATGTCACCATATCAGCTTGTTTATGGAACAGAGGCAGTGTTTCCAACCAGCCTTGGGGTACCAGTGATCAAAATAATCCAAGAGATTCAGAAAGAAGAGGACAATATGGTAAGGAGGATAAATCAAATAATACATCTCTAGAAAACAAGAGAAGAGGTCTATAACAGAGCTATGAAAGTACAAGAAAATATAAAGAAGTTATTTGACAAGAGAACAAAAGCTTGTGACTTCAAAATTGGAGATAAAGTTCTAAAATGGGACTCTAGGAGAAAAGACAAAGGAAAGCATGGAAAATTTGATAGTTTGTGGCAGGGTCCTTACATCATCCAGTCCACCATCGGTCCAAATGCCTTTTCTCTGCAAGAGCTAGATGGTACAGATCTGTTTGGGGGTCCTGTCAATGGAAGGATGCTCAAGCATTACTACTGCTGATTTCAAATTTACAGTTTTCATTTCCAGTGTAAATACCATTGTTGTGTTTTTCAAAATAAAAAGAGAAAATGTTTCAAAAAATAGAGAAAGAGAGGTTCAGACATGCTCAAAACATGAACCTATGAAGTGCAAATATTGGCTCTAATATGATCAAAGCCTGAGTTGAAGGAAGTAAAGAAGCTGGTTCTAAAATGCTCAAAATATGAACCAGCAAAGAAGAAAGAAGAATCAGCTCTAACAGGCCCAAAACCAGAGCTAAGATGAAGAATAAAGTGACTCTAACAAGCTCAAAATGTGAGTCACAAAGAAATAAGGATGCTTCAAAAGTTTCAAGATTTCAAGCCTTCAAAAATTTTGTTTTCAAGTTGCTGTAATTTCTGTTGATCAGCGGTTGTCATTGATGTCAACTCAAGCAGCACCAGGGGCTAACCAAATATTGCATGAGAATTTTGACATACCAAATTAATATATTTTGGGTCAATAATTCTTTTGATGGTTTCTACTTGTCGAGATGTTTCCGTTGATATATGTCACACCATGTAATTCTTCACGGTTTGAGAGATATTCATGTTTGAAGTTTGTACCCCTAGTTAGTGGGCTAAAACCCCATGGGGTTGAGGCATGGGTCATTGAAAAGTCATAATTAATATTTTTTAAGCTCCTAAGATCCCTCCCACGTTCACTTGTTGTAGCCCCTCTCAACTTAAGCATTCATATAAATTGTGATCTTCATTTCCTCCTTATATATGGGATCTGGCCATCTGAAACATGTCATTGTGGAATGTTTGCTCTAACCTTTTGTCTACAAAGGATTAGAAGCTGAAATTTTTATGACGTGAAGCAGAAATCCTGAGGAAGTTGCAGAAAATATTTCAGACCAAGTTGCGCAACATTTTTGGATGTATGATCTATGGAAGTAAGGGTTTTTGCAGGCTCCTAAAATTCATTTCAAAGAAGTGACCTTGGTAAAATAATCATAACTCTCTCTCTGAGTATCAGATTGGGATTATGTAAAAATTGGCATATAGTGCATAGTCTGTAGTTTTCTCTCTATCAATTTCAGAGGTAAATGAAGAAACAGTAACACGTGGCATGCTGTACAAGTGCACTCTGCTGAAACAGTCCATAATTATGGCAGTGTGATAAATTGGGTATAAATCTCTCTTGAAGAATCCAAATTGGGCCATACCTATGGCATTGGAAATAATACTCAGAGGACTACTACAGGACCGAAAATAAGATATTGAGAATCTGAAATAACAGCCATACACCAGATTCAATATCGAGCTCCTAGAAGGCAAAAAAAAAAGCTAGATCATGTGTTGTTAAGGGTTGCAAAGGACCAGAATTTCTACGGTAGAAAAGCAAAGAAAGGTGCAACAGAGGGTAGCATGACAAGAGCAGCATCCAAGGTGCATAATAGCAACAAGAAGTTCATCATATGAAGTCTTCAAGTGGGCAGCACTTCATACAATCATTGTAAAGGTATCATTGTACCTTGTCATTGTAAATACATTATTGTACAAATTGTACTAGTATCTATTTGCCAAGGGTTGAGGAGGAAGCATTGGGAGGTCTAGGATCATCATTAGGTGTTTGTGTCAAAGTTGGGGTTATGGTCTAGTATATCTTCTTCTACTACATCATTCTATATCATTGTAAAGTGGACCATTTTCCCTGGTACGGGAGTCCATTCATTTTTTATTCTTCTATAGGGTGCTAGGGTGGTGCTAGGGTGAGTTGTAGCTCATTGGGTGTTGGGGCATCTGTTCAGTGACTACTGAAGAGTATCGGGTGTTGGAGCATCCATCTAGTGGGAGCTGGAGAAGAATGCTTTTCTAGATTCTAGGAAGTTGGAGTTTTTTTTTCAATTGGAGTTGAAAAGAATTATTAGAAAAACATTAGGTGGTTTTTGTCCTGGAGTGGGTTTCCACCTTAAAAACTATGTGAATTTGTGTTCCTCTTTTTGCTGCTATCATTGTACAAAAACTAATAATAATTGAATATTAACTAATGCTCTAATTGAAAGAAATACTGATTCAACCCCCCTCTTAGTATTTCCAACAATTGGTATCAGAGCTTGGTTTCTTCAATAGCAGTTTAACAGCTGGAAAGAGGTCATGGTGTATAACAAGAATGGTGTACCTCTATTCAATGAAAATAATTATGCACTTTGGAAAGGAAGAATGGAGGTCTATCACTTGGCACAAGGTTACGAAGTATGGGACACTGTTCAAAATGGATTTACATCAACTGCGGATGAACAAGGTAAGAAGAATTTGGTAAATGATGCAAAAGCAAAGAATATTATTATCAGTGGACTTATTGAATCTGCTTATCATAAGGTGTTGGGTTGTAAAATCGCCAAAAATGTATGGGACAAGCTTGAGAATATATATGCAGGTGACTCAAATGTCAAAGAAGCAAAGCTTCAAATCTATAGAGCAAAATTTGAGCAACTCATAATGAAAGAAGATTGCAACATTGTTGCATACTTCCAATACGTTGATGAAATAACCAATACTCTGGAAGGATTGGGAGAGCCAGTTGACGAGAAGACTATTATACGGAAGATTCTTAGAACATTACCAAGGAGATTCAACCCAAAGGTATCGGTCTTAGAATACAATGCAAATCTGGACAAACTCAACAAAGAGGAATTACATGGAGTTCTCATAGCATATGAAATGAGACTTGATGAAGAAGAGGGTACTTCGCATCTAGAAACTGCGTTCGTTGCATCTAAGAAAACCAATAAGGATAAACAACCTTCAATTGAAAAGACATGCACATGCAAGTGTGAAGAAAAGGGAGATGATGAAGAAGGTCTTTCAGATGAAGAATATGCTTACTTCACGAGAAAACTACAAATTGGTAAGGGACAATTCAAAGGTAAACTTCCATTGATATGTTTCAGCTGTAATGAGGTTGGGCATTTTACAGCAAAATGTCCAAACAAAAGTAATGGCAACTCAAAAAGAAAGAAAGGCTTTAAGAAATTCAACAAGCAAGGATCCAAAAGGAACTTTCTCTCTAAATAAGATAGCTCATCATCCAATGAAGACAATGATAGTGAAGAAGAAGCCAATGAGAGAGTATTGTTTATGGCCAAGCACAATAAGCAAGAGGTATCAAACAACGAATAAGAAGGATGGACTATAGACGAATTTTATGAGGAAGAAATCAAGCTTATAAAAGATCTCAAGGCAGAAAAGATCCGTTCCAAAACACTTGAAGAATGAGTTCAAGGTCTCAAAATTGAAGTTGAAGAACACAAATGCATTGAAGAGTCACTTCAAAAGAAGTTGGAAGAAAGTAACCAAGAAAGGGAAGAATTAGAAGCCCAAGTAGTCTTGCTGCGTGAGGAAGTGAAGAAAGGAAAAACTATCCAAAACTATGCCAACAGCTCAAGGGCATTGGAAGAACTCATCAACAATCAACGATCTCACAACGACAAAACTGGCATCGGTTACAAAGAAGAAGAAGCAGGACCTTCTACAACAAAATACAATGAACCTATGAGATCTGACATGCATGTAGGCTTCATTGGACAAGATTCACAAGAAAAACCTTGGAAGACAATTCCTCGACGAAAATTTCCATCCAGGTACCAACATATTTTTTATGGCTACTATTATTCATGTAGAAAATTTGTTCATAAAGCTGTAGAATGTCGCACGTACCCTCGGAACGAATACAATTCCAGGAGATCTGTCAAATATGAACCTCCCAGGGCTCAGCGAAATATCAATAGATTTGAAAATTTAAGAAATAATATTGAATGTTACAAATGTCAAAACTTAAGACACATAGCCAAAGACTGCAAACTTGAAAATCCTCTAGAAGAATATTTGAAGCCACAGAATGAACGAACATGGAAGAAGAAGAAGAATGATAATTGTGCTCTCGCTCTCAAGGCTCAAAAGAACAAAGATGTGTGGTATGTTGATAGCGGTTGCTCAACGCATATGACTGGAGAGAGAAATAAATTTGTATCTCTGGAAGAGAGGAAGGATGGAACCGTGTCCTTTGGAAATGATGGATCTTCAAATGTTATAGGATCAGGTACTGTCACTCTCGGATGAAAAGATTCTCTAGCCAATAATGTTCTACTGGTTGAAAACATGAATCACAATCTACTCAGTGTTGGACAAATGCGTGATCAAGGACACACAATACTATTCAACTCCATGAAATGTGAAATCACAAAAGGTGTGTATGGTGAAATTGTGGCTACAGCAAGTCGAGCTCCAAACGACATATATGTTTTGGATGAAGCAACTAAAGCATGTCTAATAGCTAAAGAAGATGATACAATAATTGGTAGCAATGATGATCGACTAAGTAATAATATTGCTACAAAGGTGCAAAGTGATTTCGAGATGTCTTTACTTGGTGTAAAATTGAGCATAGACGACTCATCTAAGGATGTGGATCAAAGGTTGTAGAGATCTATGATTAGTAGTCTTCTATATGTAATAGCCTCCCAACCAGATGTTATGCAAGCAGTTGGACTAGTAGAAAGATTCCAAGCACCACCAAAAGAATCACATATTAAATATTCGCCCGCATTGGAATATCTTTGCCAGAAGCTTAGGATTATCCTAAGTTCTCATTAGATTTTCCTTTTTCAGAATATAAAGGGGGAGTGGAAGTGTGTATAGGTCTGCAGGACGGTTGTGTGTCAACGCGAGTGGAAGTGTGTACAGGTCCGCAGGATGGTTGTGTTTCACGGGGAGTTACCCTTTACCATTGATGTAAAAGGGGGAGAGAATGTTGTAGCAAGAGGTGTCATGACCGCAGGGGAAGTACTTGTGTTGCCATCAATGCCAAAGGGGGAGATTGTTGATCAACGGTTTTCATTGATCTCAACCCAAGCAGCACCAGGGGCTAACCCAATATTTCATGGGAATTTTGACCTACCAAATTAATATATTCTGGGTCAATACTACTTTTGATGGTTTCTACTTGTCGAGATGTTTCCGTTGATATATGGCATGCCATGTAATTCTTCACGGTTTGAGAGATATTCATGTTTGAAGTTTGTACCCCCAGTTAGTGGGCTAAAATGCCATGGGGTTGGGGCATGGTTCATTGAAAAGTCATAATTAATATTTTTTAAGCTCCTAAGATCCCTCCCATGTTCACTTGTTGAAGCCCCTCTCAACTTAAGCATTCATATAAATTGTGATATTCATTTCCTCCTTATGTATGGGATTTGGCCATCTAACATAGGTCATCGTGGAATTTTCGCACTAACTTTTTGTCTAAGAAGACTTAGAAGCTGAAATTCCTATGAGGCGAATTTGAAAGCATGAGGAAGCTGCAGTAAAAATTTCAGATCAATTTGCACAATATTTTTGGAGATATGATCTGTGGAAGTAAGGTTTTTTGCAGGCTCCTGAAATTCATGTGAAAGAAGTGACCTTGGTAAAATCATCATAAATATCTCTCTGAGCATCAGATCGGAATTTTGTAAAAATATACAAATAATGCACAGTCTTTAGTTTTTTCTCTATCAATTTTAGAGGAAAATAAAGAAACATTGACATGTGTCATGCCGTACAAGTGCGCTCTGCTGAAACAGTCCATAATTATGGTAGTGTGAGAAATTGGGTATAACTCTCTCTTGAAGAATCCAAATTGGGTCAGACCTGTGGCATTGGAAATAAGACTCAGAGGAATGCTACAGGACCAAAAATCAGATATTGAGGATTTGAAATAATGGAGATACACCAGATTCAATGTCGAGCTCCTATAAGGCAAAAAAAAAAGCTAGATCATGTGTTGTTAAGGGTTACAAAGGACCAGAATTTCTACGTCAGAAAAGAAAAGCAAGGTGCAGCAGAGGGTAGCATGACAAGAGCATCATCGAAGGTGCATAACAGCAGCAAGAATTTCATCATATGAAGTCTTCAAGTGGGCAGCACTACATACAATCATTGTAAAGGTATCATTGTACCTTGTCATTGTAAATACATTATTGTACAAATTGTACTAGTATCTATCTGCCAAGGGTTGAAGAGGCAGCGTTGGGAGGTCTAGGATCATCATTAGGTGTTTGTGTCAAAGTTGGGGTTATGGTCTAGTATATCTTCTTCTTCTACATCATTCTATATCATTGTAAAGTGGACCATTTTCTCTGGTATGGGAGTCCATTCATTTTTTATTCTCTTATAGGGTGGTAGGGTGGTGCTAGGGTGAGTTGTAGCTCATTGGGTGTTGGGGCTTCCGTTCAGTGACTATTGAATAATCTCGAGCATTGGAGGTCCATCCAGTGGGAGCTGGAGAGGAATGCTTTTCTAGATTCTAGGAAGTTGGAGCTTTATTTTCAATTGGAGTTGAAAATAATTATTAGAAAAACATTAGGTGGTTTTTGTCTCGGAGTGGGTTTCCATCTTAAAAACCATGTGCATTTGTGTTCTTCGTGTTTGCTGCTATCATTGTACAAACACATATAATAATTGAAGATTAACTAATGCTCTAATTGAAAGAAATACTGATTCACCCCCCCTCTTGGTATTTCCAACAATTGGTATCAGAGCTTGGTTCCTTCAATAGCAGTTTAACAGCTAGAAGGAGGTCATGGAGTATACCAAGAATGGTGTACCCCTATTCAATGAAAATAATTATGCACTTTGGAAAGGAATAATGGAGGTCTATCTCTTGGCGCAAGGTTACGAAGTATGGGACACTGTTCAAAATGGATTTACATCAACTGCGGATGAACAAGGTAAGAAGAATTTGGTAAATGATGCAAACGCAAAGAATATTATTATCAATGGACTTATTGAATCTGCTTATCATAAGGTGTTGGGTTGTAAAACTGCCAAAAATGTATGGGACAAGCTTGAGAATATATATGCAGGTGACTGAAATGTCAAAGAAGCAAAGCTTTAAATCTATAGAGCAAAATTTGAGCAACTCAGAATGAAAGAAGATTGCAACATTGCTGCATACTTTCAATACGTTGATGAAATAACCAATACTCTAGGAGGATTGGGAGAGCCAGTTGATGAGAAGACTATTATACGAAAGATTCTTAGAACATTACCAGGGAGATTCAACCCAAAGGTGTCGGTCTTAGAATACAGTGCAAATCTGGACAAACTCAGCAAAGAGGAATTACATGGAGTTCTCATAGCATATGAAATGAGACTTGATGAAGAAGAGGGTACTTCGCATATAGAAACTACGTTCGTTGCGTCTAAGAAAACAAATAAGGATAAACAACCTTCAATTGAAAAGACATGCACCTGCAAGTGTGAAGAAAAGGGAGATGATGAAGAAGGTCTTTCAGATGAAGAATATGCTTACTTCACGAGAAAACTACAAATTGGTAAGGGACGATTCAAAGGTAAACTTCCATTGATATGTTTGAGCTATAATGAAGTTGGGCATTTTCCAACAAAATGTCCAAACAAAAGTAATGGCCACTCAGAAAGAAAGAAAGGCTTTAAGAAATTCAACAAGCAAGGATCCAAAAGGAACTTTCTCTCTAAAGAAGATAGCTCATCATCCGATGAAGACAATGATAGTGAAGAAGAAGCCAATGAGAGAGTATTTTTTATGGTCAAGCACAATAAGCAAGAGGTATCAAACAATGAAGAAGAAGGATGGACTATAGACGAATTTTATGAGGAAGCAATCAAGCTTATAAAATATCTCAAGGCAGAGAAGATCCGTTCCAAAACTCTTGAAGAAAAAGTTCAAGTCTCAAAATTGAAGTTGAAGAACACAAATGCATTGAAGAGTCACTTCAAAATAATTTGGAAGAAAGCAACCAAGAAAGGGAAGAATTAGAAGCCGAAGTAGTCTCGCTGCGTGAGGAAGTGAAGAAAGGAAAAATTATCCAACACTATGCCAACAGGTCAAGGGCATTGGAAGAACTCATCAAAAATCAACGATCTTACAACGACAAAACTAGAATCGGTTACAAAAAAGAAGAAGCAGGACCTTCTACAAAAAAATACAATGAACCTATGAAATCTGACATGCATGTAGACTTCATTGGACAAGATTCTCAAGAACAACCTTGGAAGACAATTCCTCGACAAAAATTTCCATCCAGGTACCAACATATTTTTTATGGCTACTATTATTCATGTGGAAAATTTGGTCATAAAGCTATAGAATGTCGCACGTACCCTAGGAACCAATACAATTCCAGGAGAACTGACAAATATGAACCTCCCAAGGCTCAACAAAACATCAATAGGTTTGAACATTTAAGAAATAATTTGGAATGTTACAAATGTCAAAACTTTGGACACATAGCCAGCGAATGCAGACTTGAAAATCCTCCAGAAGAATCTTTGAAGCCATAGAACGAATGAACATGGAAGAAGAAGAAAAATGATAATTGTGCTCTCGCTCTCAAGGCTCAAAAGAACAAAGATGTGTGGTATGTTGATAGTGGTTTGCTCAACGCATATATTGGAGAGATAGAAAGAAATTTGTATCTGCGAAAGAGAAGAAGGATGGGCAGGTGTCCTTTGGAAATGATGGATCTTCAAATGTTATAGGATCAGGTACTGTCACTCTCGGAAGAAAAGATGCTCTAGCCAAGAATGTTTTATTGGTTGAAAACATGAATCACAATCTGCTCAGTGTTGGACAAATGTGTGATCAATGACACACAATACTATTCAACTCCACTAAATGTGAAATCAAGAAAGGTGTGTATGGTGAAATTATGCCTATAGCAAGTCGAGCTCCAAACGACATATATGTTCTGGATGAAGCAACTAAAGCATGTCTAATAGCTAAATAGGATGATACAACAATTCGTATCAATGATGATCGACTAAGTAAGAAATTTTCTACAAAGGTGAAAAGTGATTTCGAGATGTCTTTACTTGGTGGAAAATTGAGCATAGAACTCATCCCTAAGGATGTGGATCAAAAGTTGTACAAATCTATTATTAGTAGTCTTCTATATGTAATATCCTTCTGACCAGATGTTATGCAAGAATTTGGACAAGTAGAAAGATTCCAAGCAGCACCAAAAGAATCACATATTAAATATTCACTAGCATTCGAATATCTTCACCAGAAGCTTGGGATTCTCCCAAGTTCTCATTAGATTTTCCTTTTTCGGAATATAAAGGGGGAGTGGAAGTAGATTATAGGTCTTCAGGACGGTTGTGTGTTAGGGGGAGTGGAAGTGTGTATAAGTTCGAAGGATGGTTGTGTTTCAGGGGGAGTTACCCTTTGCTATTGATGTCAAATGGGGAGAGAATTTTGTAGGAAGAGGTGTCACGATCACAGGAGGAGTACTTGTGTTGCCATCAATTCCAAAGGGGGAGATTGTTGATCAGCGGTTGTCATTGGTGTCAACCCAAGCAGCACCAGGGGCTAACCCAATATTGCATGGGAATTTTGACCTACCAAATTAATATATTCTGTGTCAATAATGCTTTTGATGGTTTCAACTTGTCGAGTTGTTTCTTGATATATGGCATGCCATGTAATTCTTCACGGTTTGGAAGGTATTCATGTTTGGAGTTTACGATTAGTGGGCTAAAACCCCATGGGGTTGGGGCATGGGTCATTGAAAAGTCATAATTAATATTTTTTAAGCTCCTAAGATCCCTCCCACATTCACTTGTTGAAGCCCCTCTAAACTTAAGAATTCATATAAATTGTGATCTTCACTTCCTCCTTATGTATGGGATTTGGCCATCTGAAACAGGTCGTCGTGGAATTTTCACTCTAAATTTTTGTCTACGAAGGCTCAGAAGCTGAAATTTTTATGAGGGGAAGCCAAAATCCTGAGGAAGCTGCAGTAAAAATTTCAGATCAAGTTGCACAATATTTTGGAGATATGATCTGTGAAAGTAAGGGTTTTTGCAAGCTCCTAAAATTCATGTAAAAGAAGTGACCTTGGTAAAATCGTCATAACTCTCTCTCTGAGTATCGGATTGGAATTCCATAAAAGTAGTAAATAGTGCACAATCTGTAGTTTTTACTCTATCAAGTTCATAGGCAAATGAAGAAACAGGGATACGTGGCATGTCGTACAAGTGTGGTCTACTGAAATATTCCATAATTATGGCAGTGTGAGAAATTGGGTATAGCTCTCTCTTGAAGAATCCAAATTGGGTCAGACCTGTGGCATTGGAAATAAGACTCAGAGGACTACTACAGGACTGTAAATTAGATATTGAGGATCTAAAATAATAGAGATACACCAGATTCAATATCGAGCTCCTAGAAGGAAAAAAAAAATCTAGATCATGTGTTGTTAAGGGTTATAAAGGACCAGAATTTCTATGGCAGAAAAGCAAAGCAAGGTGCAGCAGAGGGTAGCATGAAAAGAGCAGCATCCAAGGTCCATAACAGCAGCAATAATTTCAACATATGAAGTCTTCAAGTGGGAAAAACTATATACAATCATTGTAAAGGTATCATTGTACCTTGTCATTGTAAATACATTATTGTACAAATTGTACTAGTATCTATCTGCCAAGGGTTGAAGAGGCAGCGTTTGGAGGTCTAAGATCATCATTAGGTGTTTGTGTCAAAGTTGGGGTTATGGTCTAGTATATCTTCTTCTTCTACATCATTCTATATCATTGTAAAGTGGACCATTTTCCCTCGTACAAGAGTCCATTCATTTTTTTCTTCTTCTATAGGGTGGTAGGGTGGTGCTAGGGTGAGTTGTAGCTCATTGGGTGTTGGGGAATCCATTCAGTGACAACTGAAGAATCTCGGGCATTGGAGCATCCATCCAGTGGGAGCTGGAGTAGAATGCTTTTCTAGATTCTAGGAAGTTGGAGCTTTATTTTCAATTGGAGTTGAAATGAATTATTAGAAAAACATTAGGTGGTTTTTGTCCTCGAGTGGGTTTCCACCTTAAAAACTATGTGCATTTTTGTTCCTCTTGTTTGCTGCTATCATTGTAAAAACACTAGTAATAATTGAAGATTAACTAATGCTCTAATTGAAAGAAATATTGATTCACCCCCCCTCTTAGTATTTCCAACAATTGGTATCAGAGCTTGGTTCCTTCAATAGCAGTTTAACAGCGGGAAGGAGGTCATTGAGTATACCAAGAATGGTGTACCTCTATTAAATGAAAATAATTATGCACTTTGGAAAGGAAGAATGGAGTTCTATCTCTTGGCGCAAGGTTACAAAGTATGGGACACTGTTTAAAATGGATTTACATCAACTACATATGAACAAGGTAAGAAGAATTTGCTAAATGATGCAAAAGCAAAGAATATTATTATCAGTGGACTTATTGAATCTGCTTATCATAAGGTGTTGGGTTGTATAACCACCAAAAATGTATGGGACAAGCTTGAGAATATATATGCAGGTGACTCAAATGTCAAAGAAGCAAAGCTTCAAATCTATAGAGAAAAATTTGAGCAACTCAGAATGAAAGAAGATTGCAACATTACTGCATACTTTCAATACGTTGATGAAATAGGAAATACTCTGGAAGGATTGGGAGAGCCAGTTGATGAGAAAACTATTATACGGAAGATTCTTAGAACATTACTAGGGAGATTCAACCCAAAGGTATCGGTCTTAGAATACAGTGCAAATCTGGACAAACTCAGCAAAGAGGAATTACATGGAATTCTCATAGCATATGAAATGAGACTTGATGAAGAAGAGGGTACTTCGCATCTAGAAATTGCATTCGTTGCGTCTAAGAAAACCAATAAGGATAAACAACCTTCAATTGAAAAGACATGCACCTGCAAGTGTGAAGAAAAGGGAGATTATGAAGAAGGTCTTTCAGATGAAGAATATGCTTACTTCACGAGAAAACTACAAATTGGTAAGGGATGATTCAAAGGTAAAATTCCATTGATATGTTTGAGTTGTAATGAGGTTGGGCATTTTGCAGCAAAATGTCCAAAAAAAATTAATGGCAACTCAAAAAGAAAGAAAGGCTTTAAGAAATTCAACAAGCAAGTATCCAAAAGGAACTTTCTCTCTAAAGAAGATAGCTCATCATCCGATGAAGACAATGATAGTGAAGAAGAAGCCAATGAGAGAGTATTGTTTATGGCCAAGCACAATAAACCCAAGCACAATAAGCAAGAGGTATCAAACAAAGAAGAAGAAGGATGGACTATAGACGAATTTTCTGAGGAAGCAATCAAGCTTATAAAAGATCTCAAGGCAGAAAATATCCATTCCAAAACTCTTGAAGAACAAGTTCAAGGTCTCAAAATTGAAGTTGAAGAACACAAATGCATTGAAGAGTCACTTCAAAAGAAGTTGGAAGAAAGGAACCAAGAAAGGGAAGAATTAGAAGCCGAAGTAGTCTCGCTGCGTGAGGAAGTGAAGAAAGGAAAAACTATCCAAAACTATGCCAACAACTCAAGGGCATTGGAAGAACTCATCAACAATCAGTGATCTTACAACGACAAAACTGGCATTGGTTACAAAGAAGAAGAAGCAGGACCTTATGCAACAAAATACAATGAACCTGTAGTAAAAATTTCAGATCAAGTTGTACAATATTTTTGGAGATATGATCTGTGGAAGTAAGGGTTTTTGCAGGCTCGTCAAATTCATGTCAAAGAAGTGACCTTGGTAAAATCATCGTAACTCTCACTCTGTGTATCGGATTGGAATTCCGTTAAAATTGGCAGATAGTGCACAGTCTGTAGTTTTTTTCTCTATCAATTTTAGAGGAAAATGAAGAAACAGTGACACGTGGCATGTCGTACAAGTGCGCTCTACTAAAATAGTCCATAATTATGGCAGTGTGAGAAATTGGGTATAACTCTCTCTTGAAGAATCCAAATTGGGTCAGACCTGTGGCATTGGAAATAAGACTCAGAGGACTACTACAGGACTGAAAATCAGATATTGAGGATCTGAAATAATAGAGATACACTAGATTCAATATCGAGCTCCTAGAAGGCAAAAAAAAGCTAGATCATGTGTTGTTAAGGGTTGCCAAGGACCATAATTTCAACGGCAGAAAAGCAAAGCAATGTGCAACAGAGGGTAGCATGACAAGAGCAGCATCGAAGGTGCATAACAGCAGCAAGAAGTTCATCATATGAAGTCTTCAAGTGGGCAGCACTACATACAATCATTGTAAAGGTATCATTGTACCTTGTCATTATAAATACATTATTGTAAAAATTGTACTAGTATCTATCTGCCAAGGGTTGAAGAGGCAGCGTTGGGAGGTCTAGGATCATCATTAGGTGTTTGTGTCAAATTTTGGGTTATGTTCTAGTATATCTTCTTCTTCTACATCATTCTATATCATTGTAAAGTGGACCATTTTCCTTGGTACGAGAGTCCATTCATTTTTTATTCTTCTATAGGGTGGTAGGGTGGTGCTAGGGTGAGTTGTAGCTCATTGGGTGTTGGGGCTTCCGTTCAGTGACTACTGAAGAATCTCGGGCATTGGAGCATCCATCCAGTGGGAACTAGAGAAGAATGCTTTTCTAGATTATAGGAAGTTGGAGCTTTATTTTCAATTGGAGTTGAAAAGAATTATTAGAAAAACATTAAGTGGTTTTTGTCCTGGAGTGGGTTTCCACCTTAAAAACTATGTGCATTTTTGTTCTTCTTGTTTGCTACTATGATTGTACAAACACTGATAATAATTGAAGATTAACTAATGCTCTAATTGAAAGAAATACTAATTCACCCTCCCTCTTAGTATTTCCAACAATTGGTATCAGAGCTTGGTTCCTTTAATAGCAGTTTAACAGCTGGAAGGAGGTCATGGAGTATACCAAGAATGGTGTACCTCTATTCAATGAAAATAATTATGCACTTTGGAAAGGAAGAATGGAATTCTATCTCTTGGTGCAAGGTTATGAAGTATGGGACACTGTTCAAAATGAATTTACATCAACTACAGATGAACAAGGTAAGAAGAATTTGGTAAATGATGCAAAAGAAAATTATATTATTATCAGTGGACTTATTGAATTTGTTTATCATAAGGTGTTGGGTTGTAAAACCGCCAAAAATGTATGGGACAAACTTGAGAACATATATGCAGGTGACTCAAATGTCAAAGAAGCAAAGATTTAAATCTATAGAGCAAAATTTGAGCAACTCAGAATGAAAGAAGATTGCAACATTGCTGCATACTTTCAATACGTTGATGAAATAACCAATACTCTAGAAGGATTGGGAGAGCCAGTTGACGAGAAGACTATTATATGGAAGATTATTAGAACATTACCAGGGAGATTCAACCCAAAGGTATCGGTCTTAGAATACAGTGCAAATCTGGACAAACTCATCAAAGAGGAATTACATGGAGTTCTCATAGCATATGAAATGAGACTTGATGAAGAAGAGGGTACTTCGCATCTAGAAACTGCGTTCGTTGCGTCAAAGAAAACCAATAAGGATAAACAACCTTCAATTGAAAAGACATGCACCTGCAAGTGTGAAGAAAATGGAGATGATGAAGAAGGTCTTTCAGATGAAGAATATGCTTACTTCACGAGAAAACTACAAATTGGTAAGAGACGATTCAAAGGTAAACTTCCATTGATATGTTTGAGCTATAATGAGGTTGGGCATTTTGCAGCAAAATGTCCAAACAAATTTAATGGCAACTCAAAAAGAAAGAAAGGCTTTAAGAAATTCAACAAGCAAGGATACAAAAGGAACTTTCTCTCTAAAGAAGATAGCTCATCATCCGATGAAGACAATGATAGTGAAGAAGAAGCCAATGAGAGAGTATTGTTTATGGCCAAGCACAATAAACCCAAGAACAATAAGCAAGAGGTATCAAACAATGAATAATAAGGATGGACTATAGACGAATTTGATGAGGAAGCAATCAAGCTTATAAAAGATCTCAAGGCAGAGAAGATCTGTTCCAAAACTCTTGCAGAAAAAGTTCAAGGTCTCAAAATTGAAATTGAACACAAATGCATTGAATATTCACTTCAAAAGAAGTTGGAAGAAAGCAACCAATAAAGGGAAGAATTAGAAGCCGAAGTAGTCTCGCTGCGTGAGGAAGTGAAGAAAGGAAAAACTATCCAAAACTATGCCAACAGCTCAAGGGCATTGGAAGAACTCATCAACAATCAACGATCTTACAACGACAAAACTGGCATCGGTTACCAAGAATAAGAAGTAGGACCTTCTACAACAAAATACAATGAACCTATGAGATCTGACATGCATGTAGACTTCATTGGACAAGATTCGCAAGAACAACCTTGGAAGACAATTCCTCGACGAAAATTTCCATTCAGGTACCAACATATTTTTTATGGCTACTGTTATTCATGTGGAAAATTTGGTCATAAAGTTGTAGAATGTCGCATGTACCCTAGGAACAAATACAATTCCAGGAGATCTGTCAAATATGAACCTCCCAGGGCTCAGAAAAATATTAATAGATTTAAACATTTAAGAAACAATATTGAATGTTACAAATGTCGAAACTTTGGACACATAGCCAAAGACTGCAGACTTGAAAATCCTCCAGAAGAATCTTCGAAGCCACAAAATGAACAAACATGGAAGAAGAAGAAGAATGATAATTGTGGTCTCGCTCTCAAGGCTCAAAAGAACAAAGATGTGTGGTATTTTGATAGCGGTTGCTCAACGCATATGACTGGAGATAGAAATAAATTTGTATCTCTGAAAGAGAAGAAGGATGGAACCGTGTCCTTTGGAAATGATGGATCTTCAAATATTATAGGATCAAGTACTATCACTCTCGGAAGCAAATATTCTGTAGCCAATAATGTTCTACTAGTTGAAAACATGAATCACAATCTGCTCAGTGTTGGACAAATGTGTGATCAAGGACTGTTGAGGAGGTAAATCCCCTTTGCGGACAGAGGCGATCCCTAATAGCCCAGCAGGGGTCTAGCAACAATCACGAAATGTTACAACGCAAGTACCTAGTTACAAATGAAAAGACCAAAGATGGAGGCCTACCTGGAATCCAATGCTGCGATCTGAAGAAGAGAGCGTTCTCGTTCCTCAACCTCGACAGATCACGATCCTCCATGATCTCCACGGATGGACACCTGCACATGCAAGAAAAAAACAGATACAAGCATAAAATCCAGCATACGCGACTAAATATCAGTCAGAAAGGATATTAGTCATATTAACATAATCGAAAACAGAGTGGAACCATAATCATAATCATTCATTAAATAACAATCAAAAGAGATTACAACCAATGTTCTGACATCGTGGTCTCCTTCGGATGGGTCTCCAGTCATTCATGTCTTGCAAAGCTTGCCAGGGAAAGGGAAAACCTCTCCAGAGTCTCTCGACGATAGTCTCCTTACTTGAGTCGGCCTTAAGGGAAGAAAGAGGGCTTTTATAGCACAAAGGCTCTTGGGAATTTGGAGATTCAAAGCTTAGGCACTTCAAGACTAGCTTGCCATGGAATTGAGCAGGCTTTTATAGATGGGGAAGGAGGGAGTTGGGATCCCTATTATTGTGGGATTGGCCCTATCAACAAGGAAGGTTCCATGGGAGGTGGCAAAACCACTTCCCTTCCATAGAACTCCCGCAACCAAACCTCCCAACTCAAGATAGGCAATGGTTTCTGAGTTTGTTGAAACACAACTTCCACCATCTTTATTTAAAAAACACTCCTTAAATTGGTTGGCGCGACTACTGCTCTGGGACAGAGCGCCAATTGGCGCGGCCTCTTTGTAAGATTTTCCCCATTGGCGCGAGTGCTGAACTGTCTACCCGCGCCAATGCAAAAGGAGATGTTTTTCATGATTTTTGCAAGGAGATGTCTTTAGGGCAATTGAAGCTCATGCTTAGAGGAATGCATTGATGATGTTTTCAAGGCATGAAAATGTTCACAGGTCACAAAATGGGTCCTCCATTGTGCGGGACGGGGAATGGTAGGGACGGTGACAAATCTTGTGTAACAACGACACACAATACTATTCAACTCCATGAAATGTGAAATCAGGAAAGGCGTGCATGGTGAAATTATGGCTACAACAAGTCGAGCTCCAAACGACATATATGTTCTGGATGAAGCAACTAAAGCATGTCTAATAGCTAACGAGGATGACACAATAATTGGTAGCAATGATGATCATCTAAGTAAGAATTTTGCTACAAAGGTGCAAAGTGATTTCAAGATGTCTTTACTTGGTTTCAAATTGAGCATAGACGACTCATCTAAGGATGTGGATCAAAGGTTGTATAGATCTATGATTAGTAGTCTTCTATATGTAATATCCCCCCAACCAGATGTTATGCAAGCAGTTGGACAAGTAGCAAGATTCCAAGTAGCACCAAAAGAATCATATATCAAATATTTTCCAGCATTGGAATATCTTTGCCAGAAGCTTGGGATTCTCCCAAGTTCTCATTAGATTTTCCTTTTTCAGAATATAAAGGGGGAGTGGAAGTGTGTACAGGTTTGCAGGACGGTTGTGTGTCAGCGCGAGTGGAAGTGTCTGGTCGCGGGAGATGGTTGTGTTGTTTTCGAGGAATTCTTACCATTGATGTCGGGTGAAAATATTTCTCGGGAAGAAGTTTCTGCCCAAATGCGTAAGTACTTGTGTTTATCAATTCCAAAGGGGAGATTGTTGTTGATCGGCGGTTGTCATTATTCAACCCAAGCGACACGAGGGGGCTAATACCAATATTGCATGAGAATTTTGACCTACAAAATTAATATATTCTAGGTCAACAATACTTTTTGATAAGTTCTACTTGTCAAGATGTTTCCATTGATATATGGCACGCCATGTAATTCTTCACGGTTTGAGAGATATTCATGTTTGAAGTTTGACCCCCAGTAAGTGGGCTAAAACCCCATGGGGTTGGGGAATGGATCATTGAAAATTCATAATTAATATTTTTTAAGCTCCTAAGATCCCTCCCACGTTCACTTGTTGAAGCCCCTCTCAACTTACGCATTCATATAAATTGTGATCTTCATTTCCTCCTTATGTATGGGATTTGGCCATCTGAAACAGGTCATCGTGGAATTTTCTCTCTAAATTTTTTTCTACGAAGTCTCAAAAGCTGAAATATTTATGAGGCAAAGACGAAATCTTGAGGAAGCTGCAGTAAAAATTCTAGATCAAGTTGCGCAATATTTTTGGAGATATGATCTGTGGAAGTAAGGGTTTTTACAGGCTCCTGAAATTCATCTCAAAGAAGTGACCTTGGTAAAATTGTCATAACTCTCTCTCTGAGTATCGGATTGGAATTCTGTAAAATTGGTAGATATTTCACAGTCTTTAGTTTTTTATCTATCAATTTTAGAGGAAAATGAAGAAACAGTGACACGTGGAACGCGATACAAATGCGCTTTGCTGAAACAGTCTATAATTAGGGCAGTGTGAGAAATTGGGTATAACTCTCTCTTGAAGAATCCAAATTGGGTCAGACCTATGGCATTATAAATATGACTTAGAGGAATACTATAGGACCGAAAATCAGATATTGAGGATCTAAAATGACATAGATACACCAGATTCAATACCGAGCTCCTAGAAGGCAAGAAAAAGCTAGATCATGTGTTGTCAAGGGTTGCAAAGGACCAGACTTTCTACGGCAGAAAAGCAAAGCAAGGTGCAACGAGAGGGTAGCATGACAAGGCGGCACATCCAAGGTGCATAACAATAGCAAGAATTTTATCATATGAAGTCTTCAAGTGGGTAGCCTTTGCTGTCTGATCATTGTAAAGGTATCATTGTACCTTATCATTGTAAATACATTATTGTACGAGTGTGCCTAGTATCTATACGTTGCCAAGGGTTGAAGGCGGTGTTGGGAGGTCTAAGATCATCATTAGGTGTTTGTGTCAAAGTTTGGGTTATGGTCTAGTATATCTTCTTCTTCTACATCATTCTATATCATTGTAAAGTGGACCATTTTCCCTGGTACTGGAGTCCATTCTTCTTGTATTCTTCTATAAGGTGGTAGGGTGGTGCTAGGGTGAGTTGTAGCTCATTGGGTGTTGGGGCATCCGTTCAGTTGACTACTGAAGAATCTCGGGCATAGGAGAATCCATCCGAGTGGGAGCGGAGAAGAATGTTTTTCTAGATTCTAGGAAGTTGGAGCTTTATTTTCAATTGGAGTTGAAAAGAATTATTAGAAAAGCATTAGGTGATTTTTGTCCCAGAGTGGGTTTCCACCTTAAAAATTGTGTGCATTTGTGTTCCTCTTGTTTTCTGCTATCATTGTATAAACACTGATAATAATTGAAGATTAACTAATGCTCTAATTGAAAGAAATACGGATTCACCCCCCCTCTTAGTATTTCCAACAATTGGTATCAGAGCTTGGTTCCTTCAATATCAGTTTAACAGCTGGTAGGAGGTCATGGAGTATACCAAGAATGGTGTACCTCTATTCAATGAAAATAATTTTGCACTTTGGAAAGGAAGAATGGAGGTCTATCTCTTGGCGCAAGGTTACGAAGTATGGGACAATGTTCAAAATGGATTTACATCAACTGCGGATGAACAAGGTAAGAAGAATTTGGTAAATGATGCAAAAGCAAAGAATAGTATTATCAGTGGAATTATTGAATCTGCTTATCATAAAGTGTTGGGTTTAAACACCGCCAAAAATTTATGGGAAAAGCTTGAGAATATATATGCATGTGACTCAAATGTCAAAGAAGCAAGGCTTCAAATCTATAGAGAAAAATTTGAGCAACTCAGAATGAAAGAAGATTGAAAAATTGCTGCATACTTTCAATACGTTTATGAAATAACCAATACTCTGGAAGGATTGGGAGAGCCAGTTGACGAGAAGACTATTATACGGAAGATTCTTAGAACATTACTAGGGAGATTCAACCCAGAGGTATTGGTCTTAGAATACAGTGCAAATCTGGACAAAATCAACAAAGAGGAATTACATGGAGTTCTCATAGCATATGAAATGAGACTTGATGAAGAAGAGGGTACTTTGCATCTAGAAACTATGTTCGTTGCGTCTAAGAAAACCAATAAGGATAAACAACCTTCAATTGAAAAGACATGCACATGCAAGTGTGAATAAAAGGGAGATGAAGAAGAAGGTCTTTCAGATGAAGAATATGCTTACTTCATGAGAAAAATACAAATTGGTAAGGGATGATTCAAAGGTAAACTTCCATTGATATGTTTGAGCTGTAATGAGGTTGGGCATTTTGCAGCAAAATGTCCAAACAAAAGTATTGGCAACTCAAAAAGAAAGAAAGGATTTAAGAAATTCAACAAGCAAGGATCCAAAAGGAACTTTCTCTCTAAATAAGATAACTCATCATCCAATGAAGACAATGATAGTGAAGAAGAAGCCAATGAGAGAGTATTGTTTATGGCCAAGCACAATAAGCAAGAGGTATCAAACAAAGAAGAAGAAGGATGGACTATAGACGAATTTTATGAGGAAGCAATCAAGCTTAAAAAAGATCTCAAGGCAGAGAAGATCCGTTCCAAAACTCTTGAAGAATGAGTTCAAGGTCTCAAAATTGAAGTTGAAGAACACAAATGCATTGAAGAGTCACTTCAAAAGAAGTTGCAAGAAAGCAACCAAGAAAGGGAAGAATTAGAAGCCGAAGTAGTCTCGCTGCGTGAGGAAGTGAAGAAAGAAAAAACTATCCAAAACTATGCCAACAACTCAAGGGCATTGGAAGAACTCATCAACAATCAACTATCTTACAACGAAAAAACTGGCATCAGTTACAAAGAATAAGAAGCGGGACCTTCTACAAAAAAATACAATGAACCTATGAGATCTGACATTTATGTAGACTTCATTGGACAAGATTCGCAAGAACAACCTTGGAAGACAATTCCTCGACAAAAATTTCCATCCAGGTACCTGTTGTGACCAGCAACAACCCCCCTTTTTATTTATTATTAGTAATAATAATAAATAAATGAGGACCCTTAGTTAAAAAAATCCAAAAAATCAATTAGGATTTGTTTGCCTTTTCAAATAAAACTTTCTATCATAAACCTATAGAAATCCCTTAGAAAGAATATTTAGAAACACTTAAGTTTATGATAGATTATAATAAAATTGCTCTTTAAACAAGATAGTGCATCCATAACAAAATGGTATATATAAAACGCATTGATCGCAGATCGCATAGCGCAGAAAACAGAAATGATTAATGAATATATTTTACGCTCTTTTCAATTATGCGCTTTTGCGATTTTGCGATATGCGCTTTTGCGCTATTGTGCTTCTGCGATTTTGCGATTTTGCGATTTTGCGATATGCGCTTTTGTGCTATTGCACAATTTCTGCTTTTCCGCTATTTTCATGACTGCGATGACTTCATTTTGCGATATTGCGACATTGCGATATTGCGATATTGCGCAGCAAATCGCAGATCGCAATGTCGCAGATTCATATAGGCGCGCTATCCCAAGGCAATCTTCCCATATGTCAAATCCATTATGCGCTTTAATGATTATATTAAATGATTGGATTGATTATTAATGTGAAATGAGATTGTGTTTAGATTGAAAGTCGTTTCACAATTTAAATATTATATTTCATCCGCTTTCATATTCAAAACAGTCTCATCACCTTTCTTATATCATTACTCTCATTTATTCATAAAACGCAGGCACGAAGGAGCAGACCACTATACAAAGCTTCCGCTAAACACTATGGGTAAGAAGGAGAAGAGCTCAAATTCTGAGAACAAAGAAATGGCTTCGCTATACGCAGACACCGCCTGTAACAAGGACGCCGGTATATCCACTTGGGAAGGAATGTATAATCTGTTAGAGGAAGAAAACCCTGTGGTGATAAAAGTTGCAGCTACAGCAGGTTCAAAGAATACGTCTGAAGCAACCCTTAGAGACTTGGCTTGCTCATTTCTGCATAGAATAGCAGCAAGGCCAAGGATTCTCCCATCTACAGACATGGTGAGATGGGTGCTGGATAGCACAGATATTTCAGACAGACAATTCAAAACTCCGTCTGAAGAGCTAATCGGGTCATTCACCATAGAAGATCTGAGATTAATGTATAAGCTGCCAGAACCTCAGGCGACTTTCAACAAGAAATTTATGGAAGATTTTGCCAAAGAACATTCAAATTTGGCAGAATGCACAAAGGAGTGGACCAAAAGAAGTGAACCATTGAAGAAAAACAAACAAGGTACGTACAGCACGGGTTCACTTACCTCTCCTTATTGTTTCACTGCTGCCATGTTATGCATGCTTTTTGGAAAACCTGACATAAATATGATCTTACCCGAATGGCTTCCTTTGTTGAATGCGGCTGTTAATTCTACAATTGTAGACTGGGCCAAAATCCTATCTGATAATCTCACCACTGCTATTTTTCACTACCGGTCTAAACGAAATGTTTCCCAGCGGGTTTATCCACCTTTTTATTTATCTACTTATGTCATGGACGCCATCTGCTATGTCTCTAAATTCCCTGTGATGGGCTGGAAATGGACTATCCACGATCCTTTGCCCATTCATGTGTACCATAAATAACTATGGGAGTCTAAGTTTGTCCCCCATTTTTACCAAATTTGTCATGGAATAATGCTGCCATTGTACAGAACATTGTATAATAAGGATGCCCCAAGGTTATCCTCAGAAACAGAGGTTGATATTCTCCCCGTCGCGAGATGGTTTGGAGAAGAATTGTTCACCTATATTAGGTTTTTTGGAAGTTATGCTTCTCCCCATGTGTTACCCCTATATGTTCCAGATAGACTTGTAGCTCGGGAAATTTCTTATCAGACCTGTGGCCAGGGAGGTATAACAAAAGATTTAAAAGAGAAGAAAAAGGGCATTTGGCCACAATTTCCCGTAAAATGCGGAACATTTTCACTGTTTGATATTGGCCATTCATTCCAAGAGATAGGCAACATTACATGCCTACAGCTGTTCAAATTTTCGAGAAGGTTGTTCGACCCAAATGATATTGTTAAGAATTTTACCAATGCAATCAGAGTAAGGGAATTTTCCGGGGAACATGATATTTTTGATGATATCTTCCAAGCAAGAAATTCATTCAAAGAAGTCTTGAATTCAGCTCAAGCGCAGCTATCTCCAGAGGAATTTCAGGAATTCAAGCTTTACAGAGAAAGAAGACTAATTCCTATTCCTTTGGACAATCTACGCTTAGAGCCCGCAAGGGAGAAAACTCCTAGTGTTAGTCTTAACGGCAGTTCAAGTACAGGTAAATCTAAATCAAAATCTGACAGAGATTCTGAACACTCCAATAAGTCTAAAGAAAAGGAAGATAAAATGGAAGAATCCATTAAATATTCTGCACAATCTAAAGAGCTTACTCAACAGCAAATTTTGACTTCTCGACAGACAAATCCTCCTCCAACCAATGTACAGCAACAGCCAGTCACCATTGAGTTAGATAAAGAATGGGAAACCTTTAATCAATTGATTAATGTAGAAGGACAGAATGTACAGACCCCTGTCTAGACAACCAAAGTTTTGAGCACAGGAACAAGCAGCACAGCCGCAGTAACAGAGCACATACCAATCACACCCTCCTCTGAAATTGTACTTAATGTAGAGGACATTCCTCCTCTAGATGTATTTTACAGCCCAAAATACAAAGCAGTAGTAAAGAGACAAAGGAAAAAGAGAAAAATAGAAAGTGCAATTGCTACTGAAGCAGAACAAGTAGATGTTTTGTGGAAAGATCCTGCCACAGAGCCTACTCATAATCTCACTAAGTTATCTCAAATAACAGGAGCTTATGCTTCTGCAACAATTGATAAAGCAATTGAGATACAACTTTTGTTGAATGAAAAAGAAGAACGGGTAAAAGCTCTGCAACAGCAATTGCAACAGGTACAGGCCAATAAGGAAGCACAATTGAAACTTGAAGAGTTACAACAACAACTTCAAGAAATGAAAATAGGACATCAAAGAAGCCTGGCTGATAAAGACAAACAAATACAGATTATCCAAGATTAGCATAAGGATGATCCTAAGCTTCCAAAATTCATTTCAGAAACCATTTCTCTGAACAATCAACTACTGCAACAAGAGGAAGTTTTCTGCCAAAAAATCTTGCAATGGAATTCTTTATGCCAAGAGAGCGATAAAATCACAAATCATGTCGTAGATTTACGAAATGATTATGATTTGATTAATGAAAAGATCAATGATTATCTGGCATGGAAAAAAACAGAAGAAGGCAGAAAAGCTGGTGCACCCGTCATTAATGAAAACCATAAAGAAATACTGTTCAATAACTGGGATGCACAAATCAGAAGGGAAGAAAAGGCAGCAGAGGAGGCGGCTACAGCTGCAAACACTCTCACTGATTATGTAAATGACAATTTACACAAAGCTAACTTGATTCCTGAAACTGTTCCAGGATATCTCCCACAAGCAAATCAACTGCAAACAGAATGGAGGCAAAAGGCAGAAGAAAGAGCAAAATCCATCCAAGGGCTGACAAGATTGAATTGGGACTCATACTGGATGTACTTGGTAAAGCCACACAGTCAGCACAGTGCGCTCAATTGTATCATCAATGCTACAGAGAAGATTGCTCCTACGCTTTCCGACTCTGTCTTTTCAGGACAGTTGAATTCTGAAGTCGGTCAACCGCATCTTCTCAAAACTATGCTAGATGCCTGCAAGCTTAAAGATCAAGTTAATAGATAGATAGATTTAGTTTTACTTTCACTGTATTTTAGCCTAGGAAAAGGACGGTCATTGAACCGAATCCTTAATTTTTGTAATAAACTATTTTTAGATTTAGCTAAGTAGTATTTAAACCCCTCTCATGCATTTAGAGAGGGGTCCTGGATCTTAATATTTTTGGACTTGGAGATTGCATTTTTGTACTCCATTGTCTTATATATTTTTTAAAAAGGATCACATCTGGTGATTTTCATGCAGAATTATCTTTGAAGTGTTGCATTTCTGTACCTTGGAACTTGATTTTGCATTAGAGTTGCTGGATAGAGTATCAAATTGCATTTGAAAGTCTTCAAGATGAACAAGGTATTTCTATCTGTTCACTGTTGATCTCTTTTGTCTTATGATATTCGTTTTAAAATTGCTATCATTTATATGTATATTGGTTTTCACAACGCTTTCTTTTATATATCATTTCTGAGTATAATTGAAACGTTATTTTTCATAGTTACATGTAAATGGTATACAATGATGAATGCAATATGCTAATATAACTCTGTTTAATTTCTTAAACAAAGTTATCTTTATTTATTTCTGCACATTTCAATTTAATTAATAATACATTTTCATGGTTATTGTTGAATTGGAACAATCTTAAGTTGTATTCACATATAATTACCCGGGTTAGTGTAATAATTTCTTTATCAGTATTTAGCTTAAATTAGATAGTTTTATTTCAGTCAATTTAGTTCCATTTCCACCCATCCAATCCAATCCATTTAGTTACAAGGAAACTGGTCCTTTAAATCCTGTCGGAGCCACCATACCAAACGGAAAAGGAGCTGCCTTAAGGTCCCGACCGGGTGGTTTTCCCCGATGTTTGAAGTAGATATTTTCTAGGCTTCAACATTTTTGGTGCTAGAAGGAGGGCATGAGCTATGAATGGCAAGTAAATCTTTATCCACAAGCCATTCTGAGAGAAAAACACCCTCATTAACTTCTTCAATTTCTTCTGAAATTCAAAATTCTAGAGAAGAAATTGCATAAAATATTCAAACACCCACTACCAAAATCTCAAAACATTCAGACAAACAACATCCTGAGTCTCCTGAAGTTCAAGATCTAATTCATAAATTGAAAGGATTCTCATTATCTCTTGAAGAGTCTGAAATATCTGAAGGTAGTGTAACTTCAAAATTTGTTTCTTCCAAACCGCTTACTAGGCTTCAAAGTGAAAAACTTGGTATTTCTCCCAAAGAATTCCCTTTACCTAGTAGAGTCAAGAAAATAAAAACTCAATTGAAATCAGTAAGTTCAACCTCTAATATTCAAATATCTGTTTCCGACATCCCAACTCAACAAAGTACAGTTGTTTCATCATCATCTCTTCAATCATCATCTCCACAAACATCTTCTCCTCAATTCTCATCAATCTCAACATCATCTATTCCAACCACTTCTATTCAAATTCCACCAGTTTCTACTATTCCTCCAATAGTCGTCCCAATAATGGCACAGAGACCATGGTCTACTCCAGGATCAGTCAACATGGCTGCACCTTTACATGATTTACCAAACAATCCTGGAAAATGGCTTCCAAAGTTTAGCCCAGATCTTAACATTCAAGCTGAAGAACATATCAATAACTTTATGCTGGCTATAAATTTGAATGGAGTCATACATGAAGATGTTGTAGTTAGATTATTCCCATATACTCTTTAGGGAGTAGTAGGATCATGGTATTTTTCATTACCATCGGGATCCATAACGAGTTGGGACATTTTTGCAGATCATTTTTTGACCAAATTTGGAGATGACCGATCAATTGCAACTTTACTCAATGATCTTTCAAATTTGAAGATAGAGCCCAAGGAACCTATAAAAGAATTCAATGCTAGATTCAACAAACTTTTGAACAAAATTCATACAGATTCACAACCTAGTGAACAAGTCAGAATTGAATGGTATATAACTGCCTTACCCTCAAACATAGCAATTTTCGTAGACAGAGCTGCAAAGCCTACATTAGATGAGAATATGAAAGAAGCTATTGCAGTGGAAAAACGTATTACTTCTCTGGAAAAGAAAAATTCTATTGAAGAAAGGAAATCAAAGAAGGTCAGCTTCAGAGATGATTCAAAGAAAAAGGCCAAAGATCCATATGACATGGAAGTTTTACAGAAAGTTCTTAAAACCATGTCAAATGAAATGGTTGAAATTAAAAAACAAGTGGCTGAAACTTCTACCAAGAAACCATTCCGAAATTTCAAAAGAAACCAAGTTGAATCTAAACCTCCTAATATAATCTCTAATGCAGAATCATAAGAAGAAGAAGAAGAAGAAGATACATCTATAGTATCAGATCAAGAAGACGAAAATGAAGAAATAGTTGAATTGAATGGAATGTGGGATTTTATTCTTCCTAATTCTGATAGTGAAGAAGCTATGCCTGTAAGTACTAGGAGTAAATCTACAGCAGAACCAGTGCAAACAGTTCCTAAAAAGAAAATTACAACTCCAAGTACCAAAGACAAACCCACTGTGAAGAAAACTTCTCCATTACCTACTCAAAATCAGCCATCCTCTTCTAATCCTCTCACATCAACAGCAAAAACTTTAGTAGTGTCAGATCCTATGGAATACAATATTGTCGAAGACATGAAAAAAATCAAAGCCAACATTTCCTTACATGAACTCAGCAAACTGAAACACCAGCAAAAGTTGCTATTAAAAGAGTTAAATGCTACACCAATTGCTCCTTTACCAAGCGGTGTAGTTGCAAAAGCAGCAAGAGGAACTGGTAAGCCCCCAGATAAGGTAGATGCTACTGATACTGTGCTCATTGGGGAAAAGTCAAATTCTCAAACTCCCCCTTTTCTTTTGACTTATGAGATGTACAATAAAAATCTGCACAATTGTTTGATTGATTCTGGAGCTTCCTCCAATATAATGCCTACTTCTGTCTGTGCTAAATTGAATATTGAACCACAGAAATCAGCAGTTCATATCGTTCAGTTGGATCGCTCTAAAGTCCAAGTGGTAGGAGAAATCAATTCAGTTACTATCAGATTAGCCTCAGATCCTAGGATTGTCCAAAGAATTGATATTCTAATTGCTGATATTCTTGAATTCTATGGACTAATCTTGAGCAGGGACTGGTCTGCGAAACTTAACAGTTATATCTCAACTGATTATTCACATATGTGGCTTCCCTACAAAGGGAAACCAAATCAAATCAAAATTGAACGAGAAAAACATATGACGCACACTGTCACTGAATTTGAACAACCTAATGAACCTGTGGCATTCAACAATAATATTCTTGGAGGTTATTCTGCTGAATCATTTCTTGGAAATTTCAAAGCTCCTCAATCACCTTTTTCTGTAAATACTTTTGTTTCTCAGATAGAAAAATTTTCACAATCTGATTCTTCCAGAATTGTAAATATTTCTGATGTAATTGTAAATAAGCCAATAGATAAGACTTTATTTTGGTCATTATATTTTGATGGATCGAAATCTAGTGATGGAGCTGGAGCGGGATGCATCCTAATTGATCCAAATGGGGAGAAAACCATGCTTTCATGTAGATTAGAATTTGAGTGTACTAATAATACCGCAGAATATGAAGCCTTGGTTCAAGGACTTTATAAAGCTATAGGGTTAGATGTTAAATACTTGAAAGTCTTTGGTGATTCCGAAATTGTCATTAAACAAGTTAGGAATACTATTCATTACCTTTCAGGACATCTTAAACACTATCAAACCCTAGTACAAGACCTCACCACTCATTTTTTAGCATTCAATATTTCTCCTATTCCTAGGAATCAGAATACATCAGCTGACTTGTTAGCTAATGTTTCATCTAAACTCCTACCCGCTGAAGATTGCAGTCCTGATAGGTTTTCTGTAGAATTGATTTTTCGTCCATCTGTCCCAGATAATGTTACAAATTGGAGAGTATTCTATCATGATCAAGATATTCTAAATTTCATGACTTCAGAGAAATCATATGATGAGAAAATTATTGACGAAGATAATTATGATTTACAAATTGTCTCAAAAGGTAATGAAAACCCCATTCCAAAATCTGTTGTTAAATTAGAGGATTTATATGACATTAGAGACAGATTCAAGAAAGTTGTTAATACGAAAATTCAAAGTTCCACTTTGAAGTTTGAATTAGTAAATATTGGTTCTGATTCTAAACCTCAAAACGTTAACTTAGGACTCAATTTAACACCAGAGGAAATGAATGCATTCATTAAACTGCTGAACAAGTATAAAAACGTGTTTGCTTGGAATTATGATGATCTAAAAACGTATAATACTTCGGTTATTCAACACACGATTCCAATGCTTCCTGATATTAAACCTGTTCAACAGAAGTTGAGAAAGATCCATCGAAATCTCGAAAGTCAAATCAAATCAGAACTCAATAAAATTTTGAAAGCCAAAATCATTTTTCCAGTCAGGCACTCTAATTGGGTTTCCAATATGGTACCTGTAAGGAAGAAGAATGGTGATATAAGAATCTGTATTGATTTCAGAAATTTAAACAAAGCATGTTTAAAAGACAATTTCCCATTGCCAACCATGGAACAGATACTTCAAAAGGTAGCTGGTTCTGAACTTATGTCTTTTCTTGATGGATTTTCGGGCTATAATCAAGTTTTAGTTCATCCAGATGACAGATTGAAAACAACTTTCAGAAAAAAATGGGGAACTTATGCTTATCAGAAAATGCCTTTTGGTCTAATAAATGCAGGAGCAACTTTTCAAAGAGCCATGGATATAGCATTCAAAGGTCTGATCAATAAATCAGTTGTTGTTTATCTTGATGACATAACAGTATTTTCAAAAAAGAGAGCCAATCATCTACATGACTTAAAACAAATATTTGAAAGATGTAGAAGGTTTGGTATTTCCTTAAATCCGAAGAAATCTTTCTTTGCTTTAGATGAAGGGAAACTCTTAGGATTTGTTGTGTCAAAAGATGGTATATATATTGATCCAAATAGAGTGAAAGAAATTTCTGATATTTCTTTACCACATAACAAAAAATCCATGCAATCATTTCTTGGACAGATCAATTTTGTTAAAATATTTATACCTGATTTTTCTTTAATTTTTTTACCTATGCAAAATATGATCAAGAAGAATTCAATATTCAAATGGACGCATAAAGAAAAAGAAGCTTTTGATTCAATCAAACAAGCGATCATTAATGCACCAGCATTGAATACCCCAGATTTTTCTAAAGATTTTACTTTGTATACTCTGACCACTGAAACATCTTATGTAGCTATTTTAACACAACTCAATGATCAAGAAATCGAAGCACCAATTTCTTTCTTTAGCTCAAATCTACAAGGAGCTGAGCTTAATTATTCCGATGTTGAAAAACAAGCCTTTGTTGTGTTTAAATCAATCAAACATTTCAGACATTTTCTCTTAAAAACACATACAAAAATCATTGTCCCATTCTCTGCAGTGAGGCAATTATTAATTCAAAAAGAAGTAGGAGAAAATAGAGCTAACTGGGTAACAGCCTTGCAAGACTATGATATTGATATTAAACCAGCTAAGATTATTAGAGGACAAGGTTTTTGCAGATTATTGGCAGGAGCTCATAACATGCCAGAAAATCAAGATTCAAATCAAGATATTCAAGTAAGTCAAATAAATGTTACAAATTCCGGATCTCAGTATGCTGATCTTATCTATTACTTAAAAAATGGGTATGCTCCTTCTAATCTCAGCTATAAGAGTAAATGCGCTTTAAGGTTAAAGGCTATTAAATATGAGATCATTGATAATGTGTTATTTAGAAAAAATTATGATTCAATTTTATTAAGATGTTTGGAAAAGACTGAAGCTGAAAAAGTTTTGCAGGAATTGCATGATGGACCAGCAGGAGGTCATTTTGGAGGTGATACCACAGCTCACAAAATAATTCGTGTTGGATATTACTGGCCTACCCTTTTTAAAGATACGCATGATTACGTAAGGAAGTGCCAAATTTGTCAAACTGCAAGTGGAAGACAAAGGAAACCATCTTTTCCTTTGCAACCAGTAACTATTGAGCAACCATTCGAATAATGGGGGCTTGACATTATTGGTGAGATAGTACCTCATTCTTCCAAACAGCACAAGTACATCCTTACTGCAACTGATTACTTTACAAAGTGGGTAGAGGCAATCCCATTGAAGGTAGCCAATTCTGATGCAATTATTGATTTCATAGATCTATTCATCATAACCAGGTTTGGTGTACCTCAAGCTCTTGTCTTTGATAATGCATCTTACTTCTCTGGAAATAGTTTAATAGAATTTGCAGTCAAAAGAGGTTTTAAATTAAAATATTCAGCAAATTATTATCCACAAGGTAATGGTTTGGCCGAATCCACTAACAAAAACCTTATCAAAATCATTAAAAGGACCGTTGATCAAAATCAAAAGAATTGGCACAAATCTTTAATCTTTGCGTTATGGGCTGATCGTATCACTGAAAAAGCTTCAATAGGGACTTCACCTTTCAATCTGGTTTATGGAAAAGAAGCTGTGATACCATCAAACTTAACTCTTCCATCATTAGCCCTAGTGCAGTTTATTGAAGAAAAACCTTCTTCATCCATTCAATTGAGATATGATCAAATCCTTAAATTATAAGAAGATAGGGATAAAGCAAAAATTACTCATGAAAAACATCAACAGCTTGTAAAATCTTCTTTTGATGCAAGTTCTACCAGCTCAAAATTTTTATCAATAGGTGATCTCATTCTGAAATGGGATAGAGCACACGAAGAAAAAGGAAAACATACCAAGTTTCAGAAAATGTGGCTTGGACCATTTCAGATCGTTGAGAAGATAAGCTCAAATACATTCATACTCCAAGATCTAACAGGTAAGAGAGAATCTCTTCCTGTAAATGGGCTTATCTTGAAGAAATTCTTCTCATAAGGAGGTAACCCCTTCTTAAACTATACATATTTCTTTCTGCAAAAGTTTTGATTGTTTTTGTTTTTGCAAATAAAGGTTGTTTATGAGTCTCTCATTGACTGTTTACTATTTGAGAAAATTTCTTCGGAAAAATATTATAAATATTTATTTTGTGTAAATAAGAATTTTTAAAGTAATGATCACAGTTTTTGAATAGTTTAAAATAAGATATTAAACTTTGAAAGATTATTTCAATCATTTACATGATCTTTTGAAAACTTTAGAAGAATGTAAATCATTATAAGTTTATTAAGTAGAGAAAGGTTATCTATCAAAGTATAGATTTTTTCAAAGTTTTGGAATTCAAAAAAACTCTGAAAATTGTCATCCATTGATTCTTAAGGATAAGACTATTTCACCCCATCCATTTAAGTTGTGATTTTTTAGAATGTAATTCTAAGAAATTATACGAAAATTTTAAGTGATAAGAGGTCTCATTACGAGCCGACTTACCATGTTCATAAGGAGTAATAAAACTGACATTACCAATACTGCATACCAAAACAGGGTAATAGCTTATAAATATAAGACAAGGGGTCTCATTACGAGCCAACTTGTTCAGTTTAATTATAACTAGTGAATGGCATTGTTATTAACTGGCTGCCAAACCAGAACAATGGCTCTTAAAATAAAAATAAATAAAAGACAAAAACATGAGATAATAGGTCTTATGAATTTATCTTTTAAAAAGTCATAATTTTAGTTGGATGGGACAATGAATGGTTAATGGTTTAAATGTAACCCTGTCGAGACTATGAACGTTTGCTGGCAGCAGAGGCAATACCTATGGCAATAGAGTATATTATAAAACCAAAACTTGGAGAGATCCACTTACTTCATTATTAACACCAATCAAAGCTTGAGATAACCCAAAATGTTTTTATTTCTTAAGGAATTAGAAAGAAATTATGAAATGATTTTTATTTTCTTTTTCATAGTTACATTTTATTTGAATTATCCTAAGATAGTTTTCATTATCTTTAAAAACCTTTACTTACTAAAGATAGAATGTTCATTTTATTTTTTCAGAGATAACTGTTTCTTTTAGTGAATCGCCAATTGTTGTGACCAGCAACAACCCCCCTTTTTATTTATTATTAGTAATAATAATAAATAAATGAGGACCCTTAGTTAAAAAAATCCAAAAAATCAATTAGGATTTGTTTGCCTTTTCAAATAAAACTTTCTATCATAAACCTATAGAAATCCCTTACAAAGAATATTTAGAAACACTTAAGTTTATGATAGATTATAATAAATTTGCTCTTTAAACAAGATAGCGCATCCATAACAAAATGGTATATATAAAACGCATTGATCGCAGATCGCATAGCGCAGAAAACAGAAATGATTAATGAATATCTTTTGTGCTCTTTTCAATTATGTGCTTTTGCGATTTTGCGATATGCGCTTTTGCGCTATTGCGCTTCTGCGATTTTGCGCTTTTGCGATTTTGCGATATGCGCTTTTGTGCTATTGCGCAATTTCTGCTTTTGCGCTATTTTCATGACTGCGATGGTTTCATTTTGCGATATTGCGACATTGCGATATTGCGATATTGCGCAGCAAATCGCAGATCGCAATGTTGCAAATTCATATAGGCGCGCTATCCCAAGGCAATCTTCCCATATGTCAAATCCGTTATGCGCTTTAATGATTATATTAAATGATTGGATTGATTATTAACGGGAAATGAGATTGTGTTTAGATTGAAAGTCGTTTCACAATTAAAATATTATATTTCATCCGCTTTCACATTCAAAACAGTCTCATCACCTTTCTTATATCATTACTCTCATTTATTCGTAAAACACAGGCACGAAGGAGAAAACAACTATACAAAGCTTCCACTAAACACTATGGGTAAGAAGGAGAAGAGCTCAAATTTTGAAAACAAAGAAATGGCTTCGCTATATGCAGACACCGCCTGTAACAAGGATGCCGGTATATCCACTTGGGAAGGAATGTATAATCTGTTAGAAGAAGAAAACCCTGTGGTGATAAAAGTTGCAGCTACAGCAGGTTCAAAGAATACGTCTGAAGCAACCCTTAGATACTTGGCTTGCTCATTTCTGCATAGAATAGAAGCAAGGCCAAGGATTCTCCCATATACAGACATGGTGAGATGGGTGCTGGATAGCACAGATATTTCAGACAGACAATTCAGAACTCCATCTGAAGAGCTAATCGGGTCATTCACCATAGAAGATATGAGATTAATGTATAAGCTGCCAGAACCTCAGGCGTCTTTCAACAAGCAATTTATGGAAGATTTTGCCAAAGAACACTCAAATTTGGCAGAATGCACAAAGGAGTGGACCAAAAGAAGTGAACCATTGAAGAAAAACAAACAAGGTATGTACAACACGGGTTCACTTACCTCTCCTTATTGTTTTACTGCTGCCATGTTATGCAGGCTTTTTGGAAAGCCTGACATAAATATGATTTTACCCGAATGGCTTCCTTTGTTGAATGCGGCCGTTAATTCTACAATTGTAGACTGGGCCAAAATCCTATCTGATACTATGACCACTGCTATTTTTCAATACCGGACCAAACGAAATGTTTCCCAGCAGGTTTATCCGCCTTTTTATTTATCTGCTTATGTCATGGACGCCATCTGCTATGTCTCTAAATTCCCTGTGATGGGCTGGAAATGGACTATCCACGATCCCTTGCCCATTCATGTGTACCATAAAGAACTATGGGAGTCTAAGTTTGTCCCCCATTTTTACCAAATTTGTCATGGAATAATGCTGCCATTGTACAGAACATTGTATAATAAGGATGCCCCGAGGTTATCCTCAGAAACAAAGGTTGATATTCTCCCCGTCGCAAGATGGTTTGGAGAAGAATTGTTCACCTATATTAGGGTTTTTGGAAGTTATGCTTCTCCCCATGTTTTACCCTTATATGTTCCAGATAGACTTGTAGCTCGGGAAATTGCTTATCAGACCTGTGGCCAGGGAGGTATAACAAAAGATTTAAAAGAGAAGAAAAAGGGCATTTGGCCACAATTTCCCATAAAATGTGGAACATTTTCACTGTTTGATATTGGTCATGCATTTCAAGATATAGGCAACGTTACATGCCTACAGTTGTTCAAATTCTCAAGAAGGTTATTCGACCCAAATGATATTGTTAAGAATTTTACCAATGCAATCAAAGTAAGGGAATTTTCCGGGGAACAGGATCTTTTTGATGATATGTTCCAAGCAAGAAATTCATTCAAAGAAGTTTTGAATTCAGCTCAAGCTCAGCTATCTCCAGAGGAATTCCAAGAATTCAAGCTTTACAGAGAAAGGAGACTAATTCCTATTCCTTTGGATAATCTACGCTTAGAGCCCGCAAGGGAACAAACTCCTAGTGTTACTCTTAACGGAAATTCAAGTACAGGTAAATCTAAATCAAAATCTGACAGAGATTCTGAACACTCCAATAAGTCTAAAGAAAAGGAAGATAAAATGGAAGAATCCATTAAATATTCTGCACAATCTAAAGAGCTTACTCAACAGCAAATTTTGACTTCTCAACAAACAAATCCTCCTCCACCCAATGTACAACAACAGCCAGTCACCATTGAGTTAGATAAAGAATGGGAAACCTTTAATCAATTGATTAATGTAGAAGGACAGAATGTACAGACCCCTGTCCAAACAACCAAAGTTTTGAACGCAGGAACAAGCAGCACAGCCGCAGTAACAGAGCACATACCAATCACACCCTCCTCTGAAATTGTACTTAATGTGGAGGAAATTCCTCCTCTGGATGTATTTTATAGCCCAAAATACAAAGCAGTAGTAAAGAGACAAAGGAAAAAGAGAAAAATAGAAAGTGCAATTGCTACCGAACCAGAACAAGTAAATGTTTTGTGGAAAGATCCTGCCACAGAGCCTACTCATAATCTCACTAAGTTATCTCAAATAACAGGAGCTTATGCTTCTGCAACAATTGATAAAGCAGTTGAGATACAACTTTTGTTGGATGAAAAAGAAGAACAGGTAAAAGCTCTGCAACAGCAATTGCAACAGGTACAGGCCAATAAGGAAGCACAATTGAAACTTGAAGAGTTACAACAACAACTTCAAGAAATGCAAATAGGACATCAAAAAAGCCTGGCTGATAAAGACAAGCAAATACAGATTATCCAAGATCAGCATAAAGATGATCCTAAGCTTCTAGAATTCATTTCAGAAACCATCTCTCTGAACAATCAACTACTGCAACAAGAGGAAATTTTCTGCCAAAAAATCTTGCAATGGAATTATTTATGCCAAGAGAGCGATAAAATCACAAATCATGTTGTAGATTTACGAAATGATTATGATTTGATTAATGAAATATCAATGATTATCTGGCATGGCAAAAAACATAAGAAGGCAGAAAAGCTGGTGCACCCGTCATTAATGAAAACCATAAAGAAATACTGTTCAATAACTGGGATGCACAAATCAGAAGGGCAGAAAAGGCAGCAGAGGAGGCGGCTACAGCTGCAAACACTCTCACTGATTGTGTAAATGACAATTTACACAAAGCTAACTTGATTCCTGAAACTGTTCCAGGATATCTCCCACAAGCAAATCAACTGCAAACAGAATGGAGGCAAAAGGCAGAAGAAAGAGAAAAATCCATCCAAGGGCTGACAAGATTGAATTGGGACTCATACTGGATGTACTTGGTAAAGCCACACAGTCAACACAGTGCGCTCAATTGTATCATCAATGCTACAGAGAAGATTGCTCCTACGCTTGCCGACTCTGTCTTTTCAGGACAGTTGAATTCTGAAGTCGGTCAACCGCATCTTCTCAAAACTATGCTAGACGCTTGCAAGCTTAAAGATCAAGTTAATAGATAGATAGATTTAGTTTTAATTTCACTATATTTTAGCCTAGGAAAAGGACGGTCATTGAACCGAATCCTTAATTTTTGTAATAAACTATTTTTAGATTTAGCTAAGTAGTATTTAAACCCCTCTCATGCATTTAGAGAGGGGTCCTAGATCTTAATATTTTTGGACTTGGAGATTGCATTTCTGTACTCCATTGTCTTATATATTTTTTAAAAATGATCACATCTGGTGATTTTCATGCAGAATTATCTTTGAAGTGTTGCATTTCTGTACCTTGGAACTTGATTTTGCATTAGAGTTGCTGGATAGAGTATCAAATTGCATTTGAAAGTCTTCAAGATGAACAAGGTATTTCTATCTATTCACTGTTGATCTCTTTTGTCTTATGATATTCGTTTTAAAATTGCTATCATTTATATGTATATTGGTTTTCACAACGCTTTCTTTTATATATCATTTCTGAGTATAATTGAAACATTATTTTTCATAGTTACATGTAAATGGTATACAATGATGAATGCAATATGCTAATATAACTCTGCTTAATTTCTTAAACAGAGTTATCTTTATTTGTTTCTGCACATTTCAATTTAATTAATAATACATTTTCATGGTTATTGTTGAATTGGAACAATCTTAAGTTGTACTCACATATAATTACCCGGGTTAGTTTAATAATTTCTTTATCAGTATTTAGCTTAAATTAGATAGTTTTATTTCAGTCAATTTAGTTCCATTTCCACCCATCCAATCCAATCCATTTAGTTACAAGGAAACTAGTGCTTTAAATCCATTCGGAGCCACCATACCAAACGGAAAAGGAGCTGCCTTAAGGTCCCGACCGGGTGGTTTTCCCCAATGTTTGAAGCAGAGATTTTCTAGGCTTCAACAGTACCAACATATTTTTTATGGCTACTATTATTCATGTGGAAAATTTGGTCATAAAGCTGTAGAATGTCGCACGTACCCTAGGAACGAATATAATTCCAGGAGATCTTTCAAATATGAACCTCCCAGGGCTCAACGAAATATCAATAGATTTGAACATTTACGAAATAATATTGACTGTTACAAATGTCGAAAATTTGGACTCATAGCCAAAGAATGCAGACTTGAAAATCCTCCAGAAGAATCTTCGAAGCCATAGAATGAACGAACATGGAAGAAGAAGAAGACTGATAATTGTGCTCTCGCTCTCAAGGCTCAAAAAAATAATGATGTGTGGTATGTTGACAGCGGTTGCTCAAAGCATATGACTGGAGATAGAAAGAAATTTGTATCTCTGAAAGAGAAGAAGGATGGAACCATATCCTTTAGAAATGATGGATCTTCAAATGTTATAGGATCAGCTACCGTCACTCTCGGAAGAAAATATGTTGTAGCCAAGAATGTTCTATTGGTCAAAAACATGAATCACAATCTACTCAGTGTTGGAAAAATGTGTGATCAAGGACACACAATGCTATTCAACTCCACAAAATGTCAAATCAGGAAAGGCAGGTATGGTAAAATTGTGGCTACAGTAAGTCGAGCTCCAAACGACATATATGTTCTGGATGAAGCAACTAAATCATGTCTAATAGCTAAATAGGATGATACAATAATTGGTAGCAATGATGATCGTCTAAGTAAGAATTTTTCTACAAAGGTGCAAAGTGATTTAGAGATGTCTTTACTTGGTTGCAAATTTAGCATTGATGACTTATCTAAGGATGTGGATCAAAGGGTGTAAAGATCTATGATTAGTAGTCTTCTATATGTAAGAGCCTCTCGACCAGATGTTATGCAAGTAGTTGGACAAGTAGCGAGATTCCAAGCAGCACCAAAATAATCACATATTAAATATTCACCAGCATTGGAATATCCTGCCGGCTCCTGATTCTCGCAAGTTCCTTGGCTGATTCTTTCAAAATATGGGGAAGTGGAGGTACTGTGTCTGCAGAACTACTGTGTGTTAGCTGAAAAAGAAGTGTGTACAGGTCTGCAGGATGGTTGTGTTTCATGGGGATTTACCCTTTGCCATTGATGTCAAAGGGGGAGAGAATGTTGTAAAAAGAGGTGTCATGATCGCAAGGGGAGTACTTATGTTGCCATCAATGCCAAAGGGGGAGATTGTTGATCAACGATTGTCATTGATGTCAACCCAAGTAGCACCAAGGGCTAAACCAATAGTGCATGGGAACTTTGACCTACCAAATTAATATATTCCGGGTCAATAATGCTTTTTATGGTTTCTAATTGTCGAGATGTTTCCGTTGATATATGGAACGCCATGTAATTCTTCATGGTTTGAGAGATATTCATGTTTGAAGTTTGTACCCCCAGTTAGTGGGCTAAAACCCCATGGGGTTGGGGCATGGTTCATTGAAAAGTCATAATTAATATTTTTTAAGCTCCTAATATCCCTCCCACGTTCACTTGTTGAAGCCCCTCTCAACTTAAGCATTCATATAAATTGTGATCTTCATTTCCTCCTTATGTATGGGATTTGGCCATCTGAAACAGGTGATCGTGGAATTTTCGCTCTACCGTTTTGTCTACGAAGGCTCAGAAGCTGAAATTTCTATGAGGTGAAGCCTAAATCCTAAGGAAGCTGCAGTAAAAATTTCAGATCAAGTTGTGCAAAATTTTTGGAGATATAATCTGTGGAAGTAAGGGTTTTTGTAGGTTCCTGAAGTTCATGTCAAAGAAGTGACCTTGGTAAAATTGTCATAACTCTCTCTCTGAGTATCAGATTTGGATTCCGTAAAAATTCACAAATAGTGCATAGTCTTTAGTTTTTTCTCTATCAATTTCAGAGGCAAATGAAGAAACAGTGACAAGTGGCATGCCGTACAAGTGCGCTATGCCAAAACAATCCATAATTATGGCAGTGTGTGAAATTGGGTATAAATCTCTCTTGAAGAATCCAAATTGGGTCAGAAATATGGCATTGGAAATAAGACTCAGAGGACTACTATAGGACCAAAAATCAGATATTGAGGATTTGAAATAACAGAGATACACTAGATTCAATATCAAGCTCCTAGAAGGAAAAAAAAAAAGCTAGATCATGTGTTGTTAAGGGTTGTAAAGGACCAGAATTTCTATGGCAGAAAAGAAAAGCAAGGTGCAGCAGAGGGTAGCATGACAATAGCAGCATCCAAGGTGCATAATAGTAGCAATAAGTTCATCATATGAAGTCTTCAAGTGGGCAGCACTGCATACAATCATTGTAAAGGTATTATTGTACCTTGTCATTGTAAATACATTATTGTACAAATTGTACTAGTATCTATCTACCAAGGGTTGAAGAGGCAGCGTTGGGAGGTCTAGGATCATCATTAGTTTTTTGTGTCAAATTTGGGGTTATGGTCTAGTATATCTTCTTCTTCTACATCATTCTATATCATTGTAAAGTGGACCATTTTCCCTGGTACGGGAGTCCATTCATTTTTTATTCTTCTATAGGGTGCTAGGGTGGTGCTAGGGTGAGTTGTAGCTCATTGGGTGTTGGGGCATCCATTCATTGACTACTGAAGAATCTCAGGCATTGGAGCATCCATCCAGTGGGAGCTGGAGAAGAATGCTTTTCTAGATTCTAGGAAGTTGTAGCTTTATTTTCAATTGGAGTTGAAAAGAATTATTAGAAAAACATTAGGTGGTTTTTGTCCTGGAGTGGGTTTCCACCTTAAAAACTGTGTGCATTTGTGTTCCTCTTGTTTTCTTATATCATTGTACAAACAATGATAATAATTGAATATTAACTAATGCTCTAATTGAAAGAAATATTGATTCACGCCCTCTCTCAGTATTTCCAAAAATTGGTATCAGAGCTTGGTTCCTTCAATAGCAGTTTAACAGCTGGAAGGAGGTCATGGAGTATACCAAGAATGGTGTACCTCTATTCAATGAAAATAATTATGCACTTTGGAAAGGAAGAATGGAGGTATATCTCTTGGCGCAAGGTTATGAAGTATGGGACACTTTTCAAAATGGATTTACATCAACTGCGGATGAAGAAGGTAAGAAGAATTTCATAAATGATGCAAAAGCAAAAAATATTATTATCAATGGACTTATTGAATCTACTTATCATAAGGTATTGGGTTGTAAAACTGCCAAAAATGTATGGGACAAGCTTGAGAATATATATGCAAGTGACTCAAATGTCAAAGAAGCAAAACTTCAAATCTATAGAGCAAAATTTGAGCAACTCAGAATGAAAGAAGATTGCAACATTGCTGCATACTTTCAATACGTTGATGAAATAACCAATACTATGGAAGGATTAGGAGAGCCAGTTGATGAGAAGACTATTATATGGAATATTCTTAGAAAATTACCAGGGAGATTCAACCCAAAGGTATCGGTCTTAGAATATAGTGCAAATCTGGACAAACTCAGCAAAGAGGAATTACATGGAGTTCTCATAGCATATGAAATGAGACTTGATGAAGAAGAGGGTACTTCGCATCTACAAATTGCGTTCATTGCGTCTAAGAAAACCAATAAGGATAAAAAACCTTCAATTGAAAATACATGCACCTGCAAGTGTGAAGAAAAGGGAGATGATGAAGAAGGTATTTCAGATGAAGAATATGCTTACTTCACGAGAAAACTACAAAATGGTAAGGGGAAATTCAAAGGTAAACTTCCATTGATATGTTTGAGCTGTAATGAGGTTGGGAATTTTGCAACAAAATGTCCAAACAAAAGTAATGGCAACTCAAAAATAAAGAAAGGCTTTAATAAATTCAACAAGCAAGGATCCAAAAGGAACTTTCTCTCTAAAGAAGATAGCTTATCATCCGATGAAGACAATGATAGTGAAGAAGAAGCTAGTGAGAGAGTATTGTTTATGGCCAAGCACAACAAACCCAAGCACAATAAGCAAGAGGTATCAAACAACGAAGAAGAAGGATGGACTATAGATGAATTTTATGAGGAAGCAATCAAGCTTATAAAATATCTCAAGGCAGAGAAGATCCGTTCCAAAACTCTTGACGAACAAGTTCAAGGTCTCAAAATTGAAGTTGAAGAACACAAACGCATTGAAGAGTCACTTCAAAAGAAGTTGTAAGAAAGCAACCAAGAAAGGGAATAATTAGAAGCCGAAGTAGTCTCGCTATGTGAGGAAGTGAAGAAAGGAAAAACTATCTAAAACTATGCCAACAGCTCAAGGGCATTGGAAGAACTAATCAACAATCAATGATCTTACAACGACAAAATTGGCATTGGTTACAAAGAATAAGAAGCTAGACCTTCTACAAAAAAATATAATGAACCTATGAGATATGACATGCATGTAGACTTCATTGGACAAGATTCGCAAGAACAACCTTGGAAGACAATTCCTCGACGAAAATTTCCATCCAAGTACCAGCATATTTTTTATGGCTACTGTAATTCATGTGGAAAATTTGGTCATAAAGCTGTAGAATGTCGCACGTACCCTAAGAACAAATAAAATTCTAGGAGATCTGTCAAATATGAACCTCCCAGGGCTCAGTGAATTATCAATAGATTTGAACATTTAAGAAATAATATTGAATGTTACAAATGTCGAAACTTTGGACACATAGCCAAAGACTGCAGACTTGAAAATCCTCCAGAAGAATCTTCGAAGCCACAGAATGAACGAACATGGAAGAAGAAGAAGAATGATAATTGTGCTCTCACTCTCAAGGCTAAAAAGAACAAAGATGTGTGGTATGTTGATAGCGGTTGCTCAACGCATATGACTGGAGATAGAAATAAATTTGTATCTCTGAAAGAGAAGAAGGATGGAACCGTGTCCTTTGGAAATGATGGATCTTCAAATGTTATAGGATCAGTTCCTGTCACTCTCGGATGCAAAGATTCTCTATCCAATAATGTTCTACTAGTTGAAAACATGAATCACAATATTTTTTTTTAAACTCCTGTGGTGATCATTTTGTAAGAAGCGTTCCGGTTTATCCACAGTATTGAAGAACATGTGTTGACGTTTTGAACCCCAACTAGGATCCTGATGATGGATCCCAGTTGGGGTTCGAAACGTCAACACTTGTTTTTCAATACAGTGGATAATTCGGAACGCTTCTTAGAGAATGAAACACAATCTGCTCAGTGTTGGACAAATGTGTGATCAAGGACACACAATACTATTCAAATCCACGAAATGTGAAATCAGGAAAGGTGTGTGTGGTGAAATTGTGGCTACAGCAAGTCGAGCTCCAAACGACATATATGTTCTGGATGAAGCAACTAAAGCATGTCTAATAGCTAAAGAGGATGATACAATAATTGGTAGCAATGATGATCGACTAAGTAAGAATTTTGCTACAAAGGTGTAAAGTGATTTCGAGATGTCTTTACTTGGTGGAAAATTGAGCATAGACGACTCATCTAAGGATGTGGATCAAAGGTTGTACAAATCTATGATTATTAGTCTTCTATATATAACAGCCTCCTGACGAGATGTTATGCAAGCAGTTGGACAAGTAGAAAGATTCCAAGTAGCACCAAAAGATTCACATATTAAATATTCACCAACATTGGAATATCTTCGCCAAAAGCTTGGTATTCTCCTAGGTTCTCATTAGATTTTCCTTTTTCAATATGAGGAAGTGGTGTATAAAGTCTCAGACCTTTGTGTGTCAACACAGGAAGTGTAGGTTCACAGGATGGTTTTGTTTCACGGGGAGTTACCCTTTACCATTGATGTCAAAGGGGGAGAGAATGTTGTAGGAAGAGGTGTCATGATCACAAGGGGAGTACTTGTGTTGCCATCAATGCCAAAGGGGGAGATTGTTGGTCAACAGTTGTCATTGATGTCAACCCAAGCAACACCAGGGGCTAACCCAATATTGCATGGGAATTTTGACCTACCAAATTAATATATTCTGGGTCAATAATGATTTTTATGGTTTCTACTTGTCGAGATGTTTCCGTTGATATATGGCACACCATGTAATTCTTCACGGTTTGAGAGATATTCATGTTTGAAGTTTGTACCCCCAGTTAGTGGGCTAAAACCCCATGGGGTTGGAGCATGGGTCATTGAAAAGTCATAATTAGTATTTTTTAAGCTCCTAAGATCCCTCCCACGTTCACTTGTTGAAGCCCCTCTCAACTTAAGCATTCATATAAATTATGATCTTCATTTTCTCCTTATGTATGGGATTTGGCCATCTGAAACAGGTCATTGTGGAATTTTCGCTCTACCTTTTTGTCTACGAAGGCTAAGAAGCTGAAATGTTTATGAGGTGAAGCCGAAATCCTGAAGAAGTTGCAGTAAAAATTTCAAATCAAGTTGCGCAATATTTTTGGATATATGATCTATGGAAGTAAGGGTTTTTGCAGGCTCCTGAAATTCATGTCAAAGAAGTGACCTTGGTAAAATCATCATAACTCTCTCTCTTAGTATCGGATTGGAATTCTATAAAAATTGGCAGAGATTTCACAGTCTTTAGTTTTCACTCTATCAATTTTAGAGGAAAATGAAGAAACAGTGACATGTGGCATGCCGTACAAGTGCGCTCTGCTGAAACATTCCATAATTATGGCAGTGTGAGAAATTGGGTATAACTCTCTCTTGAAGAATCCAAATTGGTTCAGACCTGTGGCATTGGAAATAAGACTCAGAGGAATACTACAGGACCAAAAATCGGATATTGAGGATCTGAAATAACAGAGATACACCAGATTCAATATCGAGCTCCTAGAAGGCAAAAAAAAAGCTAGATCATGTGTTGTTAAGGGTTGTAAAGGACCAGACTTTCTACGACGGAAAAGCAAAGAAAGGTGCAGCAGAGGGTAGCATGACAAGAGCAGCATCCAAGGTGCATAACAGCAGCAAGAAGTTCATCATATGAAGTCTTCAAGTGGGGAGCACTGCATACAATCATTGTAAAGGTATCATTGTACCTTGTCATTGTAAATACATTATTGTACAAATTGTACTAGTATCTATCTGCCAAGGGTTGAAGAGGTAGCGTTGGGAGGTCTAGGATCATCATTAGGTGTTTGTGTCAAATTTGGGGTTATGGTCTAGTATATCTTCTTCTTCTACATCATTCTATATCATTGTAAAGTGGACCATTTTCCCTGGTACGGGAGTCCATTCATTTTTTATTCTTCTATAGGGTGGTAGGGTGGTGCTAGGGTGAGTTGTAGCTCATTGGGTGTTGGGGCATCCGTTCAGTGACTACTGAATAATCTCGGGCGTTGGAGTGTCCATCCAGTGGGAGCTGGAGAAGAATGCTTTTCTAGATTCTAGGAAGTTGGAGCTTTATTTTCAATTGGAGTTGAAAAGAATTATTAGAAAATAATTAGGTGGTTTTTGTCCTGGAGTGGGTTTCCACCTTAAAAACTGTGTGCATTTTTTTTCCTTTTGTTTGCTGCTATCATTGTACAAACACTGATAATAATTGAAGATCAACTAATGCTCTAATTGAAAGAAATACTGATTCGCCCCCCCTCTGAGTATTTCCAACAATTTCAGTTCATGTGTAGTTGTCTTTATGCCATGAATCCATAGCAAACCAGACTGTCTAATCCTGGTTTGGCTATTTTTAAATTTCTATTGTAGAATGTAGAGAAATAAATCTGCTAGACATTTTAATTCTAGTAGATATTAGTGTGGGTAGAGAAGCTATGAAGCCAACTGTTTAATATTGTCTCATGGAGGAATAAGGGTAGAATTAGACTAGTTTGTTTTCTTCTTTCAATAAAAATGATGAAGAAGGTCTGCAAATTCAAATGCACCTTGAAGAAAGAATGTTAGGACTGTAGGATGGGTAGGTAGATTGTTTGGGGTATGTTTTCTGTTGATTAAAATCCATCATGTTTGTAACAACTGAATCAAAGAGAATATGGTTCAAAGATCAGGCATCTGGCCTACCCCGAAGATTATTTTTTGAATTCTTGACACCTTCAAGAAGATGCCATCCCCATGTGGAGCCACTGTTAGCCACCTATGAATTTTTTGTCAAGAAAACAAGTGGCTAAATATTTTTCTGAGCCTTCAAGAGATATATTTCCTATGAAAATCTCTCATTCTTGAAGCCTCTGTGTGTTCTTTTCCTTTTAAAAGATCTTCACTGCTGTTTCCATCAAGATATCCTCACTGTCTGTGAAAAAATTATGCTCAGAAAAGCCTCCATTTTCCCTCTGTACCCCTGCAAATTTCCCCATTTAACCTTTTTTCCCTTTTTCAAAGTTTCCCCTTCAACCCCCAAAATCCCTTCCTAAGCCCACTAAATCATCCCATCACCCCTTTAAATCTTACAAACACCCTTTGTTTGGCTTAAAAATCCCTTTTTCCCTCTACCGAAAACCTCTTTAAAGCCCTAAAAACTTTGTTTTTAGATCAAAAAACCCACTTTTACCATATACAGGCTTAGCCCCTTTCGGCTCAACCCCTAACCACTTCCCTTCCATGCAGCTAAAATCTAAGACCAAGCACTAAGGCATAAGGCGCTTATCGCATCATAGAGTTGGAGCGGAGCACTTTTTCATTTGTAAATAAAAAACCTCTGATGCGAGGTGTATTTGTTATGTCAGTCGCGGAAGCGATATCCGCCATTGATCTGAATAGATCTAACGGTTCCACGGGTCTTATCGTGCCCCTTCACACTTTTTTGTAAACCCTCCGATGGCCATCTCCACCATCGATTCACATTTAAATCCGACAACCATCGCACCATCACGCTCATCACCAATTGGAGAATTTAAAATGTGCCACCCTCTTATGCCTCGATTGGCCGATCTCTGATTGGATCCTAGCCGTTGAATCCAAAAGAACCAACGACCAGTATTTGATCTCATTCTGCCTTGTGTTCCCCGATTGGTCACCCTCGATTCAATCACAGCCGTCGATCTGCAGCCAATCCAACAACCCTCATTACATCTCCCACTCCATTCATATTTGTTCATCGCGCGACCATAGAACTTCAATGCGGCATCTCGACCGTTGATCTCCTCCTGAGATCTAACGGCCCTAATTAAATCGCCCTCCACCCATACCAAGTCCCACCATTCAAGCCTTGTTTCGTTGCATTCTCATGCATTTCCTTTGTATTCCATCCAAAGGTCCAAACCTTATGATTTACATTAAAAATATTTCTCTCCATCCACATTAAAACTTTAATGTTTTACATTAAAGTTTATTTCATTTTGGCCAACCTTCTAAAGTCATTCCATTAGTTAATCTCCACTGTCGATCATTGCCTACAGATTTAATCGAATGGTCCACAGCCATTTCTCCACCAAACCTCCATTAGAGCAAATTTTCACCATTACACTGCATTTTTCCACCGTTTTCCATTGCATCCGCTGTGTTCATCACTGTTGTACTGCCATCCTCACAGCCTTCCACTGCATCCATCCTGCACTCCCGCATGGATTTCTTAACATTTTTTATGTCTTTTTTCAGGGTTACCGACAGTGGAAATCGCCATTGCTCACAGTCACTGTCAGTGACACAGAGCACAGAGAAGGCCATTTCCAGAGCCGAAATTTGCTAGGAAGACTTCTGAAGGGGTTTAAATGCTTATTTTATCCAAATCAAGAGTATTAACTCCATGTAAAACGTCCTAGGCCATCAAAATTGAAAAATTCACAAACAAAGACAGTCATGAAGCGACAAAGAGTATCAGTACAGGATTAAAGAGTTTTAAAGCCTCCAATTAAAGATTTTAAGCTTTAATTAAATGTTCAAAGGGAAATGTTCCAAATTGAAGACCTTGTGATTAACATAGAAGGCCTAATGAGGCCTAAAGCATAGAAATCCATGTTTTCAATGTCACACATTAGCAGAAGGTTCTTTCCCGTGAAAGGAAAAGTTCCCATATTGTTTTCTATTCTACATCGAGCTCCTAAGGAGATCTACACTCTGACAAAAAGTCCTAATGTTGCTAGAAGCATTTGTTATGCAGTATGGTATACCTAAAGTCATTTATCTGCCTTTTTTCCTGTCACCGGAGTACTAGAGAGTAATACAGCCGAAAGTACATCAAAGAACATACCCAGAGTTACTTTCAGCCTATCGAAGACCACTCTTTCACCCAAAGAGTACTGAAAAATCAATGCATGATATTAAGACAGAATGGGCCTCGAGCCCTCTTCTTCTAATTCTATTTAATGTTTCATTTAGTGTTTCATCTACCTCCTCTATCTCTCTTTCAGCTATAAGAACTCAAGAAAAACACGTTGTAAAGGTTGTTGTTGATTATTGATTGGATAACTGTGAATTGTAAGTTGTTTCACTTGAGACATAGTTCTCTGTGTAAAGTTGTAAGATAGGCCGAGGAAGATGATTTCAGACTGAATATCAAGCTATTGGAAAATGTTTTACATCACTGGTGTTTCTCTTTATTATGACAAACACATTTCTTTGGATCCTGATTTAAAGCAACAGTGATGTTTTCTGCCTTTGTCTCTGTTTTCCTTCTGTACTTCATTACATTTCATTTCTCTGGTAAGAATCAGAAATCTGGCTTAGGATATACCCTTGCATGGTACCCTAATTCCCCTGCTCTTCTTACGTTTGATGTTTTCTACTGATTGTGTTATCCAAGAACTTATTCAAGATAATTTAGCCAGTGTAGTAGTTGTTTTCCACTGCTAGCTAATGTATGAATTTATGAATCTGTTCTTAGATGTTCTTGTTGGGTTTTAATTGAAATAATTTCGATACTGGGAGTTTATAATGTGGTTTATATCTCACTAGGTTCATTTTTCAATCAATTGAACCTTTCTAAGTTCCCTTAAGATTGGATGTCGAAGCATTGAAAGTTCAAATCCTTTCTCTGATCTCAGGTTTTCACCTTTGTGTTTAAATCTTTAATGTTCCCTTTGTCTGAAGAGTTATCCTTTTAGGAGGTGGATCATAGGTGTTTAATGTCATGTCCTGTCCTTAGATCTGATTCCTAAGTGGTCTCCTTGGAGGTTTCCTTGTCATTCACCTTCCTTCCTTATCATTTCATACCACACTATCATCTTTAAGATCCATTGTTTTAGATGACTAGCCCAATTGAAAGCCTTGAATATTGAATAGCAAGTAAACCCTTTCATGACTCCATTGCCCAATGGTCTCGAGTGTTCTCTGAATTATCTCTCCTTTGCCTAAAATACTCTTTTCTCACCCTTGTCTTGTATTGAACCCTTCCTTCATGTTTTCCCAACAACCAAACAAGAAAACAAAACAAAACAAACCTTGTGCCATATAACTAGCCTAATACCTTCAAATCAAGCTTCAAATACATATACCTTTTCCTTTATAGAGAGATCCCTATCTGGATCCAGGAGGGATAGATCCTAAGGTCCCAAAGTGGTTTTGATGTTGTCTCATCTTTTTGTATTGTCAAACTTGCCAAAACATGGGAACTCCAACAGCAGCCATGATCAAAACACTGAAATGACCACAATCACACTTCTTCCATTAACATATCAAAGCGGACCAAGGCTTGTGTTTTCTAGATCTAAAAGGCAAGGGACCATGCCATCCAGCTCATCTTAGAAGATTAACAAAGGCAAAGAAAAGGTAAAGGAAGAAGAAGAAGATCATGAGGTTGAGAAGGAGTTTGAAATCATTCAAGTGGACAGTGATGAGGAGAATGAAGAAAGGATCTCAAACTTGCTCATCCAGAACAAAAATTCCCTAATTGAAGACCTCCAAGAAAATCTAGATAGGGCTAAGAGTGTAAATGATGCCCTTGACATGGATAATAGGCAGCTAGGAGCACAAATTGCCATTTATGAGGCTAGAGCCATCAAGGCCCGAAAATAATCCCAAAGGGCACAGGTAAAGCTGGAAGAGTTCATGGGAACTTTTGCATAAAGTGAGGATGAACAAGCACAGTCTAGGAGGGGACCTAGAACCATGGTGTTTAAAAAGGCATTGCCAAGACAAAGGGAACAAGAATCAGCCTTAGTAGAGAAACTCCCTCTCAATGAGTTGTTGGCCATGGAGATAGCACATGATCGGGAGCCTTGTTTGGAAAGAGCCAACATACACTTGGAAGCTAAATTAAAGAAAGCAAACCAAGATCTTGATCTCCAAAGGAAAATGACCAAGCATTATGCCTGAAGGAACCAAGTTGTAAGGGCTAAACTTAAGAAGGCCCAAACCAAGATCCAAGCACTTAAAGAGGAAAAAGGCCAATATAACCTTGGACTATTGGCACAAGCTTCTCTACAGGTCTCTCAAAACCCATGACGCACACATCCACCAAATTTGGGAGAATTTTGACAATTTTTGGTTTTTTGTGAATTTGGAGGTCTCTAAGCGTAGCACCCCTGGCACTAAACTTTCATCTCAGGCACCCTCGGCAAGAAAACTCAGCATTTTTTGGAATCCACACATCTAGTATAGTATTCTCACCAATTTTCAGAGCATTTGGAGCATTTTTTACCCCTCAAAAGGCCAAAAAACTCCTCTTCTTTCACCTTTCTGCCTCATTTACAGACTTGGCGCTGCGCCTAGAGAAGTTTCGGTAATTTTTCCTTTTGGATAGGCTAATGGAGCTCAATCAAAAAACCAATGGTAGATTTGGAAAGTAGACTCAGCCATATTTGGAACGAGCCATCATGGAGAAAATTACGACATTGGGAAGGTCACCAAAACTTGGCTGCAAGTGGACCCATTTTCTGCCCGGGAACATGCTGTGCGTTCAGACCTCACTGTGCATTTTTGGCCAAAAGTCAACAAAAAACACTCATTAATTGAAAAATGATATTTTAATGTTTTTTGAGGAAAATCAATCCAAAATTAGGTGCTACGAGTTATTTTTGCATTTATTTCATGAGATATTTTGTGCCTTGGGCCTTGCATGGTCTCTTGGGCATAGATGACATTTATGGATGATTTTGACATTTCCAAATCCTAATTAGGATTTTTTCACTCCTTTTCTAGATAAATAGAGCATGAGGGCCTCATTGTAAAAAGTTGGAATTTGATGACTCTTTGGAGCAATACAAAGTTTTTTTTGGAGATTGGAGAAGAAATTGGTGTTGTGGAGTTTGTGAATGGCTTGTCTTGAATGATGATGGAGAAGGCTTCTTGCAAGATCGTTGAGCTTGGTTAATGGTGTTGTGATTCTATTCAATTAATTTTTTCTTATGTATCATTGTGTTTCATCCTTCTAAATTGTATTAGGACAAAGGTTTTAGGCTAATAAATGTTTTCAAAGGAACCTTAGCTTTGTTTGTTCTTCACCGCTTCTATGTTTTCCTCTGCTAGGACATTTTAGAGAATTCTTAATTGCTCTATAGACCCCCTAAGATTTTTTATCTTAAGAATAGTTCAATATGGTAGGTATCAAAGATGTTTTATGGTTAGCCCTTCTTGTTTGATGTCACTAAAACACTATCCTTTAGGTCTCTCTTTAAAGTACCATTAATTAGATTTTCCAAAGAGGCTATGTTTCGATCATACCCTTTGTCCATGCTTGAATAATTGTTTTAGAGATCTTTATAGCTATGATCAATGATGTTTAGGCGTTCCCTCTTCTTTGATTAAAATTATGTGTTTGCCTTAAATGTTTTCTAACCTTGAAGGTGAAATCACTAGAAGTTAAATGAGTTTCTCGCCTTCTATATTTCATTGGATTGTTTGTATGAAATGCTTATTTGCTTAAGTTGAATCAAAGAGTTATTGGTGTGCCCTGTCTATTGATTACTTCTTTATGCTAAATGGTGTTGAAGTCCCTTCTTGTTTTAAGTATATGACAAAGGATTCTTAATTTCCCTTTTCCCTACTTTGTTCACAAACTTGATGTTCATTTCATTTCACAAAAACCTTGAAAATACATCTGACCATGCTAGATTTTCCCTATGATCCACCCCGATTTATTGTTGAAAATTTCCATGACTTTATTGACTCCATAGCCCAATGAATTGAATATTTCGGCACTCTATCTATTCTTCTTGATCATTTTACCCAACCAAAAAAAAAAAAAAAAAACCCTACACTTAACAACTAGCCTAAAATCAAACCTTAAAAGAAAACAAGTTCACATCCTTTGCACAAAATAGAGAGAGCCCTCTCTGAGTCCAGGAAGGCTAGGTCCTAGGACTCCAAAGACTGGTCTGATGTTACCCTGTGCATTTGATCTCACCAATCTAACAAATCATGGGAACCTAACATAATGGCGATCACGATGTGACCTTCTGAGTAAGTAACAAGCTTATATATCCTTAAGAATTTCAGAAGCCCTTGTCAAACAATATCTATTGATTTATCACCAACTCACTACCTAACATAAATGGAAATCAAGGTGAGGGCTTTCTAAGTTAGTGACAATGTAAGTACTCCTTAGAACTTCAGAAACCCTTATCAAATCATAGAGAACTCAAACTATTATCCAAAGAGTAGAATCTGGTTTTTTCACCATCCTAGCAAAATGATGAATCAATTGTAGGACACTCATAAAAACCTTAGGGCTACATAAAGGAACTCAGAAAACCCCAAAACATCCCTAGATTGTTTTTTGTCAGTTATTGGTGGTGGACCGTAAATACATATCCTTAAAATAGAAAAAAAAAGCATCCACCTGGCGACTCCACTAGCCTCCAGTATGCCTTCAAACTTTACCAGTATTCATAGACTTCCTTAGGATTGTGTCAAATCATCCCTGAGAAGTTTAGAGGTCTAGTCACACACTGTGTGAGTTTAGCAAACACTAAGAGAGGTAAGCTTTCCAAAAATATTCATAAACTTTCATCCTCTCTATACCTTGGGTTTGAAATCTGGCTTCACAAAGGATTAGTACCAGATCTCATCTGGACCCAAACCCTCCCACCATAGTTGATGACCCAGAAAATATTTTGTGGCAAACTTATAAAATTAGAAACTCAAATACTGTTAGGACCATTCACAGAGCAAGCTCTATCCCTGAACATATTACAGCTTTGCAAGATCCCCAGTTTGACTTGCACCATACAAGAAAAATTTGTAGAAACAAGTCACAAAGTGGGATTGACCAGACTGACCTTGAGCCCTTAGATTTGAAACAGAGTTCTAGTAGAGAAACATTTCCTTCCGCTCCTCCCAAATTACAACTTCTCCATCACTTTGGCTCTTTTTATCCCAAGTCTTCTCAAAATCAGTTTGTTGGTCCAAGTACCTCTACCAACCCCATCCACACATCCACTGTTCAAAACACTCCACTTCATCCTCCACCCCCTCTCACAAACCCTCCCCTTGTAAATCCCCCTTGGATTCCATTCCTTCCCATCATGGTAGCATGGTATACCCCCCTGGCACTGCCACAACCTTTGTTACCTTTGCCACATTATTACCAATCCAAAATATCTCACTTTACCGGAGCCAAACCCATCACTACCCAACAACATGTAGATAAGATAAATTATTCTTTTTATTACATTGAACTAGAGGAAGAAACCCTAAAAATGATGATTTTTGCACAAAGCTTAGGAGGAGAATCCAAGAAATGGTTCAAAAAATTGACTCCTAACAGTATACATGATCTCCCTTCCCTTTACCAGACATTTATAAACAAGTGGGGGATCAAGAAAAACTCTCTCCAGATTCTCAAAATATAACAACCTTAAGATAAATGTAGGGGAAATTTTCCAAGACTATTGTACTAGGTTCAACAGTGTTTACAATGCCCTCCCACCAAATATGAAACCCCCGCAAGGCTTAGCTTTAGCAAAATTTCTGGAAGGTTTAGATCCAAACATGGCCTATCAAATAAGAGAGAGAGATCCCATAACTTTATAAGACATGCAAAGGGGAGCTATAAATGTAGAGGTCAACCTAATTGAAAAAAGGGCTAGGATGAGATCAAAAAAGAGAGTCACCTACAAAGATGAAACCATGGCCTCAACCTCCTCATATGATGCCAAGATTGATAATTTAGTGAGGGTAATGGAAAGAATGATGGAAAGGATAAACTTGAGTGAAAGAACACCTCTTAGGGAAAACCAATCAAACCCCCAAAACAGAAATAGGAATCCAAACTTTAGAAAAGACCCTCCCCAAAATAGGCCAAGAGAAAATGACCAACAAATCAGGCTCCCTTTCCAATACAATTATGTAGATGAAGAGGGAAGAGAGTCTGAAGAACCTGCAGAAAACCATGTAAAATTGATAGGTTCTGATAATGAGGGTGATGTTTTTCTCACTGAAGAAGAATAAGGTTTCTTTTCCTTAGATAAAACTGAAACACATTATGAGTATTCTGAAGACCACCAATTAGGATTTGAAAATTCCATAATGGAATTCCATAGGCAATATGACCTTAGGAGAAAAAAGAACCAAGAAAACTCTAAAAATAACAAAGAAAACATTGTTGTTAAGAAGACATCTGAAAATACTCCTAAGAGGACAGCAGACAATACCAGCACCATGGCTAAGAAAACTGACCCAAACAAAGACAAAACTAGCCAACCCAATGGTGACACAAGCTGCCCTAGTGCCTCTACTAGTGCCCCTAAGAAAACTCTTTTGTCCCAAGTCCCAAATAAAAATCAACAAAATAAACTTGTAGAAAAAAATATGGTTGATAAAATTGGTGTAAATATGCCCAAAACACAACTGCCTTTCAGTTTTGAAGGAGAGATTGCTAAAATCAAGATAACCATGACTCTCACTAAACTAATAACCCAAGATATGTATAGCTCCCAAGTTCTAAAAGTGTTTAGCATGGGAAATTATACTGATACTCTAAACTTGACAGATGACAAAATAGAGCTGTTTTTTGGTCTTGAAGTGGAGGGAAAATACCAAGAAGGAGCCATTCTCCCTTTCTATGTTAGCCTAACAATACATGAAAAAATATTACATAATGCCATGCTAGACTTTGGTGCCTCTCATAACCTCATGCCAATGGTGGTGATGGAGAGATTAGGCCTAGAAATAACCAAACCTTACAAAGAATTGTATTCCTTAGATTCAAGCAGATTCAAGTGTTTGGGTCTAATCAAGGATTTTTGTGTCAATCTAGCACAAATCACTGCTAAGGGCCTGGTCATGGACATAGTAGTAGTTGACATTCCCTCGAAGTATGCCATGTTGTTATCAAGATCATGGGGAGCAAAGCTTCAGGGGATCCTCCAACTTGACAAGTTATATGCTACCATCCCTATTTTCAACCAAACAAGGAGATTGTATTGGGAATCACATGAAGTTTATGGTTAGTAACCAAGAAATACCAAACAACACACCTCTTTATTCCATCCATTCGGATCTTGACTCATTAATTTTATATAATGAAGAAGACATTGATGAACAGTTAAGTAAAGTTGAGACAGATCTGGACATACCTCAACAATCAAATCGAGCACTGCATGAAGAACTCAATAGCTTAAACTCTAGCAGCCCAGAACAACAACATGTTGGCAAAGCTAAACTTAAATTTCTACAAACTGAAAATAAAATTGCAAAACCCAAAGCTAGTTTAGAATCTAAATAGGGTTGCTCAAATGAATAAAAAGCATAAAAAACAGAATCATTCCCTTCTGCCAATGTAAAAATGATGTAATACTTTCACATAGCAGAATTTTCTAGGAACCTGGATCAAAGGAGCCTTAAGGTTTTTCCATACAAAGATAACTCATCCCCAAAAGGTTTTGTCACTTCAGAAGAGCTATTGAATTCCAAAAATGTTGTTAAATAGCCCCAAGTAGTATCTATCGAGACTGATATAGAGGAATGCAACGTAGGTAGCCTAGAAAAACCCAAAATGATTAAATTATCCAAAACTATGTAGCCTTACATAAAACATAAATCCATAAGGTTGTGCAAAGAGTTTCAGGATGCTTTTGTATATGGTGATGAAAGCTTAAAACATTGTGACACTAACATTATTCAAAGAAGGTTTCCTTCTAAGAGAGACCAAGAAACTTTTGAGAAAATTGTGTTAGTAAGAAAGAAAGCAAAGGGAAACAGTCTATGTATAGACTTTAGGTACCTAGACAAAACCTCCATGAAGGAAAAATACCCTTTTCCCAAGAAAAATCATACTTTACAAAGGGTAGGAGTTTATAACAATATATCATTACTTGGTAGTGTTTCAGGTTACAATCAGGTGATAACACTTCCAATTAATCAGCATAAAGCCACTTTCAAAGCACCTTGGGGCACTTACATGTTTGATCAAATGCCTTCTAGGTTGAGGAGAGTGGAAGCTATTTTCCAAAGGGCCATGGCTCATGTTTTGAGTTATTTCACTTGATATACATTGATGACTTCATTATCTGTTTTGAAACTAATGAAGAATACCTTTTCCACCTAAGAAGGATCCTTTACAGAAGCAAAGTTTGGAAGCAAGACTCAAGGAGAAAATGCAAAGGAAAGCATGACCTGTTTGAAATTTTTTGGAAAGATCCTTACACCATGCACTCAAATGAAGGTAACAATGGGTGATGTTCACTAGAGCTTAATGGAGAAGATTTATTTGGAGATCATGTCAATGGCAAGATGCTCAAGCACTATTTTTGTCGAGAGTCCTAGTTTGAAACTTTCACTCATTGTACATAACATTGCATGATGAGAAATCATAAAAACAAAAAAAAAAAACAAAGAAAGAAAGAAAAAGAGGGCAGATTTGAAAAAAAGGTACAACCCCATACCCAAAAAAGAGTACTACTGAAAGTGTGCAAGCCTAAATGCCACTACTTGTTAAGGAAAGAGTCTTGTTCAGTGATCTAGCCTAATCATGGCTGAAAATGTTTTGAATTTCTATTGATAGGTTAGTGAAATAAGGCCTGTCAAATCATTTAAACTTGATTTTTCAATAGGAATAGATTAAGAAGAAAGATGTTGGTTCTCAATCCTCAAATCTGAACCAAAGAGAAATATAGGGATGATTAAAAAATGATGAAACACATCCCTCATACTTTCTAGTTTTTTTTGTACAAAAATAATGTTTGTGTGCAGCTTGTCTCAATGCCACAACCCATGATAAATTAGATATATTAATCCTAGTTTAAATCATGTCTTCCATTTCATGTCAATGGATTAGAGAATGAAACCTATCAAACAACTTAATATTGACAAATGAGTAGTCTAGGTAGAGAATGAAAGAGTTCACTAGCATAATCTGAAACTCTTGGAAGTAATAAGGGTAAAAGTAGATAGATTTTTTTGCTTTCAAAAGAAAAATAATGTCAAGGGTTTTCCAGTCTAGGTGCACCCATAAGAAGAAAAAATGATAGGAAAATTTATGATGGGTAGGTAGAGATGAGGTTGAAGCAATCATGTTTTTAAAATTCTTAAGATCATACCTTCAAGGAAAAACATCAGCAAATGAAAGAAGAAAAATCTGCCCAATGGATGAGGCAATGGTCTTCATCAAATCAGAGATTTGATATCTAAAGTTCTGGACACCTCCTAAAAAGGAGCTGCCCTCCCCAAGTGGAGCCATTGTTAGTCATCAGTAATTTTTGCTATTTGTAGATGACTAAATTCTTGTCCTAGATTTCTAAAACAAAAATTCATGAATATTGTGAGTTTTAGAAATCTCACTGCCTTAATTATCCCTAAAACAAAATTTTCATAATTTTACTACTCTTCCATTCCCTAGTTAGCCTATCACTCCTAGAAGACCCCTCATGGGCTTATGACACTCATCTTTGTTCCATTTTCACACCCATAACCTCAATACTCTGTTTTTCTTTTTCCTAAACCATCCACTTTTCATCTAAGATTTCCCAACATCCTACCCTTTCCCATGATTCATCAAATGCCTCAGGCATTGATGGTCTCAAAATTGTCTCTGTAGGCTCTTTAGATAAATCAAGTACATTGGATTTTGGATCTTCAATACATCAAGTTGTCAAAAAACTTTGTTTTTCATACTTGAAGACCCTAAGCCAAGATTTCAGTCAAAGATCAAGTCAAAGAGCCTTCCACTAGGTCACTAGGGTTTCATAGGTTATAGGGTTAAATATTGGTGTTCTAAATCGATGTTTTCCATGAGCTAGAAAGATGAATCAAAAGGTGAAAAATATCAGCTCCTGTTTTTCCAAGTTAGATCAAGAAAATATCCAAGGAGGACTGCTTTGAAAGGAACAAAATTCTGTAAAAGGAAACTATTCATTTTTGACATTTCTGCAGGAGTGTCAAGGTGATTATCAGCAGTGAAATAAGTAAGGTAAGAAGCCTACCCCTCATTAGAGGATATACTCAAGAAAAAAAAGAGAGGAAGCAACCTATGTTCAAAGAAAAATCAAGGTTCCTAAGACAGATTGGGCTAGCATTGTGCCAAGCAAAGATCCAAGGAAAAAAACCACAAGGAAAAAGGCACACAAGTACAACCAAGCATGAATTGAAGATTTTTAGAATTTATAAATGGAAAAGGGAAAAAGGCGAGGTGAACTGAATAGAAATGAATGAAATTTAAAGGGCTATAGAGAACTTAGAAGACAACACTAATAAATCTTCTTATACGGCCCCAAAACTTAGGGTTTTGGTGAGATGATCAAAGAAGGTAGAAAGGCAAGTTTGGACTTGATAATAGCAGAAAAATTTTCCTAAGGATATCACTGCCTGCAAATGTTCCAAACTCATTTCAAGGAGTTTGTCATGATGAAGATGGTCACAAGTGGGTGAGATGAAGATAATGATAGGCCTCCATCAGAAAAGCAAAAGAAGGTTTGAAAATACTGTGTGAGTAAATTCTAGGGTTTTCCAAGTTGAATGTGTCCAACATCGAGAAGCATCAAATATAGATAAATCAGTATGGAATGGCACCTGCAAATCAGAAGTGGCCAAAAGGAGATGACATACATGGTTATGAAGGAAACAATACTTATCAGAGATAGGTTTGTTATGCTTCAAGAAAATCAGTAAGCATGGCCCAAACACAATAAAACATGAGACTCAAGAAAAAAATATATAAAACAGAGTGATAAAGGCACAAATGGGTCAAACAGACGACTGAAACCTTAAAAAAGTGGGTTTTTGAGTTTAAAATTATTTTTCCTAAAAGGTAGAAAGGGCCATTTTGTTTTCCTCCCATCTCACCTTACAATTGAAAAGAGAAAAAAACATTCAAGGGAGAAAATTTCTGAGTTTTGTGAAATTCTGGGCAAAGTCACCTGACACTATGCTTTGGAGCAGGTGTTGTGCTTAGAGCATCCGATGTTTCACTTAGGGTAGATTTCGCAGTGTTATTTCACACTGCACTACACTTAGAGGGGGAAGTGTTGCACTTACAACTGGGCGCTACCCATTCGCCCAGTTTTGCACGATAAGGAGGATCCGACAGACGTGCACGCGGGTAGTGTTGTGTTTAAGCAGGACTCGACAAGCCCAGTTTCACCCAACTCTGTGCTTAGAGAGACCCAACTGGCCTAGAACTAGCCTGACAAGCCTGCACGTGAGCAACACTACACCCAGGAGGACCCGACTGGCCCAGATTTTTCCTGGCATTGCGCTTAGGGAAAAAAGGCCTCTTCCACCTGCTAAATTGTCAAAAACATAAGTGAGCCACTTTCAAGCTGCATCCAAGGGCCTGCAAAGGAGTAAAAAACTGGTAGGTGCATGTTTTCCTTATCATCCAATTGGTTTTTATGGTTTAATGATTAGAGGAAATTGACTAAAACCTAGTCACTGGAAACCCTAGGTCCTCATGGAAAACAACCTTTTTTAACCTCCAAACAAGAAATTAACAGTTAAGGGGGTTGTCAATTAGGGTAACTGTAGTCAAGTCAAGTTAGCTCTCCTCTAAGTTCAAAGGGGAATTATTCATAAACCCTCACCTCCATCTCACTCATTTACAAGAGTTGCCCTCATCATCTTTCATTTCACTCCTCCTACCAAGTTTTACAAGCAGGCCTAATTTTGTCTAAAAACCATACCAGTCACCATGTCAGGAGAATAAGGGAGCATGAGCAGTGAAGGAGGCCAAGGGTCTATAAGGAAAAAGAAAAAAGGTGGGAAAGTTAACATATTTGAGCCCCAAGACACAGTGGAGATTACTTCCTCCCCCATGATTCTCACATGCTTTCAGAATGTAGGGTGTTTTCAGTTGTGTGAAAGGGTCAAACAAGTGCAAAGTCACCCTAAACTCACTAGGTTGTTTGTCCTCAACCTACACAATAAACAAGTAAATCTTGCAGGGGTGGAATTTGAGCTATCGTCAGATACTATTGCCCATGCTACTGGAATTCCTGATGTTGGTGAAAAATGGTTCAAAAGGGAAAAGTTGGACATGAGTTGCTATGAACCTTTCCTCAAGCCTAGGTATAAAGAGGGCTGCAGGACTATTTTCCCTTTCTCACACCTACTGGAGAGGTATGTTCACTTAATGAAGGTCATCATGAAATATTTTTCCTGTGAGGGGAGATACTCTAGCCTCTACTCCTACCATATCAGACTACTCATGCATTTCGCTAGGGTCAAGGTGATTCATTTGCCCTATTACTTATATAGGAGAATCAACAAGATGTCTTCTGTTGTTCGAAGGAGGATTTATTTCTAGCAAATGCATAGTTTGTTCCACCATTCCTTGATCAAGATGGTGGTACTACATCAGTTGGAGAAAAAGGGCATACCTTTGGAGGTGTTCATTGCTAATGAAATATTCACAAGCCCATAGCCTCATCATCAGCCTAGTTTACCCTCATCATCATCTCATCCTCCTCCCTCCACTCCTCCATCACCTCCTACAGATCATGCCTCATCATCTACACAAGTAGCCTCTCCTCAAGAAAACCTCCCTTCCTCACCTTCTCCTAATGCATCAGAACAAGAAGGAAGTGGAAGTGACCAAGATAGTGACAATGAGGGTGAAGGTGATAATGAATCAATCCAAAGTGAGGATGAGGGTGATGATTATTTGAGTCAACAAGAGGTAGAAAACATGGAAACAGAGGAAGAGGATGACAATGAAGAAGATGAAGAAGATGACAGTGAAAATGAATCAGGCAATGATGAAGAAGAGGTCAGCAGTGAAACAGAGGACATGGAGGTGGACAATGATGAAGATGATGACTATGTAAAAAATGAAGAAGAGGCTGAAGATACTCATGATTGTCATGACAACAATCATGACAGTCATGAAGACAGTAAAGAAAATCAATAGGCTATCAGCGAAAATTAAGATCACGGCAGTGAAGAGGCAATCAACTTCAATGATGAACAAAATGAAAGTGCAGAGATCAGTAATGAGGTCAAGAGTGAGGTTGATGTTCAAGACAAAGGGGTGAGAAACATTCAGGGTGATGAAGAAGAAGATAAGGAAAAAAATGAAGGCAGCCATGATCAAAACACTGAAATGACCACAATCACACCTCTTCCATTGACATATCAAAGAGGACCAATGCCCGTGTTTTCTACCTCTAAAAGGCAAGAGACCATGCCATCCACCTCAGCTCAGAAGATTGACAAAGGCACAGAATAGGTAAAGGAAGAAGAAGAAGATCATGAGGTTGAGAGGGAGTTTGAAATCATTCAGGTGGACAGTGATGAGGAGAATGAAGCAAGGATCTCAAACTTGCTCATCCAGAAAAAATGCCCTAATTGAAGACCTCCAACCAAATATAGATAGGGCCAAGAGTCTAAATGATGCCCTTGACATGGAGAATAGGAAGCTAGGAGCACATGTTGTCATTTATGAGGTGTAGAAATTATATAACATATGCATGTATATATCCAGATTCTCATGATCTAACAATATTTATCTTCTTGCTAAATATAGAATCCTTCCACTATTAATCTTTTGCTGAAATTTAAAACTCAATTGCAAACACATGAAGCAATAAAAAAAATTGCACATAACACAGTTGTTTAACGGGAAATACTGGAGCTAAAAACCACAATTATCATATTATGTATATCATGTAGATCATGTAACAATCTCATACAAAGCTTAGTACATCAAGCTCTTTGTACAATCAATCATCACACACGAATCAAAAGAAATATGCAAATCCATGCACTGATTTCTTGCCACCTGATAGCCTGCCTCCACTGCACAATCCCTGCTGAAGAAGACCCCTGAATGAATTCGAATCTACCTTACCTTGACTATGCAATCCTCATTGGCAACTCCAATGTGTGTGTGATGCAATCAATGCATCACTATAGTCACAATGGATAGTCCATCTTGCCCTTTCACCTATCTCTCCACTGGGTCTCCACTAGAACTAACATGCACTATAGTTAACTATTTTTTATGTTCAGTTGTTAGTGAGTTATTAGTTGTGAATTAATTAACTAATTAATTCACTTCACTCTCACTAGTGTATCTTTCAGTTAGACTAGATACAACTAGCTCAACAGAGTTTAACTCCATTAACTGATTTAAATAAATAATAACTCCTCTAACTACTCTTCCAACTCTATCATAAATTTTCCACTTTAGTTCTAACTGAGTCCTCATGCATCAGCCACCAATAAACCCTAGGAATTACGTAATTCCTTCAGCCCACTGATTTGCCAAATCTGTTCACTAAAATAAAGTGCTCCAAGAGAACAAGTTGATGTTTATTGTTGGATTATTATTAAAAGCTAATAATAATCAACATGCATCTATTTTTAGATCAACGATCTATAAATATACTTCGCCCAATATTCTAAAAATAGAATTTAATTTATTTTTCCAACTTGACCAACCATCCACAAATAGCATCCTGCAACTTCTGAAATATGATCATCATGTCTAAAAATAGACTTGCACCTAAAAATAGCCTGGGGGCCCACTTAGTGAAGGCGACTGATTTTCACTAATTTTCATCATCTTGTTGAATCTCAACACTCCCTCTCAACAAGATAGGGATTATCCTTCACCACGATCCTGCCTCTATGGTTTTCGAATTTGCTCCTGTCGAGCGCCTTCGTCAGAATGTCTGCATCTTGATCTTCTGTAGGAATGTACTAAAGCAACATGATCTTCCGCTGCACACAATCTCTGATATGATGATACCGGATATCAATATGTTTAGATCTATCATGAAACACAAGATCAATCAAGAGTTTAATGCAACGCTGATTATCACAATGTATCACTGTAGGATCTAAATGTGAACCGAACAAACTGACGAGGATCTTCCTCATCCAGATAGCTTCACATGTAGCTTGACTTGCTTGCATGTATTATGCTTCCGCTGAACTGAGTGCCACGGATCTTTTTTCCCTACTGTACCAAGAAACTACTGTAGATCCGATACTGAAAACCCCTCCTAATGTGCACTTTCTGTCTATTGGGTTGCCTACCCAATCTGCATCCATGAAGCCATACAACTTCACTTCATCCATCTGTCTGTACCATAAGCCATACTCAGATGTGCCCTTGAGATACCTCAGGACATGCTTGTCTGCCTTCCGAAAGAGCTTGGTAGGCTTAACATACATGACAGAAAATGGGTTCACACATATATCATATGCTTAAGGTCTTTGGTTAACTAAATACATGAAACGAAACCCATAGCCCAACAGTGTGGTGGCATCCACTACCTTTGTCGATGTAGCATCCTCTTTCCTCCAATTTCCTGGAAGAGGAGTATCCATGGGCTTGCAGTCCTCCATGTGAAACTTACCAAGTATCTCCCAAGCATACTTGCCTTGAGACACAAGCAATTCACCTTCTCGCTACCATATTTCCAATCCAAGGAAATAATTAAGGAGGCCCAAATCCTTCATCTTAAACTCCTTTGCAAGATCTGCCTTGCATGAGTGTATCAACTACTCATCACCCGTTAGTATTAAATCATCAACATAAAGAACAATGATTAAAAGCTTACCGTCCACCACAATTTATAAATGCAGTTGCATCCACCTCTCTCTTGGGTAGAAATAAAATTAATGAAGTAGCTGTCGATCCATGTGTACCAGGCATGTGGTGCTTGCTTCAGCCCATACAACACTCTTTTTAGTTTTCACACATGTGACTCGCTGCTGAAGATCTCAAATCCTTTAGGCTGCTCAATGTACACCTCTTCCTCAATGATCCCATTAAGGAACGCAGTCTTCACATCCATCTGATGAATTTTCCAACCCATCTGCACTAAGAGAACAAGGATGGTCCTTATGGAAGAATATCGTTCGACATGTGCAAAGGTTTCTTCATAATAAATCCCCTCGATCTATGAGAAGCCCTGGGCAACAAATATTGCCTTATATTTCTCGATGCTCCCTTCAGCAGCTTGCTTTACCTTGTAGATCCATTTCAAATCTACCACTGATTTACCCACTAGCGTTGGAACAATCTCCCAAGCACTGTTTCTGACAATGGAGTCATTCTCCTCCACCATGGCATCTACCCATGTGGGCTCCTGCGCTACTTCTTCAAAAGAATATGGCTCTATCAATACACACTTGCTCATAAGAGCCATGTATCCAGTAAATTGGACAGGTGATTGTCTTTACCTGTGCTGTGATGTAGGGACTCCTACATTCTCTACCACATCAAGCTTCAGTCTCTCAGATTTCGTGGTACGCTTTCTGCTAGATATGATGTTTGGTTTTGCATGAGTGGACTCCTCCATTCCATGAATCTCCTCCTGTGGCTGATCCACAGGTAGAGGCTCATATGTGGGACAAAGAGGTTCCTCCTCTGCATGCAAGTGTAGCTCCCTCTCAAGCGACAACTTCATGGCTTTCACCTCATTGAATTTTATATCCCGTCGCACCACAATCATCTGAATGTCTGGAAAATACCCACAATAATTATGGGGTGTTTCTATGTACCCCACAAATATCCCAACTTCTGCAGTCGGCTCCAACGTCTTCCTGGCGTCCTTTGTCACATGAATGTAAACAGATGAGCCAAAAATCTTCGAATGAGAAATATTAGGCTTCTTACCAGTAAAAGCTTCTTTAGGTGTACTCATGCCAAGAACTCTATGAGGACAACGATTTTGCACATAAATCACAGTGTTGCATGCTTCTGCCCACAAGTGCATCGATAGGCCCTGGTCATGTAGCATAGCTCATGGAGCACCCACGATCATTCTGTTCTTCCTCTCTGTGACCCCATTCTGTTGTGGGTTATGAGGAACTATGAGATCTGTTTGAATTCCTTATTTTCTACAGAAGTCTTTGAATTTTACCGAGATGTATTCACCACCATTATCACTCTGTGGAGCTTTCACTTGCTTCCCCGAATCCTTCTCCACCAATGCTTTAAACTCACATAACTTTGAGAATGTTTCGCTCTTCTTTTGCATGAAGAAGATTCAGCATCTACGAGAATATTCATCAAAAAATATAACATAATACCTGTGTTTTTCTGTTGAAGCAACCGAGAAAGGTCCACACACGTCTCTGTGAATTCTCTCTAGGATCACCGAAGCACGGTTCTCCTTCTCATGAAAGGTGGTCTTCACAAAATTACCCATAGTACATCCTTTGCACTGATCTGACTGTGCAAGGGTACCCTTGGGAAGTCCCATAGAAATCTGCTGCAAAATCTTCAAGGCGCAATGGTCAACATGGCCCAATCTCCTGTGCCATAATTCTCCCTCATCCCGGCTCACCACTTTTTCTGCTTTGCCCATCATTGCAGCGTAGCCATCTACCTCCAGCATGTAGAGATTCTTAACTTGAATCCCTATCCTCTTGGTTTGACCCGTTTTTTTATGTCGAAGGAAGGCTTTTCCCTCATTGAAAACAATGTCATAACCTCTATCTTCCAACATTGCGACCAACACCAAGTTCTTCTTTAGACCTGGAACATGCATAACATCTCTCAACAAAAATGGTTTACCTGAATCCCTGTCAAAGGTAATGGTCCCAATGTTGGTCACACTGTATCGACCATCATCTCCCATCTCTATATGAATTTGGAGGTTCTTCTCCTCCAAGTCACTAAACAACTCTTTGTCTCCCGTCATATGGAAAGACGCACCACTATCAAGATACCACACCGATCCCATTGAGCTTGAAACCAAGCATGTGATCAAATAGAAATCAAGTTTAAATTTCAAGGCTAAGGCCTCTCGAGCTGTATTTCCAGCAACCTTCTTGTTCTTCTTTTGCTGTGGGTAGTTAGTGGTGAAATGCCCATGTTTTGACATGGAAAACACTTCACCTTGGACAAATCCTGCTTCTTGCCTTTAGCTTCAAATTTTAGATGGGATTTCTTCCCCTTCCCCTTCCTTGCTTTGGCAGCCAAAGCACAATTCTCTATCATCATTCTTCGATGAAGAGCCATCCCTGGTACTTTTCCTTATCTCCTCCTGCACAAGATCCGACCAAAGTTGCTCCCATCTCGGCAGTTTCTCCCATCCATTAACAGAGTCTTCGTAGCTATGCCAACTCTTTGGAAGCCCAAGGAGAGACAAGCTCACCAAGTCATCATCATCAACAGTAATCCCCACACTTCCCATTTCATCCCTACAGTGGACAAACTTCGTGAGATATTTTGGAATGCTGTCACCCTTCTCCATTTTTCTTTTTATAAGCTTATCTTTCAGCGCCAACTTCCTATGGTCATTGTTGCTTTGGAACAAATCTATCAAAGCCTTCCACATTGCAAATGGAGTGGCTTTCCCATGAATTCTGGACACAATATGGTCCTTCACACCTTCCAACAAAATTCTTCTTGTCTTTGCTACCTTCTTTTTCCATGAGTCAAGTAATGCAGCATCGCTAGAACCCGGCTTAGGAACTTCACTATCAATGAAATCCTTCAGTCCATTATCTTCCATCACTACCTCCATACTATCCTTCCAGGCTATTTAATTCGAGCTTCCCTAAAGGGCCTACTCCAATCGCAACCCATTGAAAGACATTTCAATGAATACTCAACTGTCGCACCAAGAATTTTCTGCACCAAATTCGAATTTTCCACCAGCACAAACTCAGCAATTCTTCACAATTGAAATATTCAAGAATTAACACTTCTCTGATACCATGTAGAAATTATATAACATATGCATGTATATATCCAGATTCTCCTAATCTAACAATATTTATCTTCTTGCTAAATACAGAATCTTTCCACTATTGATCTTTTGCGGAAATTTAAAACTCAATTGCAAACACATGAAGCAACGATCAATGATGGAGATTCAATCACAATTGCAGATTGCAAGTTTTTCAGGATGGGCGCAAGGGTAAAGGTTAATGTCATCAAAATGCGATTTGCAATGAAATGGGACCCATCCACCCGTAGTGTGCAAATAAGCCTCACCTATTTCCTGTTCTTCGCAGACCACATGTTTTTAACCTTACCTCTTAAGACTTATGCCAAATCTTGGTTTTTCGCTAATGCGATGAAGTGGGTCCCATTCACCAATTCACCTGCCACACCTCCTTTCCATTTCAATCCCCTTAAAAAATCATTAAACCTTACCTTGTTTTCTGCTTTTCCACTTTAGCTTTCCCCTTTACCTTTCATCATTATATCATCGTTTTACCTTCCTCTTTACTAATTTCCTTGATTGGGATTAAAGTGGGGCCATCCCTCCACATCACTGTTGGTCGCTTTAATTGTTTTAGCAATTCAAGCTCCACATAAATTTTCAACCCGGGAAGGTCTGTTTATTCCAAAGACAATCACGCACTGTATATGCTCAATTCCAAAAGCAAGATAATGTTGTAGTAAAATTCACACAATTATCAATCATACAAATCTAACTATTCACACCCTGCTTTTAACAAAGCTGAAGTCTACTTTTGTTACAGTAGAAGAAATTCCTCTATTGCAGTCTTTCAAGAATCCTAATGAAAGGAAATCACTCTGCAGGAAAGGAAACCAATCAACCATAACAGGGAACAGGACCCTATTCCTTCAAATAGGAACTTCAGCACCTGCTGCCTGACACTAATCACACTGTAGAAAAGAGAAATTCAAGAAAACAGGACCCTATTCCCATGAACAGGAACCTTCAGCACCTGTCTCCTGATACTAATCACACTGCAGGAAAAAGGAGAGTCAAACAATGGGGAACAGGACCCTATTCCTTTGCATAGGAATATTCAGCACCTGTTTCCCAACATCAATCATACATTCAAACAGATAACAGAAAAATATCTCTTTGCTTCTTTAAGAATGAATGTCACCAAAATCATGCAGCGTTAAAGAAGACAGAATGCTTAAAGAACTACAAATTTACGCAAATAATGATTCAGCAAACAGAGTTAAACTAAGGTGCGAATATCATAAAGAAATTCAAAAAACTACAGGAGCAATCGGGTGAATCTTGTGATGAAGGCGGGCCCTTTCCTTCTCACAAGATTCCCCAGGGAAAGAGTTAAATTGAAGCGCTCAAAAGAAACCTTTATTCATCTGTCAAAAAGGAGTGATACATTACAATGGAGTCTAGCTCCTTTCCGCTCAAAATAATGTTCTCCTGTAGTCTCTAACTCCCCTTCTAATGATGATGTCTCCTCTTTTTAAAGAGGAGACATCTATTACAGTTACATCAGAGGAAATCTATATTTATCCAAATCTGTTCTTCTATCTTAAAACAGGGTCCTTCTGTTCTTCCATAGAAAAATATTGTTACAACGGATACAGAAAAAGCACTGGCTTCAGAACAATCCGTGTAACCACTTCCTTGCTTGTCTTCGTCTTGTTGCCATTGTTCCCAGAATACTCTTTCCATAATCAAAAATCACGAGTAGTGACGGAATTTGTGTTCCCGCTGACTGTTTCAGCAACGGCCGATTATTTCAGCACAGCACGTTCCTTATCATAAGTGATCTGCGATCTTTTAGACTTGTGTTAGCAACAATCTATCTTCAATTAATGATGAAATATAAGAGTAATGTGGAATTATATGTAAACAGATTAAATATATAGTAAAGAGAAGGATTTCATATACCTTTGGATAAAATGGATGAAAAATGATAATGGAACCCTTTTTAAATATAGTTATAAAGGGTAAGGTGGTGTCAATATGTATGGTAAAAATGGTACATTGTGAGGTCCTAACGTCCCCCCCAGCTGAAAGGGTTGCATGTCCTCAGGCAACTTTTAGTCCGAGTCAGAGTCTGAGTGTTGACTCTTTGCATGCAAGTTGCTCAAGAAGTAACTGTGGAAGGTGGCTTCTGTCGAAGCTCAGAATCCCTGGTTGTTCTATAATTTCTGCCATGCTGCTGCCTCATCCCTGTTATCCAATTGGTAGTGAGACTGGTATTGTTCTGCCGGCATCCATAAAATCAGGAAGTGAAAATGATAACCAATCTGGTTCTCGGCACATTGCTGAATGCATCTGATGTAGTTTGGTACCCTGGATAGTGTAGCTTGAAGATTATCAGGGCTAAAAGGGTGATACTCTTGTCTTTCCTTACATGACTATTGCCAGAACATGGTGTTGGCCTTCAAGGCAGAAGTTTCCTTGACTCTGATTAACTGATGAAACTTTAGAAGTGTTGAGGCTTGCAGTTGTTGTATGTAGCGGCGCATTCTTGGCTTCTGCAAAAATCGATGATATTCTGCTACAAAAATGGCCGGATTTGAAGGTTTCGGTCTAATCCAAAGGAGGCGATTATCCTCATTATGCCTACTTGCAATAAAAGCAGTTTTCCATGTGATTTGATTGGCAAGAAATGAAACAAATGCCCTAATTTGTACATCACCAACAATTGGAGTGAGATTGACCTGTCTATTCTCAGGCATAGCCTCATTATGAAGATAGAGTTCACATAACAAATTTTGGTCACTAGCGGGGGCCTCGGCAAATGTTTTAACAAATTTTTCCGCTGTGAGCAACTCATGAGGTCTCCCATCCTTAATTGCCTTCAATTGAAAATAAACAAGACGTTCAGAAAGGAACAGAGAGTAATTCAAGGAGGGTTTCCTGGCGGCTAACAATTTTTGTACTAATGAAAACATCAAAACCAGTTTCTCTTTTAATTCCTTGATTTCTTTCTTAGAATCCTTGAGCTGTTGCAGTGTCTGCTCCCAATTATCCCAGTTGGCATACATCTGATTCTGCCAGGTCAACTTATGATGTTGTAATATTTTATCTTGATCCACAGCATACTGCTTCTTCCAGTTATTCATTATTTCTAATTGTTTCCATGGTGGAGTCTGTGTCCCGGCATTATAAGTACTAGGTTGGGGCATCGTCTGAGTGGCTGAGCTGACTAACATAGGGCAGGATATCTGTGGTTTGGTTTCTTTTTCCAGACTTTTTGAGGGCCCTACTGGTTCTTGTGTGACAGTAGGGCGTTCTTCTTTGATTGCAACTGATGTGGATGCCTCTGGCACTGGAATTTTGACTATTTTGTATCCTGCCTGTTGGTAAATGTTTCCACATTCATGGCACATGTATTCTCTGCATGGATCCTTCTTTTGTGCTGATGATGTGTGTGCCAACATGTAGAGATTTGATTCTCTATCAAAGGCTTCCCTTGCCATTATCAATTCTTTCTTATAGGCCTCTAGTTCTGACTTCAAAAACTCATTTTCCTCCAATAAAGATGCCATAGTGGGTGAACCCTGTGTGTTGGTTGATTTTGGTGGAGTTGACTGTTGATCCACAACTGTAGCTGGTTCTTGTGTTTCAGCTACAGCTAGCTTCCTTGTATTATCATGCTTGGTGTATGGTTTTTGTACCTCAGTGGCTGGTTCTTGTGTTTCAGCTTCTGAGTGTGTAACTGGTTCTTGTGGAGCAGTTACTGATTGAGTAGTAAACGATGTCATATTACCCCGGGCATCTGGTTCTTGTGGAACAGTGCCGTAGGATGAGACAGGTAATGGTTGGGGAATTTGGAATGGTGATGAGGATTGAATTTTTAACAGGATAGTCGCAGGGTCAGGGGAAATGGGAGTGACTTCAGTTTCAATAGTTATTTTCATTTTCCTCCTAGGTAGGAAAGCAGAAAAGTCAGTGACTTTCCTTTTATTTTTAGGAGAAGATTATTTTCTAGGGGAAGGGCTTTCGGAAGAGGTGACAGCTTGGGATGTGGCCCTTGTTTGTCTTTTTGAGACAGAGACTGTTGGGGTTCGTCTCTTCCTTTTATGAGTAGGGGGAGATGGGGGTGTTTCAGTTTGAGAGTCATCGCTAGAAATGTGGACAGTGGGAAGAGGTGACTTTGCTAAATGGGATGAAATTGGGGGTAGATCAACTGGTTCTGAGGATGGGATCAATGGGGGGTCAGGGATATCTTCCAGTTGCCTTTCATAAGAACTTTCAGGAGTTTCTTGGGGACTTTGGGCTTGCTGGGGAATTTCGGCTTGCTGGAGAAAGAGGAGTGGATTATTCAGAGGGGGATTTTGCTGAGCAAAACCCTTCTGAATTAATAATTGACATAAGTGATGATGGGTAAGGGATAATAATGGGAATTTTACCCGTCTACAGTAATATGACATGTTTTTAATACATCCAAGTAGATAATATGGAATATTAACTAATCGACCATGCCGCAAATGATTCATTAAAACAAAGTCGTGTTGATAAACTACCTGGTAACGCCCCTCGCAAGTCAAATAGTGATTGATGAATTCAGCTACTGTTGGTCATGGGTGAGGTAATGAATGCAAACTTATACCGCGGCCTTTATTCTCAACCTATTCCTCTGGAAGAAGGAAGTCCTGCTGTGCATTTAAAATGACTTGTTTCCTACTGAACCAGCGAGCACCTGTGACCAGCAACCCTGAGACTTGTGCTATATCTTCCTCTGTGACCGAAATTCGGACCCCTTGAACCACAGAATAATCTTCCTGAAAGTTCTGCGCAAACTCTAAAACTTGTTGAGGATCAAATTCTCCTAACCTTTCGAAGTATGTTATCCATCCTGCCTGCTGAAAGATTTGGTAGGCCTCCGGGAACAATTCAAGGAGAGTTATTGAGCTAGGCTCATGTCTGATAGCCGAACCTCCCATAGCTACTCACTTGAGTCACATGCAGAGGCGCAGAGAATAGAAACACAGGCTTTGGTCGAGCTAATCGTTGCAACAGAGGATATGGAGTCTCAATGACGGTGGAAATAATGGATATGAAGAGTGACGGTGGATTGGATGGTGTGGAATGATGATTCAGTTTTCGAAATTCCCCCCTTACGTATGATGAAATGATGTTTAAGTGTGCGGGGATTGTAATCATTATGAGCAAGATCCTCTCTTTAAAATATTATTTAACTGTATTACATAAAAACCACATACCTTATATTTTTACCTTTGTTCTTATAATTCGAAGTATAGAGTGCTTCATAATGGCTTGATACTGATGGAAGAATCTTTAAATTTCTCTGGAATGTAGAAACAGGAGCATATCACGATCTGCTCAATACTGAATAATATTCACCCAAGGGATCTGAAGAATAAAAGTGGAGAACTGAAAAACTTGTATAGCAGAGGAAAGAAATGGTGTTTTAATAATGAAAAGATGAATGACAGGTTGCTAAAAGTGGTGTTTCAGCAATGGAAAAATGAATGTCACGTTGCTGAAAGTGGTGTTTCAGCAAAGGGAAAAATAAGGAAAATGGGATGTAATGATTTGGGTCTAAGAAAAGTGCGAGAAGTACTTGCTAAGGGATCATTTCAGCAGTAAGGAACGGGAAATACTAGCTGAAAGATGATATTTTAGGAATAGGTAGAAGTGGGGAAAAAATATGGAAAAGGGAAAGATGGAGAAATGGGATAAGCAATAAAAGGAATATTGCTAGGAAATGAGTTGAAATGAAGGAAACAAAGCTTCTATGATTGAAGCTTCAGATCTTCTTGTGATGAATCTGTCCTCCTTAATAAGTTCTTCCATAATATGCAAAATTCAATTGTAACATGCCAACACTTGACAGGGATTATTAGTTTTTAATCTAATATAATGCTAGAAATATAGTGCAGAAATTTAAATGCTGTGAGGAGCAGAAGACTCCCCTAGAAAAAGATAATGTGTATCAGTCATGCAAGCAGCCTTGAAATCTTCTTTAGAAACAGGGTGCTGGTACAAATGAAGCCTATGACCATTTACTAGTAGAGGTGTTTTAGAATCATCAATTGTTAAAATTCTTACTGTTCCATTAGGAAAAACAGCATCTACTTCATATGGTCCAAGCCATCGTGTACGTAGCTTACCCTAAAAGTTTTCAAACCGAGAGTCATACAATAAGGCCCAATTACCTTTTTGGAACTGCTTGTGTTTGATGATTTTATCATGCCACTTCATTCTTTGTTGTTGAATCATGGTTGTTTGGTGAATGGCATCTAATCTCTTTTCATCCAATTCAAGAAGCTGCTGCAACCTAGCTGTCTGCACATCAGTCAAATCAAGATTAACAGCTAAAGTAGTTCTTAGAGTTTTAATTTCAAATTCCACAGGAAAAACAACATTTCTACCATAAACCAATTCATAGGGAGAAAAACCTGTAGTGTTTCTCCAGGTAGTTCTGTAAGCCCATAGTGCTTCAGGGAGCCTTTGAGACCAATCCTTCTAGTTATCCTTCACTGTTTTAGTTAGAATGGCTTCTAATACTTTGTTTGTGCTTTCCACCTTCCCATTGGCCTGAGGGTGGTACGATGTAGTCATTCTATGATGAATATGATATTTCTGAAGGGTAGATTTAAAACCATGAGAATTGAATGGAGGTCCTCCATCTGTAACTAGCTCTCTAGGAATTCCAAATCTAGTGAAGATCTCTTCAAATAAGAAAGCTAGGACAACTTCTTCATTGGCTCTAATAAGTGCTTTGGCCTCCACCCATTTAGTCATATAGTCTGTAGAGACTAATATATAATTTCTTTGATTGGATGGAGGATTAATGGGTCCTATGAAATCCAAGGCCCATCTTTCAAATGGTTCGGATACTACCTGGGGGTTTAATGGCATTTGATCTCTATGATTGGGTTGACCCATTCGCTAGCAGCTGTCACAAGCCCTCACATATTTCTTTGCATCCTTAAATAATGAGGGCCAATAGTAACCCATCCTCAAAATTTTGTGTGTTGTTCTTTTATCAGCAAAATGCCCTCCGCAAGGGCCATCATGACAAGATTTTAGTATGTCGTACACTTCATCCTCCCTAATGCATCTTCGGATTTCCTGATCAAGTCCTGTATAGAAAAGACACCCACTTATCCAGCTATACCTGGCACTTTGTTGAACAATTCTTCTCTTTTCTCTGTATGACAGGTGTGATGGTAATTTTCCTGCAACCAACTAATTGGCAATATCTGCATACCACGGAGAGTGAGCAGAGACTGCAAATAAATACTCATCAGGAAAGGAATCATCTACTAGAATATTATTATCAGTTTTTAACCGTGAAAGGAAATCAGCCACCACATTTTCTTTACCAGGCCAATCTACAATTGTAATATCAAACTCCTGCAGTAACAATAGCCATCTGGTAACTCGAGCATTTGTGACAGATTTGTTCATTAAATACTTAATAGCCGAGTGATCAGTGTGGACAAAAGTAGAATAACCAGTGATATAATTTCGAAATTTGTTAATGGCATAAATTACTGCAAGAAACTCTTTTTCGGTAACTGTATAATTAAGCTCAGCAGGGGTCATGTTCTTACTGATAAATTATATAGCATAAGGAAGATGATTCTCCTCTTGTCCCAAGATAGCTCCAATTGCAGTGTCTGAAGCATCAGAAGATATATGAAAAGGGAGGGCCCAATCAGGTCCCCTCAAAATAGGAGCGATAGATAACTGATGCTTGAGTTCTACAAAGGCTTTCTGACAAGGATTAGTCCACTTAAATTCAGCATTTTTCATAAGCAACACAAATAATGGAGAAGCTATCTTAGAAAAATATTTAATAAATCTTCTGTAATATCCAGCATGTCTTAGAAAACTTCTCACATCAGTTTGTGTTTTAGGAACAGGAAGATTCTGAATGACCAGTATTTTAGATGGGTCTACCTGAATACCTTGAGGTGAAATAAAATGTACAAGCACTACTCCTTCACTCATCATCATATGACATTTTTCAGTACTTAGGGAGAGGTGAGCTTGTATACAACGTTTAAGTACCTTCTCAAGATTTTGTAATGCATCTTCAAAAGACACACCATAAGGAGTAAAATCATCCATAAATATTTCCATAGAGTCATTCAGCATATCAGAAAAGATTCCTATAACAGCCCTCTGAAAAGTTGCTGGTGCATTACATAGCCCAAATGAAAGAACTCTATAAGAAAAAGTTCCCCAAGGACTGGTGAAAGTGGTCTTGTCCTGGTCTTGGGGTGCAATTCTAATTTGGTTATACCCACTAAATCCATCTATAAAAGAAAAGAATTTCTTCCCTGACAGACTATCCAACACCTGATCAATGAAAGGCAAAGGAAAGTGATCCTTTTGAGTAGCTTTGTTTAAGGTTCTGTAATCAACACACACTCTCCATTTCCCGTTTTTCTTAGGGACAATTACCAATGGGGAAACCCATTCACTGTCAGATATGGGGTATATAAATCCTGCATTAAGCAATTTCTGAAGTTCTTCTTTAACAATTTCCCTTAAATTAGGGTTCATTCGTCTTTGGGATTGACAGACTGGTCGGCATCCTTCTTTAATATAAATTCGGTGAGTACATAATTCAGAAGATATTCCTTTCATATCCATGTAATTCCATGCAAATGCTTCCTTATTTTCATGTAATAACTTCATTAAATGTTGTGTTTCAGCAACTGTTAGATCAGGATTTATGTTTAATGTCTTGCTAGGTTCGATTTCAACTGTTATGCTTTTAGATGAGATGGTGGTTAATGTCTGAGATAAATCTTCAGATTCAATCTTTTCCTGGGTATCCATTTCAAAAATTGCAGTCAATTGATTGTGTGTTTCAACAATTACAGAGGAAGGTTCACAAATAAAATTATTAATTATTTCATCCTCTGTATTGTCTTTAAGAGTTAAGGCTTGTCCAATAGTTAGAATGGGCTGAACAGCATTATCATCATAATCCATCCACATAGAATCTTCATTATTAATTATGGGTGTAGCATGAGGATAAAGAGTAAGTTGTTTGGTTTCATAACCATTAGAAATTTTCATTGAACCAGATCTGCAACTGATAAAGGCATCAGCTGTGGCCAGCCATGGCCTCCCCAGAATTAAAGGATGTCCCCCCAGCTTTGTTTTAGTTTGTAATACGACAAAATCAGCTGGGTAATTCCAGGATTCAACTGAGATAACTAGATCTTCAACAACTCCTTCTGGTTTAATTGTAGAACGGTCAGCCAACTCTAGGATAGTTGGTGTATCTCTGATTGTATTATTCAGCTGTAACAACTGTGAAGTTTCAAGAGTCATAATGTTTATTGCAGCACCTAGATCTACCAGAACTTGAGGAATCATTGTTTTACCAATTTTAACTGTCACAGTAGGATGGCCTAGGTCACCATATTTCACAGGAGGGGTTTTCCCGGACATTAATGCAGATAAGTCACCCATCACATGAACTATAAGGGGATCTTTAGTTTTCCTACCAGGTTTCTTAACACAAATATTCCTTATGGTTCTGGCATAAATTGGTACATCTCTCAGTGCTTGTAAAAGTGGAATTTTAACGTACAAGTTTTGCAATTCCCCTAAAAGATTAAAAGCAGGTGTTTCAGACGTTCTAGTTAAAACTAAACGCTCGGGGAATGGTGGTTCTATTTTTTCAATACCCTTGTTAGAGGGTGGTTGTGCTTTCTTATGTTTCTCAGTTTCCTCTTTATCAGAATCAGAAGAGGTTATGTTGTCAATAATAGGTTCTACTATTTTCCCGGATCTCAAATGAATATAATTACATTGCATAGTAGGAAATATAGGCTGATTCTGAATATCAATGACTTGCACCACTTTATTATTGGGGTTAGGATTTGGTTGCACAGGTATCTGGGGTCTCATTTGATTATTTGGTGGAGCATTTGATGGCAGAGGAAGTGGTTGTTGAAATTGAGGAAATTGATTTGGATACGGGAGTTGTTGGCTTCTCCAATTTGAATTCCAAGGGTTAAAAGAAGATGGCTGTTGTGGGGGCCAAGGAGTCCACATTGCAGGATCAACAAAGGGAGGGTTTGATTGTTGCATGGGTGGGAAATTCATTTGATTAAAGGGTGGGTATTGCATTTGATTAAAGGGAGGGTAATTTTTCTAACTAAAAGCAGAATAAGTATTCCAACGATTAAATGGCATACTAGAATTCATACCTTGTCCTTTTGGTTGCCATTGTCTTCTTTGTGTTAGCAGGTAAACTGCTTCAGCTTCTTCTTCCGTTGGCTGCAATGCTGCCTTTATTCCTGGTAGAGAGGGACATTGTTGTGTTTCATGATATTTCTCACAAAGGGTGCAGATTGGTATTTTGTCCAATGGGCATTCCCTTAGTGGATGTTTGTCTCTGCACTTCGGGCAAAAGATAGCCAGAGCTGCTTCTACTTCAGCCTACTTCTTTTTAACCTGCAAGGTGTCAATTTGTGAAGCAAAAGAACTTAACATCTCAGTTTTAAATTCTTCAAGTAAATTACCTATTTCAGCTCTTGTTTCTCCCCCACTGGCTGATTTCTGCACTCTTGAATAGGTGGGATCTCTGTTACTTACTCTGTTCTTTGCAGCTCCCCTTGAACATCGTTTACAAAGTTCAACAATCTCATCATATGATTCTTTAGATATATCTCCCTTACCAAGCATGTTTAACATATCTAGACAATCATCCCTTAATCCTCTAAGTAAGATTGTTTTGTGAATTTCCTTACTTATATTCGGATGATCAGATCTCTGTAGATTATACTGCAGCCTTTCTACATAGTCCTCCAAATTCTCGTCTGGCTTTTGTGCCATATTGAATAGTTCATCCCTCTTTTCTCTCGTCCGACAATAGTCTTGATATTTAAGTAGAAATTTCTGTTTTATCTGTTCCCATGTTGTGATTACCTGACTTCCAAGGCTCATGAACCATATTAAAGCATTTTCTTTTAATGTTGCTAGAAATAGTTTCAACTTTTGAGCATTAGTAACATAATCATAACTTCTGCATAATATATCAAATTCAAAAAGAAACTCATTCGGATCTTCAGAGGATAACCCATGGAAGTTGGGTAAAGATGACAATGGAATGTTCTTCATAGGAGTTGTTCCTCTAGGGAGATCACTGATAGGAAAGCCCAAGGTAGAGAGAGAATTTTCATCCCTTCCTTCTCCTTCAGGATCTACACGTCCTCCACCAAAGAATTCTTCGTTGTTTCCTTCCATTGGTTGTTCTCCTATTGCACTTGCTCGATCCTCAAGATCTTCTACTGGCTCCTCAATGTTTTCCACTGGTCGTCCAACACTCTCTATTAGTTCCTCAACGTGCTCTGCTGATTTGCTAGCACTTTCTTCTGACTTTCCAACACTGATTGCTGGTCCTTTAATATCCATTACCGGCTCCTCTATGTTTTCAGGGCCCACAGCTTCCTCTGTTTTGTAATCCGATTGAGGGGAGTGCTGAAGTTTTGGTCTTCGAGAACTTAATCTCTGTGATGATTCAGCATTTGATACAATCTCGTCAATGAAAGTCTTTCTTCCTCCCCTTCCTTTGCCCTTTCCACCTGTAGGATTAGTTTTCTTCTGGGTTCCGTGTCCTCTCATACAATCTGCACATCTAGAAAGAAAATATTAATGCTTTTGAAATCTATAATTGCCTTCCCTGACAATGGCGCCAAAATTTTGGTCGCTTTAATTGTTTTAGCAATTCAAGCTCCACATAAATTGTCAACCCGGGAAGGTATGTTTATTCCAAAGACAATCACGCACTGTATATGCTCAATTCCAAAAGCAAGATAATGTTGTAGTAAAAGTCACACAATTATCAATCATACAAATCTAACTATTCACACCCTACTTTTAACAAAGCTGAAGTCTACTTTTGTTATAGTAGAAGCAATTCCTCTATTGCAGTCTTTCAAGAATCCTAATGAAAGGAAATCACTCTGCAGGAAAGGAAACCAATCAACCATAACAGGGAACAAAGCTGAAGTCTACTTTTGTTATAGTAGAAGCAATTCCTCTATTGCAGTCTTTCAAGAATCCTAATGAAAGGAAATCACTCTGCAGGAAAGGAAACCAATCAACCATAACAGGGAACAGGACCCTATTCCTTCAAATAGGAACTTCAGCACCTGCTTCCTGACACTAATCACACTGTAGAAAAGAGAAATTCAAGAAAATAGGACCCTATTCCCATGAACAGGAACCTTCAGCACCTGTCTCCTGATACTAATCACACTGCAGGAAAAAGGAGAGTCAAACAATGGGGAACAGGACCCTATTCCTTTGCACAGGAATCTTCAGCACCTGTTTCCCAACATCAATCATACATTCAAACAGATAACAAAAAATGATCTCTTTGCTTCTTTAAGAATGAATGTCACCAAACTCATGCATCGTTAAAGAAAACAGAATGCTTAAAGAACTACAGAGTTACGCAAATAATGATTCAGCAAACAGAGTTAAACTAAGGTGCGAATATCATAAAGAAATTCAACAAACTACAGGAGCAATCGGGTGAATCTTGTGATGAAGGCGGGCCCTTTCCTTCTCACAAGATTCCCCAGGAAAAGAGTTAAATTGAAGCGCTCAAAAGAAACCTTTATTCATCTATCAAAAAGGAGTGATACATTACAATGGAGTCTAGCTCCTTTCCGCTCAAAATAATGTTCTCCTGTAGTCTCTAACTCCCCTTCTAATGATGATGTCTCCTCTTTTTAAAGAGGAGACATCTATTACAGTTACATTAGAGCAAATCTATATTTATACAAATATGTTCTTCTATCTTAAAACAGGGTCCTTCTGTTCTTCCATAGAAAAATATTGTTACAACGGATACAGAAAAAGTACTGGATTCAGAACAATCCGTGTAACCACTTCCTTGCTTGTCTTCGTCTTGTTGCCATTGTTCCCAAAATACTCTTTCTAGAATCGCAAATCACGAGTAGTGACGTAATTTGCATGCCCGCTGACTGTTTCAGCAATGGAGTCGACTGTTTCAGCAACAGTCGATTGTTTCAGCACAGCACGTTCCTTATCATAAGTGATCTGCGATCTTTTAGACTTGTGTTAGCAACAATCTACCTTCGATTAATGATGAAATATAAGAGTAATGTGGAATTATATGTAAACAGATTAAATATATAGTAAAGAGAAGGATTTCATATACCTTTGGATAAAATGGATGAAAAATGATAATGGAACCCTTTTTAAATATAGTTATAAAGGGTAAGGTGGTGTCAATATGTATGGTAAAAATGGTACATTGTGAGGTCCTAACAATCACCCTTTCTCCCCACCATCCATCGCATATCGGCAAATATTATATTTCGCATCACAACAAAACCTTAAAACCTACGATCACTGATTTTCAATATATCGCATCACATATTTGTTAACTTACCTTTGAAGCGCTCGTAATGTATTTGGTTTAATTTGCGATGTGACGGCTGGCCCCACTACAGTAGCACCACCCCCCACTTCATAGCCGTTTGAAATACATTGGAACACATATCATATGAAAGATCATAAATTTTACCTTACCGAAGTAGCTTTTCGACTTGCGATTGCAATGTAGGTGGGTCCCTCTCCTCGCACTTCACAAGTTTTAGATTTTAACCCCCGCTGCTTATAACAAAAATCTATGATCTTCGATTTGTGATGCAGTCGGTCCCACTTTCCCCTACCACCTCACTTACCTTCCCCCCAAATTTTTCACTTTGTGTCTTTTAGATTTTGCATCCGTGCTTATAAAAAAAACTTAATAGTTGCGATCTGCGGGCTGCGGTCCAGTGCCACCTTCCCTCCACATCACCACCCACTTCGCATCACATCGTCAATTACATTCTTCATAACTCAAATTGTAAATATTGCGAAGTGTGTAGATGCGATGCGGCTTCAAAACTAAAATCTAAACATTCTCAGGTCCAGGTATATGATTTTTTACGTTGTTTTGTTTGAAAAAAGGTTGAAACACGACAAAGATGATTCAAGTAGCAAATAAACACCACAGGTTGAGTCAGTCAAAAAAGGGAAATCCTGAAAACTTGTTATGTTATAACGGCAGAAAAAAATAAGGCAAAAAACTCATCAGCACAGTCACTTATCAATGTCAAGCGGCTATCCTTGCACCATACTTAATTACCCAACACCAATATTTTGAAAGGCAGGGTCAGATGTCAGAGTATATTAGCGTAAACGACTCAAGTTTTAGTTAAATACTGCTTGAATTTCCATTACCAAGGGTTGGATATTATTAGCCCATGCATTGTAAGAACTACTATATTGGAGCACTATAATTTTGGAGCTAGACATCAATAATCAAAGACCATTTACATGATTCTTGAGATGTGTTAAAATGTTGATGTGCTACTTCTTTGTTTAAATGTTTCTGTTGTTTTCTCTACTGCGCATATATTCATCTAATTGTAAATCAGAAATTTTAGATTAAGATTTTCTATCCGAGCACCTTAATTATGTCTGTATTTAGAATCTGAATGTTTTCTGCTGAAGTTTGAATAAATAATTCTTAAATACTCTTTAGTCACTACTGAACCTTACTACTTCTTTCACCTCATAATTCATACAGCTCTAAAGATCCATTTAGCATAGTTATCTTGCCCTGTGATTCTCTTGATGTTGATGTTCCATTCTAGCCTTTTGACTCCATATCCCAATGGATTATTCCCTGCAACCATATCTGTGCAACCACACCATCAATAAAAAAAACAACCCCCATCACTATAACTAGCTTAATATCAACACTTATAGTCATCAAGTTAAATCATAAAAAATAGAGAGAACCCTCTCTAAGTCTAGGAAGGCTAGGTCCTGGACTCCAAAGTGGTTTGATGCTATCCTCTATAATTTTTTCTTACCAATCTTACAATTACGGAGTGACAACACCGTAGCAAGGTATTCATCTATTAGATAATTTTTTGCACTGGTTTTGGAGATGGGGTGGTAAATCCACCATGTGGATGTAAAAAAAACATTTCTCAGTGATATTATTTAGGAGGAAGTGTACATTGAACAACCATAAGGGTTTGAGACATTTTATCAAGAGTCTCATGTGTGCATACTCATGTGAGCATTATACGGTCTCAAACAGGCACCTCGATCTTAGTACATTCAGATCGATCGTTATCTCACTGGTTTGGGCTTCACCAAAAGTGATGGGGATGTGAACCTCTATCATAGTTTGGTAGAAGGTATATTTCTTAGGATTGTTTTATATGTTGATGATTTAATATTAATAGGTGATGAGAAATTTATCAACTCTTGCAGGGAGGACCTTGCAAGGGAATTTGAGATGAAGGACATGGATTTTTTTATCACACATAAATTTTTAATTTTTTTATGAATAGGATCATCATAAGCTTCACCTTGTCTCATTAGGTTATATCATTCATTTGATGAGAAATTCACCTAATCATTTTTATTATAGGTCATAGACACTTCATTAGTCTTGTCATTAGGGTCATATCCACAATAATCCACCTTGGGTTCACTTTCATAGTCATAAAATTTAAGAAAAAGAGCCAATAGATAGTTTTACACATTTTCGTATCAAATTCAGTGTAAAATAGGTAGATTTTTCTACGAAACTGGCTAATAATTTCCTAGCATATATGAGGATTTCTCTCTTTTTTTACTTTTGAGCAGTTAACATCAAGGGCGGTTTTTGGAAAAATAGAGAAGTATTTTAAGAAACTGAGAGAGGTTATTTTCGAGCATATATCAAGTAACAATAACCTCTTTCACTTTTTTCAAAGGTGCTACAAATTTGGAGATACAAAGATTTCCTTCGGCCCTATTTTCATAAAACAAAATTTTCCTATTTCATACATGTTTTGCAAATTGCAGATTCTGGACAGCTGGAGATGGTATTTAAAAAAACAAGAGAGGTTTTTCTTAAAAACATTTTGATATACAGAATCCTCCTCCAGTTTTTCAAAACATATTAATAATTTCGAAATATGAGTTCATTTCTAAACTTCAAATTCTACCTTTTTTAGGATTTTTCATAGCGTGCTTCAAGCTTGAAGCCAGAAAAACACTACGAAAAACCTGTAGGTGCTTTTTTGAATTTATACTTAGTTTTGACATGTTTTAAGGAGGGATATCCATGGCTGAAAGGTTTCATGAAATTATGAAGATGTTGGGACAACAAATAAGTTAAGAAGATTGATGGAAAAGCCACTGTTCCCATGCTACTAAACCTCGCTATAAAAATCGTTGTACATGATTGTTTTAGCAATCAAATTCAAGTTTGATTTCAAACCAAATGAAAATTTATTTTGAAAATATGAAAGAGTTTTTTCTTCATAAAAGGTCCATATACAAAAACCTCTCTCATTTTATGCAAAGTCATGAGGGGTTGGAAATTATACACTCATCATTGAAGCCTTATTTTTCAAAATTTTCACTAACCAGATTTGTGAAAAATTTGTAAAAATTTAACTTGGACAAGATCCAGCTCAACACCCACGTGGCATATTGACACATCAACACTCTAGTACACTTATAAAATTGGTTGGTTTCTTTTGATAAGGTTTATTAAATTTATTTATTGAACTATTAATGAAAGAAGAGTCCTTTTTGTATTCAAACTCTGCAAAACAGAAATATCCCTAGGAAGCCTCCAAGCGATGGAATCATGTTTGAAATAGGTCTCTGAGATTCGAATTCGAAGCTAGCAAGGTGAAATATCATTTGTATGAGTCTTCATTCTATAAATGAGATAGTTTTAGAGTTAGAATGATTGGAAGATGTTAATTGTGACTAGCACTATTGTAAAAAGTTTTTGATCAGTAATAGACAGTGGCAGTGGGCTTTCTCCTTCACCTGAGATTCCTTCATGTTTTCATGAACCTTTTCCCATGTATCTTAATACTTTTTTTTCAATATATTAATGTTTTATTACTCATAATTTGTGATTCTCATGCTTTGACTTCCTTCAAGCATTAAATTATTGTATATCTTTCTCAATATCATGTTTTCAATATCTTAATGTTCATTACTCAGAATTCATGTTTCTCATGCTTTGATTTACTTTGAACATTTATCTATTGAGTAAATTATGTGTGATTTTTCCTTCAATTTAAATATATACATGGCTCAACTTCCACAATGAGAGCCATTTTCATTGATTTCCCTAGCATTGACTCCTTAAGCCCAATGGTAGTAAATCTTCTACATTTTCCACCTACAACCAATCACAATCAAGTTACAATCATAGAGTTAGCCATCTAGTAGATTTTTTCTTTTTAAAACCTTTGATAAGTTGAGATATCCCTCTCAGGTTGAAGAGGCTAATCTTCAGTCAAAAGCTAGTTTGAAATAGTTACTCCAAGTTGACCATTACTGCAACCCAACATGACTCAATTTGGTGATAACAGATTTCATGCACTACTTCCTCAGGTGGGAATTATGGAAAGGTGATGGAGAATTGTTTGTGTCTCAAGGAAAATATGCCACTAAGATACTACAGATATTTCGCATGGAGTGTTGTAAGCCCATGGAGACACCTCTAGCGACCAACTAGAGGAAGGAATATGCCACTTCAGGTGAAGAGGTGGATGCTACCATGTACCAGTAGCTAGTGAGTTCACTGATGTATCTTATGAAATCATGAACAAATATGTATTATCAACTCAACTAGATGATCCAAGATATGGTTAGGCCAACCAAATTGTATTGGAAGGCAACAAATCATGTTTTACGGTACCTCAAAGGCACTACCTAGTATGGATTATGGTACAGGTAGACATAGGGAGTGAATTTGTGTGGCTTCAGAGATGAAAAATTGATAGGGATTCCATCCAAATGAAAGAGTACATCATTTGGAATTTTCATTGTTGTTCCGTAGCAGTTTCCTGGTACAACAGGAAGAAAATATTTTTGGCGCTCAGCTCGACAAAAGTTGAAAACATGGTTGCAAGTAAAGAAACATGTAAGGCAATCTGGATGAGAAAGATATGTGTGGGAATGTTTGGTTAGGATATGGATTCAACTACGGTCTATTGTGATAATCATAGTTGCATTAAGCTCTCTAAGAATCCAATATTTAATGAACGATCTAAGAAAATAGATATCTGGTATCATCATTTACGGGACTATGTGCAGAGGTGGATAATGTTGCTACAATACATTCTAATAGAGGAAAAAGATGACGACATTTTGACAAAGGATTTTTTAACATGGAAGTTTGAATTCCATAGGTGTAGGATAGGATTGGTTGAAAATCCCTTTCTTGATAAGAGGGAGTGTTGAGAAGTGTAGCAAGAAAGTTTCAATTTGACTTTGCCTTGGTCAAATTGAAAAAAATTGAATTTCCATATTAGCAGACAATTTGGGGGAAATGAACTAAGGCGGAATGGCTCTTTTCACTTAGTTAGCTCAACAAATTTGAGATAAGGAATTGGATTTCAGTTAAGCGTGTGTGATTTCTAATTTGCAACAATCTAGTTCATTATTTCCAATTGTATCCAATTGAACTAGTTATAATTGTTAATAGAACTAGTTGGAGGTGCGATGTGCAATGGGACAACAATCTACCTCATTCATCATCCAATTAACTGATCAATCAACCAAAAATAGCTAGTGCATGCAAAGAATTTGAGATCCCTAGTTATGGTGGAGATTCTAAGTCAATGTAACATCAATTGTAGACTAGTCTTTAGTGTACATGTGTTCCATGTAGAGGATCAACCTTGGGAATTACACAATCAGTTGGAGGAAAATTCCTAAAAAATAGGGCCTAATTCCTCAAGATTTTCGCAAGGAAATAGGGGTTGAAGAGGAGGCATAAATTGATTAATTATGGGCCAGAGCTTCTCATTAAGTGAGATGGGTTATTCACTTGCAGGTTGTGCTCAGAGCGAGCAAGGAATTGTAATACATTCTCTATTCATTTGATTAATGAAAGAAGGATTAAGGGGTTTTTACCAGTTGGTTTCCCTAGATAAATATGTGTATTTTTGTATGTGATTGATGCATGTTTGCGATTTTTGTTCTAAATTGTGAATTAATTTCCGTATATCAATAGAGTAGAATTGTGTCTCTTGAGTTAGATTAAATTTCTTGAGCACTTGAAATTCTATCACCATATTTATACAATGCGAGTGTTTGACATATTTAAAGATATGGATCTAAAATTCCACCATGAATTATGAAATAGGAATCTCATTATCAACATAGTTGATCCTCCTTGGCACCATAGTTGAAGAATATGGTTGATTTGCCACGACATACTCATATCACTTCCATGTGACGGTGACATCTGACATCCTATACTTGTTTGGATCAATAAGAAAGATCCTATGGAATAATGCCAAATCACCACATTCAACACATATTCTCCCATATATACATATTTTATTGTAAAAAAACTCTTTTGCCTCCCTTCTGCACAATATTGATGAAACAAAATCATGCATTGTAGGAGGATGAGGATCTTTGTGACAGTTATTCTTGCAAAATTCCCTTAAAGTGTCATAATGAAGCTGGAATTCAACATGATATCGTTAACAATGTTTGTCATGGATTCTATTAGGCTTCAGATAAACCATGGTTTTAATTTATGAAACATCCTTATGGATACCTTCACATGGTGATCTATTTCCTGAAATTCCTTGAAAAATGCAACTTATGTCATTTATACAATGTGCTTAGTGTGATATACATACTCACCTTTAGCTATGCGATGTCGTACGACATGCTTTCTATCTGGAATGTCATGGGAGTGACTCTCCCAAAACTATACCCCAAGTGTTTTGATTCCTACAGTAAGCTTTTCTTGGTAGGGTTTCCTAGTGATAAGATCCCAGAAAGCATATTCACCATTTTCATTTACTCAAACTCTAAATTTGGTATGCTTATGCAATTTTGTAATCAAGACATGGAGAAATTTTGACATTGTTTCCAACTTTTGATGTCTTGATGTACTTGGTGCAACAATAGCAGTTGTAATTTCCCTACAATTAGCTCAAACATCAAGTTTTCTTGATTTTCCAAACATAGAGACATTCATATGTGTCTTCCTTCTTTTAGCATCCTGGATACCAAAAATATTTGTGGCATGTTTTAGTTTCTTATCATTGATCAACCCATGTAGTGTCTAATCTTGTACAACAACTAAATGTTTCTTAAAATACTGCCGAATGATGTTACTGACATGCTATATAATAATGCAAGCAGAGATATGCTTCCCAAGGTCCTTTATTGTGCTTGCATCCAAATTTTATGTAAACCTTCCACCCCTTTCCAAATCACTACAACTTCCTATTATCCTATCAACATTAGAAGGCACAACTCATTCTTCTGGTAGTTTATCAACTTGAGAGGGCACATCTTTTTCCCCTAGTGATATTTGAAAACTTGATAGGGAACATATTGTTCCTCATGTGGTTGATAAATTTCCATACCTGCATAGTGGAATACAAAACATACTTGTAAGTCAAGTCAATCATAAATATTTAGTAGTAGATATACACGTATTTATTTAAGAAATCACCATAGGTGTAAGGTCATGATATGATTAGCAAGGTATCCCCTCTGTTTTCCTTTGAATTTAGGGATATCCAATGGCAACTTGGTTGGCATGGGGGGACATGCCAATTATGTGAAATGGGATCATTTGTGATTTTCTTCAAATCCGAGAGATTTAAAGAAGTGAAAATGGTATCTTGTTGGTGTTAGCCATGATGTAATGACCTTGTGCGTTGGTGATGGTATTGGTATTGGTGTACCATACATTAGTATTGGTTGGGGTACTCTATAGGGTGGCGTAGGTTGGAGTGCCATGTGGGGTAGTGTTTTTATCACCCTGAGGGATGGTGGTGGGGGTTCCTTGAGAGGATTTAGATCCTAATAAGGTGGCTCTGAGAATGGATGTGCCAAACTAGGTGGCTTGGTGATGTATTCTATGCCAGAATGGTGGGAGACTAGTCACTTCTCCCGATAATGGTGGAAGATCTTATAGGTACCTAGAGTGATAGGTAACTCTGGGGTACCCTATGGTTCCCTATAAATTTTGTGGGAAAATATGGTGAGGGGGGATTTATTTAGGAAAACCAAATGAATCAAATACATAAGGCAAAGAAAAAAATAAATGGTTTTTCCCCCTTTAACTATAATGTGTGAAAAAATGAACAAAAAAGTTTTTGTGAGGTTTTGCATATGAGAAAATTTCTTAAAAATACCTAATGTCCTTATACTCATGTAGTAACTGGGCCTTTTGAATATTTTATAGTAGGGTACTGGGGTCACATCATGAATGTCACTAGTGATGCTTCCAGCAGCCAAAAACCAACTAAGGTATGGAGAGGGTTATAGTGCGGGGTATTAGGATATGTGCCCAAAGAGGTGGTAAAGCTTACAGTAGCTGGACCAAAATCACCTCAGGTGGCTTGTTCTCTTGCACCCGCTACTTATAAGGAAATATGACCTATGATTTGGTGATCAGAACTGGATCAAGGACCTAAGGATTAGCTCAAAAGTCAAATTTATAGGATTGGGTTGAAACCAAGATGGTTGCATAGGTCTCGTCTTCCTGATTCTGGCGCTACAAATGGTTTGAAAAATGAAAACCATATGAAGAATTTATTTCACTTTGAATGCCGAATGGGTCCAACAGAGCACGGAGGAGCCAACCTTCCTCCCATGGAACCTCATCATATGACCAGTGTGGGAGCTTAATGTTAAGGGTGCTTAAGGAGCCTAATATCAAGTTTAATATTTAATTAAGCTTCAGTTAAGTGGAGTTTAATATGGCAGAGATTCTGGAGGCGCTCCCAAATTTAGGGGGACTTCCGCTTTTAGTGGAGTTAACTGGCAGTTGCCCCACATTTTGTGGAGGAAATTCGGGCAAAGTTTCTTTAGTCGTAACTCTCCCATTATTGAACCAAATTGGATGAAATTTTAGTCCATTTTGGGTCTCTTCAACCTTATGAACACTTTGGGATAGGTTTTGGGTCGAATGGAGGTGATATTAAGAGGATTTTTCTTCATGGAAGATGAAGGAGCCATAAGGGCCACCATGAGACAAATTCAGTTTGAGGCCTAATCAGGGGATTTAGAGTCCTTTTCCATAGTTTCAATAGTCTAAATTGGATAATTCATATGTTCTGAATATGATGAAATGGTTTTCAGAGCTTGTAGAGAAATTTTGAAGGCCAAAAATCTTTAGTAAAGTTCCAAGGGTCATTAGTGCCAGCTTTTGCCAGCAGCAGTGCAAGGCTTAGAAAGAGTTGTTTGAGACCATTTGCAGTGAAAAAGTGGTCATTATTGACTTAAACCATCATTTTGAATCTATTTACAAATGTTTTAGCAATTTTTAAATACTTTTAGAGGTCGAAAAATTAGCAGATAAGTTTTCCTTGACCCAAGTGTTAGGGGGTGCCAATAGGTGATTGAGGTGAAACTGGAGTAGACGGAGGCTATTTTTGATGAACCAAAACTCTATCTTGACTACTTAAGACATTTGGGAACCAATGGAAGTGGTTTCAGAACATTTTTAGAACTTATAGAGCTCAAAAAGCTGATGTGAAGTTCTGGGTAGCCCTGGGCAAACCGTGGAGGATAGCCTATTTGGGGAATGCAGTGATCAATTTGAGAAATTTATCAGTTGATAGTTGATGTATGATATGTATTGGATATAGAAAGAGTTTTTTTAGTTATAGAAACAAAATTATGAGGGATTTTGTGCCATTTAGAAGCTCAGAGTAGCGTAGTACACCGACCGAAGGAATCGTGTCAACAAGAGCCTAAGACTATTTTTAGAGTTTGGATGGCCAATTGAGGGATATTTATGGTATTTTCAGTCCTATGGATCATTTTTTTATTCATTGGAATTAATTATTTACTTGGAAAAGAAAATTACCATAATCCCAAAAAGCTGCTGAGTCATGATGACAAAGCTCAAAGGAGACGTAGCCCACGAGATTTCGGGTGAACTCCTAGATTAAAATTGCTGTTGTGTTTGAATGATTATTTGTTGCATTATTTTTCTGTCATACATGTTAAATTACAACAAGAAAAAATGAAGTTAAGACACATAAACAGTAAAAATTCATACACCACTTTCAAGTAAATAATTTCACGAAAATTGTCAAGTACAAGCTAGAACATTAATTTAAACTGAGTGGTAGGTTCTTGAAATACATAGAAGTTATCCAGACCATTTTCAGATCAGGTTGGTATCGTAGCACTTGTTTTCTTGATTGACATAGCAGTTGCTTGATTGTATAGCTTGAAAAATGTTTAAATAGTGTAAAATATTGACTATTTTACTGTTTGCAAACTGATTGTTGTTTGAGTTTGCTTGAGATTTGGGGATAGCTACTGATTAGCTAAGTCTTGGAGAGAACAAAAAGGAAGAAAGAGTTGAAAGCTTCTTCCTTACTCCAAAGCACCTTATGGTCAACATTGGAAAAAACCCTCTTGATGATTGTTTTGTTAAGAAGCTCTTGGAGTTTGTTTGTTGTTTGGCTGCTTGAATAAGAGTTTGTCTTTACAACCATTTGATTAAAAAGCTATGTCATTTTTTTTGAAAAGCTTTGAACTTTGTTGAAGTTCCTTTTGTTCATTGACATCATAATGAAAACTTATACAAGTGAAATTTCCTTCTTCAAAAGATTCTTCGATGATTATATGAAGCGTGACTTTATTATATTGAAGGGCATGGTGCAAATTTTGTTTGAGGATAAACGAGAAAGCAATGAACATCGTGAACAGTTGTTTGCCATGAAGGAAGAGAAGGAATAAATTCTTCAAATAATGCATGATATGGAGAGGCAACTCCATCAAGCCCAAGAGGATTTGACCAAGAAAATGCATGAGGAAGAGGTAATCCATTCTAACTTGTCTTCAGTTTCCTCATTTGAAAGATGTGTTGGTTCTTTTGAAAAACATACAAGGGGAATATGGTCCAAATTAATGATTAAAATGGGCTATGAAGGCAAGGGTTTAGGAAAGAATGCACAAGGCATGTTTAATCCCATTTCGGTTGAGGAATGACCCAATAATCTTGGTCTTGGTTATGTGAAATTTAATGGCGAAGACTCCAAAGACATGAAGTCATGTGAGACTATTTCAAAGAGAACCTTTATTCCAAGTTCCAAGATGAAAATATTTCAAATTTGTTTCAAAGATGATTGCCATTGCTTTAAGCCTTTGTTGTAGCAAGAAGATGGTAGACATGCAGCTTATGGAAAGCATGCATGTTCGGACAGTTTTCAAGACAAAAATGGTGATGTTAGTCTGGAAATGAAAGTTGTAGCCTCTACTAGTTCATCTTCTCATGAAGACAAAAAGGATGAACATTCAAAGCAATACAAGAGGTATAAATCTTCTCATGATCAATTTGATTGTGTTTCTGCAAAGCATGATATTTTGATGATTAAATGGAAGAAATATTTGTTGTACATATTGTGGTTGATTTAACCATGATGTTTCGAGATGCTGGATGAGGAAGAAAGCATACATGAAGCAGATGAGACAAAGACAACTTTCTAAGAAGGTGCATAAGTTTTGCACATTTTTCCAAAAGAAGGGACATGATGTCTCTCATTGTTGGACTTTGCATCCAACTAGTTGTCCAAAGCACATGTAGCAAGAGGACAGAAAGATTGGTGCAAGTGGAACTAAGGATTGCATTATCGATGTGAAAATGGAAGATTCACATGAAGAAGTGTTGCAGCAGCAAAAATCGCCATGGAGGTGGATTGGAAAGAAGTGGATGGACTTCTTAACATAGTAAGAAATAATCCTTTGTACATGTTGTTGTCGATTAGTCACGCGCGTGTACGAAATCGCACAAGCTTAGAGAGTGTGGTCTACTCTCTAAACTATTGGTAACAAGCAGAAAGTGGGGGAGCTCAAAAGCATAAAACTTAATGGAAATAGTACGATGAAGTATGCTCTGGTTAAAATAAAAATAAAAACACAAATATACATAAGCTATATAGAGAGTTCGAAACGATAATAATGCAAACGATGGCTCGATGACCTCTTCTTATTAAACATTTGAAATGGAGAAGAAATTTTACCCACTTGCCAAAGGGCCTCCAAGTAATGGCTCTAGGTCCTGATGCAATGATGTTTCCATCCAAGCACTGCCTTTGATGCAGTATCACTCTCTCTCTCTGCTGTGGTGGACTAAGATGTTGGGTGGCCAACTATCGAGTCCTCTTTAGCTCCAACTTCGAGTCACACACAATGCTGGTGTTGCTTGGGAAACTTTGGCCAACATAACTTTGTGATCACCATTTCTTCATCTCTTGGTGGGTTTATATAGGTGAGATTCAAATCCTGCTTCCCTCCGTTGGTACATGATGGATGGTGACCCAAGGGAGAGGTGTGATTCCAATGTGTGCTCAAATATTATTTTGTGTGCTCACATAATGTCTAACGAGGCACTGGTGGCTGTCCTTAGGTGACTTTCACATAAGGAGTAACTGTCCTTTGCTTGGTGTGGTCCCAGAAATTGACTTTTTCCATTTCCAGGAATGCACTCTTATCAGGCAAAAAGGCGTGCATAAGATGCTCTTCTCGAAGGATAAAGTGTGCATTTGAGCATTTATGACTAGTTCAAATCTGATTTTCTCAAAACCTTAGAGATTTTAAATACTTCTTGATTCCATAACGTATTCTTGTCCTGTAAATCCTTGGGCTCGACATTAATTGATGTCGTCTTCTGTTGTACGATTTTCCAGTGTTAATAGTTTCCCCCTAATGTGTGAGGTCTAGGAAGAACTGTATAGTCGAAATGCATTATAGTTTATTTTCTCTATCGTACGCAAAGAGAGAGAGAGGTATGCGTGTATTCTGGAATTGACAACACCTTGCACCATTTCTGAGATAACCATGACCTAAGGGACCCCCGACAAGCAGACAAAATATATAACATATTTACAAAATTTCAACAAGGCAGGCATGTCCCATGCTTGTGATGCTATGGCTAGTTAAACAAAATTGGCAGATACATGTGCTGTCTGTGCCACTACTGTGGTAGTGATGCTGGTGTTTCTTGACGACGACTACTGACACCCTCAGGGGCATTTTTTCTTCTATGATAGGTGGAATGTGGTACCCATATGTTTAGTCTTGGTATGGCATATCATTGTGCAATGTATTCATATGTACTAGCTGGGACCTTGTCGTGTAAGCATTGTTTATCAGAGACGCTTATGGAGGCACGGGTCTTCGACAGATCTGATCAAAGTGAAATGGTTGTAAGGCACGATACCATCATGACATGAAAGCTTTTGCTGTGGTAAAATTTCAAGAGGATCGATGACATCTGTGGACAATGATGTCTCCCACAGTGCCACCTAAGGATACCCCTTTACATGGGGAGGGGTTATCCAAGGTATCACTTCCTTTTCGGAAAAGAGGTGTTGAGGTCGACAAAAAGGAAGCCTTCACCAAACCATGAGTTGCCGACCTGAGGGGTTGGGGATCGAGATATGATGGGTTTAAAATAGGCATTTTGGTGAGACGTGACTAAAAACGGATGATGGGGATTCAGTGGCCCGAGGTCTATACGTGAACAGCTTGGCGATAGTCATAGTTATTTCTGAAGGGAAAATTTCCTGAAGTTGGTAGGACTTCCAGGGCAGGTAGAACCGGCTATGAATGTCAGGATGGTGCATGCATGATGTGAGTGAGATACTTCAACCAAGGGGAATGAGGCACTGATGCCATGGGAGAAAAGGTGAAATATGAGGGCGAAGTGGCAAAGGGCATCATTTGCGGTCTTTGTACACTTACCAAAAGAATAAAATAATGGTGTTTGGTTTGTACAAAACACAGAGACAGGTACCCAAAAACATGGAAGAGGGTTTCTCACTGCAGGTGTGAGGACGATGTTTTGCTAGGGGGTAGGGTCCCATTAGTTGGTCTCATGTGCGGGGTTGATGAAGCGGAAGATGCGGCAGATGGGATTATGCTGATGGAGGTATGGCAGGCCAAATGCGGTGCGTGGAGGTGTGCTTTCAATCTACTTGTACAACTTGATCATCCAGGAAGGGGATTGAGTTTGAGCGGTGAAATTGATCTTATGCATGATATATGGATGGGCATGAGGTGCTTCTCAGACTAAAATGGTATGGCCATGGCATCACTTGTGTGGTGATGTATGGTCTACTTTGGATGACGATCGCCATGGAGGGGAGGCTCTACGAACCATCATGGGCGTTTATCATATGCAGGGTGAGGTGATGATAAACATGGTCGAGTATGAGGACCCTATGGTTTATTTCTAATGGAAAAATGGTGTTAGGATATGCAAAGTTCTCTGGGACTCTATCATGCTGAGGGTATAATGATACCTGCTCCGAAACTTTCAGTGAATGGTGCTGTGAACGGTTTGCGGTTTCTTTCTGCAAAAACAACTACCTCAAGTGAAAGCATCTTCTTTTCATCCAACATTATTGAAAAACATGAATTTTTGAAATGAATATGGGAGGGTGCATACCTGTCGGCGCTGAAAAAAACATTTTTTTGAGAAGCGAGTGTAAGGCATCGCTTTCATTCGTCATGGCATACTAATGATGGTGCAACTTACGTTTTGCAGAATGGACCTTCTGATCTCCTGTTATGGACCTTCAAAGTTCTAGAAAAGGGCGATAAATATGGGATTATGGCCTTAATCCTTTTCATTTGTACTTGTTGAGTTTTGGGAGAGCAGAGGTGATTGCAGAGCCTTTCTTGCTGTCGCAGTCAGCCCGTGTACCGGGGATTAGCAATATTATGCTGAGGTAACTTCCATGACATCCTGCATTTCAATTTTTTCAATTTGATGATGTCGGGGGCCGTACAAATTGGGTTTGTACGACCTTAAAGGGACATTTTGTCCTAGATTGAGCGGACGATCTAAGCAAAGAGGCACGTCTCTTATGCTTATTTCCAAGGGACAAGCGCACGAGGGCATGCTATTCCCTCCTTTTTGCGTGCAAGAGCGCGCTTGTGAATGAAATGGACGCAAAAGGGCGCACCTGCCTAAGAGATAGACGCACAAAGGGCAGGGTCCTTGTAGAAACTTGGGTTTTTTTCCTTTTTGAAGTTTTTCTCTGTACTTATGGGTGCTTGTTGCTTAGTAGGTTGGTGTGGAGAGAGAAATAATGGGCCGAGATTTGGACCGCTATGGCTGCTAATGCTGGGGTGTGACGTCAATTGGTCACCTGGAGCCTTCTGAAATTTGCTGAGAACGAGTTCCTTCGGTCACAGGACCGATTGTTACATTATATTATACAACATTGGCGCAAGAGGCGCAATATGTTCATGCTAAGGTGGATGAACTTGATAATCTATCCAAAGACGGATATATACTTTGTGACCAGGTTAATGCCTCAAGGTGAGGCACAGAGGTATCCACTGCCTGCTGGGAGAGTGAACCTAGACAGGTTCCGGAGGAGGCATTGAAGTGGTGTGCCTCTTACTGAGGAGTGCATCAATATTCCATCAGTGACAGATGTGACCGAGCGGTGTGCTCTGGCCATTATTGTGAGACTAGCGGGGTCGTTTGCTCCACATTGGGCATCGGGCCCACAAGTGGGAGTTTTACGCCATTTGAGGAAAGGGTGTTTTTTCGATTTTTCCTGCTTCTGTTTTGATGGTATGGTGTCACAATTGAACAGGGTCCAATGTGGATCCAAATCATTTGTGTCTGCTAGCAACTTGTGCAGCATTATGTACGAGAGGGTGGTGTTGTTGGGGCTCGTTGTGGCAGTGCCTATTGGGGGGCCGAGGGAGCCATGCATGAAGAGGTGGGCTCTGGTGATGCCACGTGGTAGCGGTGGCATGGTGGTTCGTTATTGGAACGACATGACGGAGGCCTGGTTCGAGGCCAATCCACAAATTTTCTTGCCATACCTATACGCAGGGATGGACTTTCAGGGTGATCTAGATATTGGTCTCCCTTTCAGTTATGTTTGGGGTCCCGTAGGTATGTGCTATTTTTCTGCATTTGTTCGAGTTCTTACATACTTGTGTGTTTTGTTATTGACACTAAAATTATTTTGGTTAATCGTGCAGATGTTGGTGAGGTGGGATGCCCAGTGGCCCGACTAGTGGGTCATGGTCCTCTGCCATGACCGTAGGGTGGTTGAGGAGGAGGTGCCGCAAGTGGACCAGGTGGTGCCAGTGGACCTAGTGGGGATGGTTTTGGCCCTTTTGGTGGGGGCAGCAGCTCGACTGCAGCTAAGATAGTGGTCGAGCGAGCTCGTGCAAATGCAGCTGAGGTGTGCAATGCAGTACTTACGGATTAGGTGGCCACCCTAGAGGACTTATGGGGTCGAGTGGACCGTTTGACGCAAGGGATGCCTACCCGAGGATTTATGGATGACCTCGAGGAGGTTTGGCTAGAGACGGTGATGGTCGGTGAGAGGGATTATCGGCCCACTCTACAACGGGTAGCTATCGCAGTGGCGACAACAGCTCTGGTGGTGGCCCCAAGAGCAGTGGTGGGCCCAGGTGCTCCTCTTGAGGGGGCACCCCCTAGAGTAGTTTTGTACATAGGGAAAGCACCCGTTATGAGGATGCTTCCCTTATTTTTTATGACGCTTGTATTTTTGGGCTGGACAATGGGCCAATGATACTATTTATGTACTCATATACACATATTTTTTTTTATATATATGAGAGATCTTTTTGCAGCTCTACATGGTGTGTTATCTATTTTGGTTTATGTATTTTGTGTTATGCTAATGGATATCTATGTTTTTTTTTTTTTATGAATGGTAGTTTATTTGCGATGCATTCCAGTCTAGGATATTGTTAGTTATGTGATTAGCTGCATGGTTTTGATTCCTTGATACATGTGAAAATGTAATGTAATCAAATCGTATGCTTAATCTTTTGGCACGTAAATACTTTATAAATAGGTTTGTGTCTCTGGTTTCAAATTTTTGGTTTAACTACGATACCACTAACTGGGAATCGAGGTAGAAATGCATATGGCGGATGCCCTAATGGAGGGCCTCGCACATAAGTCCGATAACGACGTCATATTATGCCTGATTATTGGTTGTTGATCCGATGCACATGTTGTTTGAACATAGTGGTGATCGGTTAGGGTGGTATATGACCCAGGTAGCTGCAGCTAAGTTTTGAGACCATCATGATGCTCCATCAACAAATTCGAAATAGGGTTCAAGTTGGTGATCCATGGTAGCACTTTGAGTGCGTTTAGGTTTTTGGGTCAAAAATGTTTTGGTGTTGGGATTTTTTGTGTACCCTAACTCTAGGGGATAAGGGCTCCTGGGGCCCTTATGGGTAGAACTTCTTGAGGTAAAGGCCATTGATGGGGTTAGTGAGGTAGGTCCTGTCCGGTTCCATCAAGATGTATGCCCCTTGTCGGAGACAATGTTTGATGATATAGGTTCCTTTCCACAAGGTTTCGAACATTCCTGGCCCTAAGGCTTCTTTTGTGACATCATAGCGAAGGACTAACTCTCCCTCAGTAAATGAGCGAGGGGTGATGTGGCAGTCGAATGATGCTTTTACCCTTTTCTTATGGGCCTCATTGTGTTGCAACGATTGTCACTGGCTTGCATCAACTAGCTCTAGTTGTACTAGGCATTTTTCTAGAGGCTGGGTGTCATCAAGGAGTTCAATGGCGGAATGCAAGTTTGGGATCTTGTAGAAATCTATGAAAAAGCATAAGTTGCCTTGGTCTTTTGCGACAGGAATCAAGCGGAATTCCTATGACGAGGGGGTGGTTGAAATCCTATCTTGGGCATGCGATGATACAAGTCGTATGTGTTGAATTATGTCACTGGCATGCGACGGGGGAAGGATCTCGGTAACGAAGTCCTGTGTGAGCCTAAGGTCAAATTTCCCACTAGGATAGTCATTTTCTAGTTGGTGAAAGTTGTTTTTATCACAGAGGTGTCTGAACGCTTTTAGCAATGGGCATACCTCTGGCGCGTGATCATGACTGGTGCAAATGGTACATGGTATCACAGCACTGACAGAGTAGATAGTGTGAGATTATATACTACTTGATGTTCCTGATGTGGATGCTTGGAAAGGGTCGGTTACGGATGAGGACGTCTTCTGCTTCCATTTTTGCGTCGTAGGTTGAGACTTTCCTCCCTCTTTGGTGGGTGGTTGAATTAATGTCGCTCTAGCTACTCTCATATTGGGGAGATGTGTACACTTAAACATATGATAAAAGTGTGAGAAAATTCGGCAATAAGTGTGTGTGATATTCTCTTGATTAGACAGAAGTTTTTGAGGTAGAGATGAGACTATGCGGAGACTGTTTGCAAGGGGTTTGAGTTCTCTGCATTAGTTGACTCGATGATTTTTCAGATCACATAGGCTGCAGGTTATCCTAGGCTTGGCCTGGGGTATTCGTGGTTGGTGTGTGGTCTTATCAGGCTTGGCCTGGGGTATTCGTGGTTGGTGTGTGGTCTTATTAGGCTTGACACACCACTGCGGTGGTGGGGACATTGATCCGGCGATGTATCTTTTATGCCATTCTTGGAGATTTCCAGTTCTCTTTTCTACGGCATTAATCATGTTGATAGTGGGACGGATCCTTGAGACATAAGTACAATGTCGGTCATAATGATTACCCTGACATATCAAGCAAAATATCCATGATATGGGGGTCCCCTCATGTGTTATCTGAGGCTAGGCAGGGAACCAACATCATAATGCTGCTAAGTTAGGGCATTGGATGACTATATGGTCCGTCTGCTTGCATAATGTGCATGTGGGTGGGGTTCATGAAGTGCCTTTGGGGGTAGCTAAGGGTTTCCTGCTAGGTCATTCTTCGGCTGATAAGAGCATTATGGACCCGCTCATCTCTCTTTCTTGGATCATGGAGCTACCAACAGACTCGGCATCCATATCGTCTTCTTGGGAAAGACGAACTATGGCTGAGTGAAGGCTAGCAAGGGCTAGCCAGAAGCGAGGTATGTAGTGACATTCTTCCAATAGGTGATTGTCGACGCATAGCAGGCTTGTGAATTGCGCTGCCCGTAGTCCCACATAGTAAACCCTTTCGATTGGATACCATCTGTGAATAAGTTCCAATGCGGCACATTCTTCGAGGTAGTGGCCACGTTCATCGCATAACGTACAATGTATAATGTGAATTACCAGGGGTCTTTCTACGAATCTATGCTCCTCTTGTAAGTATAGGATGGTACACTTCTCGTCATTGATAGACTGGATGGAGGGATCCTCTTGATAGGATCGCTCAAATGTATGTAGGGCGTCCCTATACCATGGTATTTCTAGACAATGGTGGGTATAGTGCCCATAGGTGTCACAGAGAGCACATGCGTGATTGGTATGCAGAGGTTTGCCTGTACTTTTGGTGGCAAGTTCCTTTTTGTGGGAATGTCAGGTTGAGGTGCCTGCCTCGTAGCTGAGGAGTGGTTTTAATTCGTCCAACTCCGGACATATGTGGGTCTGGTGTCCTGTGACATCACATATAGCATAGGCTGATGACTCCCTTTGCATGGTGGGGGTCACCGCTTTCTTTCCTTTCTTGTCTATTTTCTTGGTCGTGGTCACCGGTTTTGCAATGGGAATTTCCCTTGCGGGGGCGGTTTCGACCGCTACTTGGGTAGGTTGGGGCTCCTCGGGACTGGGGGGCTTTAACCTAAATGCAGTAACATTGGTAGTTGTTTTTCCTGAAGGGGGAATGAGGTACAAAACTTTGAATTCCAACCGTATTTTGGGTAACACCAGTGTTGCCAAAACCATCTTGGAGGTGAAGCCAGGAGGTGGGTAGAGGAAAGGGGTTTGGGAGGCGGCGTAGACTAGGGAGGCTGCTGTGGAAGATGCCTCGGTGTCATTACTACTTGAGTCTATGTCCTAACTAACCTTGGTGTTTGATGTGGACATCATGCATACCGGGGCCCCTGTGGCATCGAGCGATACCTCAGGGATAATGGGAGGATCTCCTAGGAATGACCCTAGGACGGATGATGGTTTGAATTGGCCAAGGCCATATTCTTGATACTGTGAAAGACCATCTATGGCTATATCTACAAGGGTAGAACCATATCCGTGTTGGTCAAGGGACGCTTTTCATTGTGCATCAGCTGGTCTACTGTGATGATCCGATCCTCATGGGGGAACATCATGATGCAGAAGACAGAGGATGCTATGGCAGACATGGCGTACATGTAACTCTGCCCAAGGAGTATATTGTAATCCAAGTGAGCATCCAAGACTTCGATGTCTATGTGGACCGTCTTGCCGGCTAAGCAGACCAGTACATTTTGGAAGAGACCGATGGGGGTGGAGGGACGACCGTCATATGCTCTGAATGTGATGAAGAAAGGTTTGAGTTCGAGGGCTCCTAACTTCTACCATACATTCTTTGACATGATGCATGTGGATGCACCCTCATCAATGACACATCAGTGAATAGTGATATTCTGTACTGATACTGGTATCTGGAAGGCGACCATGGAGGGAAGCCTAGGGGTGGCTTTGTCTAAGTCAAAAGCCATCATGCGCATGTTGGCAGGGTCGACAACGCCCAATGTGGAAAGTAGGGCTTTTCGTTGTTTTGGGCACGACTGCAGTACTTCCAATGTGAACATAGCAGTAGGTGATTGAGCTAAATCGTCTACAATGCTATAATTGTGGGCCGCTTTGGAGTAGTTACCTGCTCGCCTATTAGGCCCTTTTACCATTTTTGGCAATGGTTCCAAAGGAATATTTCGAATGGTTAAAGGTGCAGTCGACATGCTTGTACTAGCCCCTGACGTATTGGTGTCTGGTGGGGTGTCATAGCTACGATTCCGAGTTTCGAAAAACATTTCTTCCCCAGCCATGTAAATTTCATGGTTGTTTTTCCTGGAATCGTCTGGGTTTTGCTTCTGAGTGCTGATCGTTCCTTGATGGGGGAAGGGTTTTTGCATCACCACAGTTGTCTAGGAAGATCCTCCTTGTCCTCAGTTACTATGAAGCTTTTTAAGCTCGGGGAGTTCGGGACAGTGGTGATTATAGTGTCCGTACTCACCACATATTGAACAAGAATGGTTTGTTTGTAGAGGTGGTCATTTGCCTTGCCTTTGGGAATTTCTTGGCTCCTGGTTCTGATTCCGGTTGGAGTTACCTCCAGCCTAGGATTGCAGTGGGTGTTGTTGGTTGCTGCCCCCTGTCCAGGGTTCCCTTTGGGCTTGCTTTTTTCCTTTTTCTTAACCACGTTAGGAGGTTAGTTCTCCTGATCATACTGGTGTGGTTGATTTTGAGACAGCTGCACAAATTTCACCTGTGAATTTTTTTGTGTAGGTGGGTTGTGTGCTTGGGACTGAGCATATTGTTGTCCCATGTTTGCACCTTGCTGTTTGGGGGGAGTTCTTCCATCAGTATTTCTTCCTGTGTATTGGGTCCCCTCGGCCAGAGGATAAGGTCCTCCTTAGTGATACGCTAGCACCCTATTAGTCAAATTTTGCTGCTACATGTGATGACTTTGAAATCTGGATTGAGACATGTTCTGGGTAGACCCATGTGGGTAATTTGGATTTTGACTGCTGTTGCCTAGGTACCCTTGGGTCATTGACCCAATAAGTCCATCTGCAGAGTTAGATGCACTTGGAAATTCTTGATAAGATTGCAGGCGCAGGGTGTTGGGCAGGATATTGTATATGTATCCTGACTGCGTGTAGATCAGTTCAAGCTAATGGGCTTTACTAATTGTGTCCTCTTCGGATGCGAGGTTACGTTGTGCCACATCCTTTGGAATCTCCATCGTAAGAGTTTTCAAGAATAAATCTAAAAGGACTCAGTCGTCGAGTTTTTCTTTGCATAAACTGTGATGCCGCCTCCACTCATAGAGATGCTCTGAAATATGGGTAGAATGGGATTGTCTGAAATGAGTCAGTAACTCCATTCTTGAATCATGGTGAATGGGCAATAGAAAGTATGTGAGGAATGTGGTAGTGAGGGCACTAAAGGTTCCATGTGAAAAAGGGGGTTGCTCCACGTACCATTTCGTGGCCACTCCCATGAGAGTGCATTGAAATATCCTCAATCGAATAGTATCGTCGATGATGCTATTCGATGAGCACCACAGGTGAAAGGTCATTATATGATTTCATGGGTCTTTCTCTTGCTTGCCTTCAAACTTTGGTATGTCCGAAGGGAGCTTCGTGGGCATGGGAGGCCAATTGGGGTCATGTGCGATGGGGTCATTGGTGAGCTTGGTCAAATCTGGTAGATTCAACACCGCTAAGAAGGGTGACTGGGAGGTTGACGCTGTGGCAACGTGTGAAGACCCAAAGTTCTGGTTAGAACGAGGGTTATTCTGTGACGTACCCTGTTTTGAATTCAGCTAACTTCCCATATGGGATGCACTCCTCTACCCCCAGGGGACGAGGGGGGAGTGGTGTGCGGTGTGGTGTTGGGAGACCAATTAGGTTTCCAAACTAAGGTTGCTCCAAGGAAGGAGGAACCAACTACTGTGGCAATGTTCCGTCTTTTATGCCTAAATGGCGAAAGACCTGGAACCCCTCCCAGTAATGGGGGGAGGTCCAAAAGACGCCTAGACCGACGAGGTTCTGTTGGAACTGTTTGAGTGTCGACCAGGTTAGGTTTTGGAAAATTTTTGAGGGGATCGAGTCTGTGATCACGAAAAAATTATGGCCACATACATAAAACAAAGTGAAAATGAAATTAAGTTCCCCTTTAACTTAATCTATGTGATCAATCAAGAAAAAAATGGTTTTGTTTGTTTGCACGTGATACTCAAAATCCTAGAAGACCTACTACGTTATCACACACTCAAAAGTAACTAGGCCTTGAGAGGATTTCTTGTGAGTGTTGGCACAACGTCCCGTAAGAGCTGGTGACGCCCCCAGTCAGTCGAAGAGAATCAACCAAGGTAAGGGTAGAGGGTCTAGCACTTGCCTGCACCGTCACCTATAGGGTAAAGGATGCCCTAGTTTTGGCCACTAAGAACCACTGTCCCAGGTGAGCTTTTGAGTCTTGGGCTTCTTGGTAGTTAGCTAACAGTACTGAGTATCAGCCAGGTCAGGTAGCCCCAACTGATACCGCACACACTGCGTCTAAGCCTAACCCCCTCTCTGCCACACTCGAGTTTTCTTTTCCGTGGGCGGATAGGTGGATTTTAAAGCTCCCTAAATACACAACTTCTATGTTTCAATTTGAAGTGTGATCAAGGCTGCTTATTGGATGCCTACCCCCTTGATCCTAAATTAATCTATAAATTCTCTTGTGGCCCTTGTGGGGAGAATTTAGTGAGTGGTTTAAGTTATTTTTAGGTGGCTTTCTTTTCTTAGTGGGTGAATATGTGTGAGTGTATGGCGAAAAATATCATAATTTGAACATATGGATATCAGTGATCCATTACAAAAGTCCCCTAGTTAAACTATGTGACGTTGTTCCTTGCTCAAATGGAAAGCATTTGGGGATAATGGGTCGCTTCAAAATCTTCCTGGTTAGTCTATGTGAGTGACTAAAGGGAGATGGTGAATCAAAAATGTAGAGTGTTCATATGCTTCTCTAGGGTCACCAAATGGTGCAAAGAAAACAAAGATTAATTACTCTAATGGGCGATTCAATCCTAGTCCCGCAATTTCCTAAATGCAAAAATTGAATTTAAACTAAACAATTTCTACACTATCTTATGCATGTGTGGTCATGAGCCACTTACTTGGACTAGTTAAACTAAGTGTGCATACCAGAATTTGCAAAAACATAAATTGTTCGAACAACAATGGTTAATTCGCCCGCTACTTAAACTATGTGAACACTTTTTTCAAAAACCAACTTAAATGAAAACTAACTAAATGCCTACAGAAAGCAGCAAAAAGTGAGTTCTTAGAAGCTATGGGGTATCAACACAAGTGTTGGTAGATACATTAGGGGCTGCCCAACACACTTACAAGAAGAAAAAATGTAGAAAATAGGGAGAAAAAATCTCTCTACAATTTGCACGCAAAATCCCTTGATAGGTGCACCTTCCTGTGCGCAGATCAGTCCTGAACGCGCGCAATGCACCTCTGTGTGGAAAAACTGTGCGCAAAAATCCTGCAAGTAAAAGATTAGGAGCTGCCTTCTTCAGTCTGTCACTTCAGTGAGTCTAGGGACTGCAAGATGGGTCAGAGGACTGTCAGCTCCACTCCATCATAGACAAAGGGTCTCCTGCAAAAGATGGCACAACCACATAAACTTGGAACATGTCAGTGGAGTTTCCAATCCTGTTGTTGTGGATTAGTCGCATGGGTGTACGAAATCGCACAAGCTTAGAGAGTGTGGTCTACTCTCTAAACTATTGATAACAGGCAGAAAGTGGGGGAGCTCAAAAGAATAAAACTTAATGGAAATAGTACGTTGAAGTATGCTCTGGTTAAACTAAAGCTAAAAACAAAAATATATAGAAGCTATATCGAGAGCTCCAAACAATAATAATGAAAACAATGGCTCGATGGCCTCTTCTTATTAAACGTTCGAAATGGAGAAGAAATTTTACCCACTTGCCAAAGGGCCCCTATGCAATGGCTCTAGGTCCCGATGCAAGGATATTTCCTTCCAAGCTCTGCCTCTGATGTAGTCTCACTCTCTCTCTATGTTGTGGTGGATTAAGATATTGGGTGGCCAACTATCGAGTCCTCTTTAGCTCCAGCCCTGGGTCACACACAATGCTGGTCTTGCGTGGGAAACTTTGGCCAGCATAACTTTGTGATCACCATTTCTTCATCTCTTGGTGGGTTTATATAGGTGAGCTTCAAATCCTCCTTCCCTCCCTTGGTACATGATGGATGGTGACCCAAGGGAGAGGTGTGATTCCATTGTGTGCTCAAATATTCTTTTGTGTGCTCACATAATGTCTAAGGAGGCACTGGTGGCTCTCCTTAAGTAGCTTTCACATAAGGAGTAATTGTCCTTTGCTTGGTGTGGTCCCTAAAACTGAATTTTTTCCATTTCTAGGAATGTGCGCTTATCAGGAAAAAAGGCGCACAAAAGGCGCTCTTCTCGAAGGATAAAGCGCGCATTTGAGCATTTATGACTAGTTCAAATTTGATTTTCTCAAAACCTTAGAGATTTTAAATACTTCTTGATTCCATAATGTATTCTTGTCCTGTAAATCCTTGGGTTCGACATTAATTGATGTCGTCTTCTGTTGTATGATTTTCCAGTGTTAACAGTACATATCCACATTTTGGTTATATGCATGTATTTCTATTGAAAATTTGATTAAAGATTGCATATAAATGTTGTTCAGGTGAAGGAATTTCTTTGTTGTTGAAAAATTTGGCCATGGAGGTGTAAAATATGAGTATAACACTCACTTATATTGCAGCGATATCTTTTAGTTTAGCTCTTATAGTCACCCACATGTTTTTGGGATTATGTACTTGTTGGTACTTGAAAGGAAGAGTTGAAGGAGTACATGTGCATGGAGGTTCTATGTGTAAATAAAAAACTGTAAATAGGTTCATTGTACATTAACACATGCATATGTGGTTGTCAAGATGTATCATGTTGTTTATCGACTTGTGTCGCACATGTTTTTCGACTTGTGTCGATTGTGTTGCACACTTTTTACACTGATTTTGTGTCAATTGTATAGCACATTTTATGACGACTTGTTGTTGATGTTGCATGTTGCACGATTTATGTTTGAGCCACCTTGGATCATTGATCAAGGCAACGATGTTCAACTACCTTCTGCAAATTTCTCGCCAGAAATTTTCTGAGTGAAGTGCAAGAAAGACAGCTCTTGATAGGAGGAAAAGCATCGAGGAAGGGAAGTGTGAATTTCTTTCTAGTTGTGGTTCAAAGTCACTAGCCATTCAAGGCAAGTGTTTAGAGGCTGAAGAGATGAGGGTGCAGTACTCTCATTTGCTGTACAGATCATTTTTAGTAGTCCAAGAGAGATTTTGGGGTCCAAAAGCTTCTCATTTGGGAGGTGTGATCAGAACTGGATCAAGGACCTAAGGATTAGCTCAAAATTCAAAGTTACACGATTGGGTTGAAACAAATATGGTTGCATAGGTCTTGTCTTCCTAATTCTGATGCCGTAAATTGTTTGAAAAACGAACACCGTATGAAGAAGTTATTTCATTTTGAATGCCGAGTGGGTCCGACGGAGGGGCCAGCCCTCCTCCCATGGAACCTCATCATATGACCAGTGTGGGAGCTTAATGTTAAGAGTGCTTCAGGAGCCTAATATCAGGTTTAATATTTAATTAAGATTTATTTAAGTGGATTTTAATATGGCAGAGATTCTAGAGGCGCTCCTAAATTTAGGCGGACTTCCACTTTTAGTGGAGTTAACTGGCAATTGCCCCACATTTAGTGGAGGAAATTGGGGCAAAGTTGTTTTGGTCATAACTCTCTCATTATTGAACCAAATTGGACGAAATTTTAGTCAATTATGGGTATATTCGACCTTCTAAACACTTTGGGACAATTTTTAGGTCGAATGGAGGTGATCTTCAGAGGCTTTTACTTCAGGGAAGATGAAGGAGCCATCAGGGCCACCATGAGACAAATTTAGTTTGAGGCCTAACCACGGGAGTTAGACTCCTTTTCCAGGGTTCAAATAGTCTAAATTGGATAATTCAGATGTTATTAATCTAATGAAATGGTTTTTAGAGCCTGTAGAGAATGTTTGAAGGCTGAAAAGCTTCAGTAAAGTTCCAGGGGTCATTAGTGCTAGCTTTTGCTAGCAGTAGTGCAGGGCTTAGAAAGAGTTGTCTGAGACCATTTGCAGTGAACCAGTGGTCATTATTGACTGAAAAATTAATTCTGAATCTATTTATAGAGGTTTTAGAAAATTTTAAAGACTTTTCGAGGTTGAAAACTCAACAGAGACGTTTTCCTTGACCCGAGTGCCAAGGGGTGTCGATAGGTGATTGAGGCGAAACCAGAGCAGCCAGAGGCTATTTTTGATGAAAAAAAACTCTATATTGACTATTTGAGACATTTTGGAACCAATGGAAGTGATTTCATAACATTTTAAGAACTTCTAGAGCTGTAAAAGATGATGTAAAGTTCTGGGCAACCTTGAGAAAACCATGGAGGATAGCCTATTTAGGGAATTCCTGTGCTCAATTTGAGCAATTTATCAGTTTATAGTTGATGTATGATATGTATTCAATACATCAGGAGTGGTTTCAGTGACAGAAAAAGAATTATAAAGGATTTTGTGCCATTTAGAAGCTCAAAGTAGCTTAGTGCACTGATAGAAGGAATCGTGTCAACAAGAGCCTAAGACTGTTTTCAGAGTTTGGTCAACTAATTGAGGGATATTTATGGTATTTTCATTCCTTTGGATCATTTGTGTATTCATTGGAATTAATTATTTACTTGTAAAAAAAACTTACCATAATCCCAAAGAGTTGAGTCATAATGACAAAGCTCAAAGGAGACGTAGCCCACGAGATTTCGGGTGAACTCCTAGATTAAAATTGATGTTGTGTTTGCATGATTATTTGTTGCATTATGTTTTTTTCATACATGTTAAATTACAACAAGAAAAAATGAAGTTAAGATTCATACACCACTTTCAAGTAAATAATTCCGCAAAAATTCAAGTACAAGCTAGATCATTTCAATTTAAACTGGGTGATAGGTTCTTGAAATACTACAAGTTATCTAGACCATTTTCAGATCATTTGGCCACTAAGTTACCTACGTATAGTGGGAATGAGTGAATCTTAGCTTCTAGTTGTTAGTTTTTGACCCAAAACCCTTACTAAGTGTCACGAGAAAACAAGGAGGTTCGTGATAATCCTCCACCTAAGCCTTACCCCCTTCACGAGTTTCTTCTCATTACCATATTTGTCACAGGAAGATGTAGGATTTTAAGCTCCCTGAAAGACTATTTCTATGTTTCAATATGAAAACAACCATGACGACATATGTGTTGCCTACCCCCATGGTCCTAACCTAAAATATAAATTATCTTATGGCCCTTGTGGGGAATTTAATGTGTTCAAGTTAAGGTTGTTTTTAGAGAGTCTTTGCTTCACTTAAGGTGTGAAAAAAATGTAATCGCAAAGAAACTAAGTACAAATATTCCAAAAGATGATACTCTTTATACCAAGTTTAAGTGAGCTTAGTGTGTGTAGTTAAGGTGTGTGCAAGTGAAATTGTCAACATACAAAGTGTGAATTGCAATGATGTGGATATGCAGTGATCATTTACAATTCCTCTACTTACACTATGTGATTTTTGTTCCTTGCAAGAAAATAAAATGTGTGTGGATAGTGGGACACTTACTCTTTCCTACTTATGATATGTACTTGCATATAGGAAGATGGAAAAATAAGTGCCTTGAGAAATATTTTAGATACCCCCACAATTTTTCCACAAGGGTGTAAGGGAGGAAGTGCCTACTTTCTTTATTTACTAACAAAAAATCCTAATCCCAAAATAAAATGAAATAATGGCTTTAGTTAGAAAACAAGTAAAAAATTATACGTGGATTTAGGGCCACTTACTTTCCTTCTAGTTAAGTTAGGTGCGGTGTGAATTGAAATGAGAAAAACAAGTAAAAAGGATATGTGGATGAGGGTCACTTACTTTCCTCCTAGTTTTAAGCTATGTTTGTGTGCAAAATTTCAAAGTAGAAGATAAGCAGTTACTCTACTTGTAATGGTTAGTAAAGAAAATTGGTTAGTAGTGATGGTGTGTACAAGGTGAATAGTGCACATAAAAAGTGTTTGAATTGAAAGTGTGTGGATATGTAGTGATCATTTATTAAAATTCCCCTAATTACACTATGTGATGTTTTTTCCTTGCAAAAGAAAATATGTGTGGATAATTGGCCACTTAATTTTCCAAATTATGCTATCTGATCGTATAGGGATATGGAAAATTAGTACTTCGAGAAATATTATACTTCCATTACCAACTAAATGGAATTACCTAACTTGATTTAATTAAATATTCCAAAAGATCCATTCAAATATATTTATACTTACCTAAATTAAGATGCAATTTCTTAATATTTACTCAACTTATACATGTTGATGCCTGGAACAAATCAAAGTCACATAAAACCATTACAGATTAAGCATATGAAAAAATAAATTTCATCAAACCAAGCCATTGAAGTAGCTCAAATTTGTTTCCTATGCATAAATCATGATTTAACTTCAATGGATGCCACAATTGAGAACACCCAATATAGGAACCCTCACGTAAATGATAATAAATTTGCAAATTAGTTGAAGGTATGCATTTTGTAAACTATTTGCAAAGTCAATATACCTATTTCCTAAGTAATCTAGTCCCACAAGCAACAATATCTCTTTACTCTCCCCCCAACACATGTTTAATAAATATAAAATATTAACCATTTTGACATAGGATTGAAGGGTGTGTGGTAAAGGTGATATATTGTTAGATATAACCCCAAAATTTTACTAGTGAATCTAGGTCAGAAGCTTTGTTTGGTTTCACAACAAGTCACATTTACCAAGTGAAACATTTAACCTTTTTCAAAATTAGTTCTTATTAGCAACAATTTTTCATTTCTTTAAAAGACTATATAAATCCCAAAATAAAAATGATCCCTACTGTAACAAGGATGGTGCTATATTTTTGTTCATATATTTCATTCACCAAACATTTAAATTAAAATCCAATGCCAAGTAAAAGAGATTGTGAAAAGAGAAGGAAATAAATTTAAGTGATTAAAAAAGAATAGGTGTTAGGAATAAAATTAGGAGAATTAGAGAGTTTACTAGAGAAGTCAAAGAGAATGGCTAAAAAATGAGAATAGGATAAAGATCTAGCAAAGTTGATGAAGAATATGTTGTATAATAATTTGCAAGATTGTTGAAATAAAGACTAATAGAAATTAAAATTTATTCTTATATAGGAAGCCTAAATACATATTGAGGTAATTATTACTAACTTAACGTTATGATGAATATTTTGAATTTGAGAGAATGGGAGATTCTTGAAAAATCAAGTTAGTGATTACCAAATTGAAGGGTCAAGTTGATTAGATGAGAGCGACACAAAATTGTATCTATAAATTTATACAAATTTAATTATATAAGTTAGTTTGTGACTAAAATTTCATATAATACATAAATACACACTCCATACAAGAAAGAACCTATTCAACTAGTTTTTAAGTATGTTTATTTTTGAAAGTCTGCTATACAAGATCAAATTAGTTGGAAAATATTTTATTCATTTGAAGAACCATATCATTTATTGTTTTAAAACATGTAACTAAAATTACCATAAAAATAGTAAGAACTTTCTTAAACGAACAACTTATCATAACTATAGCCAATTTCACCATTCTAAACAAAAGGTGGAAGAAATGTGGGATGAGAAGTATGAGAAGACCAATGAAATTGTTGATAAGGAACCAAAAATAAGTCAAGAGATAGAGGTTTTAGTGGATTTAGAGAACAAGGAAGATGCTTTAAGGTCTTATCAACAATGGATATACATTGTTATCATTTGACATGAAGAGGCACAAGTGATTTGAGTGTTTTTTTTGGAGAATGTACATGGAAATTTTAGCGCAACAATCAAGTTGGGCACAAGGAGGAGTAAGACAATTTTAAAAAATATATGTTTCTACAAGGAACCTTTTTTATGCATGTGAAAAGAAGGATATCTAATGTCTTTTATGTTTTCAATTACTTTCATCAAACCTTGATGGAGTTTTATATGGTTCGTTTATTTTACTTTTTAAGCATACTTTGCAATATATTTCACGATTACATGTTGAGAAACAAGTAGATGAAAATCGACATTAGATTGCCACAGTCTAAGAAGATTAACATTGTGAACATTTAAGATATCATTAATATGTGCATGCTAATTTATTTATTTTTCATCTATAATATATGAATTTAATATTGATTAATCACATGAGATTTTTGTGGATAACTGTAGTGATATGCAATAATACACTCCTTTTTGTGTGAGCACAAATCTACACTACACTTTGTATGTATTTAAAAAATATCTTCTCTTTGAAAAAACCTCATAGCCTTCATGTGAGGATTGAAAGATAGAGACTTGTGAGGTTTTAAAATGTAGGGATCATCATTTAGGATTCAAGGAACCATTAAATGTTATATATGATGATGGATGTCATGAATATTTAATGTTGTTATATGTTTAACAAAGAATGTCTTCTCAAATGCATATTGGAAGGAATGATACTCTTGATCCTTCTAGATATTGACACATTTTCTCTCTAAGTAACTCCTACAAGGATATCAAGCTTCAATCAAACTAATATTTATAGGTTTTGGAGTACCTATGTTACAACCCTTTTTTCTAATCCCTATTGTAAATATTGCATGAATTGTAATTCATGTAAATAATATATGGAAATGTAATGATTTTCTTTGGTTAAATCACGTCTTTAAACTTTTTGGGTTATCTTAAACCATTAAAATACGAAGGTGGTTCATAATTTCCATGAATTCAAGTGGTTTCAGAAAATTTCATTGAACCATTAACCACAACAAGTGATTTTTCTTTAGTTTTTGTTACATCTCAATTTTTAATTACATGGTATTACTTTCAATGCTTATTTTTTATTAGTTATATTGTTTCATTCTCCTTTTTTTTTTTTTTTTTGAATCATATTTCCAAATGCATACAATATGGAGCAGGTAATATGAGAAGTGGGAAAACTTGAATTACATGTATTTGCATGAATTTGTTGAATTGCATAATCTTGTTGTTCTCTCAATGTATGTCATTTTTTTCTCATCATTTCTTTAGCTTCTTCTCACACTACATCTATTTGCATGAATATGTTGAATTGCATAATCTTGTTGTTCTCTCAATATATGTTGTTTTTTTCTCATCATTTCTTTATCTTCTTCTTGCACTTCCTATGTGCTTGGCACTCTCTTTCCTTTTCAAGATTGAAAACTCCAATTTCCCATGTTTGTTATGAATTCTTGTGTAATTTCCATGTTTCGTTATTTTTCTATGAATCAATGTTTGTTGTTATGTTTCTATGCATGCACATTTAGATTTTATTTATTTATTTTTTGGATGGCAACAAGAGGTTGATCGAGGTCCTAGGTTTGTATCCTTTTCATTAATGCCATCAATATCGTTGGTGTTCGGCTAGCGGGTGGTTGTGTTTGCAGGTGCTTGATCGAGCTATTTGAAATTATATCTGAAGTGTTAAATTGAGTGTTTGAAGCGCTCGAATGAGCTACTTGGGTCCTAAAAAGTACAGTTTTAGCACCCCTTCTATATATTTATCTGAAACACCATTTTGTACCATGGCGGACTTAAAACAGAATTTGTCCTTAAGCGGCAGAGTTATCATGTTGGATTGGTGAAGGAATCATCTATCCATTGGCATATAAGTTTGAAATTTTCGAATCGATATGATATTTTTCAGCTAATTTCTTTAAACATAATGCTTGAAAATTCTTTTCGACAATTCAAATGAGCTAAATAAAAAATCAATAGCATAAAATGTACAAAACCAAAAAAATTCAAAAAATACCACTATCTTCATTTACAAGTCCTCTTCAAAAGGGTACTATTGATTTTTGAATTTATTTAAATAGTAGAAAAAATCCTATGTGAACACGTGTTTAAAAAATGAAATTGAAATATTAATTCGCCAACTTCCAAAATTAATAAAAAATATAATTTTGCATAAAAAAATATTTTTTTAATATGCATAACTTAGTTCTCTCTCTATAGACCATGTTCATTCTTTTTTATATATATAGTATTCTTGTGTTCACTTAGCATAACTTAGTTTAAAATGTGTAATTCAATATATATATATATATATATATATATATATATATATATATATATATATATATATATATATATATATATATATATTGAATTACACATTTTAAACTAAGTTATGCTAAGTGAACACAAGAATACCTATTAAGATGTGCAAAAATTTACAAGAACAATCATTTCATCACATAATTCTCCACAAATTATATTTGTATTCCCAATTAAAATTCCGAATCAAAATTCACAAAGCATAAAAAAGTAAAATTTTGAAATTTAGTTGCCACAATTGGCCCAAAAGTTTATCCCATCTTCATGCATTCACTCTTAAATAAAAATAAAAATAAAAATAAAAATGAAGATACATCTCAAATATGCAAATGTGCATATGAAATATCATAATCTTATATCAACTTTATAGAGAAATAAATTATCTAAGAGTAAAGAAAAAACTTATATTTAAATATTCGAGTGAATAACTTAAATATTAAAATTAGCACAGGTGGTGTAGAGTAGTCGGTGATAGTGATAGTGATGGGGTGCACTGTTAAGGTACTCCCTCTGCAAGATCACTCGTTAGAAACCAGTGGGTGATTAGGATTAGTGTAAACTACCCAAAAAAAGAAGTTGTTCCAAAATTAACCCTACCTCATTAAGATTCAAATAAAAAATTATTAGTGAAAATTATATTTTAAGAAAATTTGTAAAAATAATAAATATAATTAAAAATTATTTGAAAATAAAATAAACAATTAATTATTTAATTTAACATTAAATAAATATGCCTATTAATGAAATATTTTTTTAATGAAAAATTCAAAAAGGTAAAAAAAAACACATGGAAACCCAAAAAAAACGTAGGTTACTATAAAAACGTGGAAATGTAATCAATGTCTACTGTCCAAAATCACTACTCATATACCATTAGGATTCAAGCCAAAATTATATTTATTAAAAAATTAAATAACATATACCATTTAAATTTACGTGTCCAAAATCACTACTCATATACCATTAGGATTCAAGCCAAAATTATATTTATTAAAAAATTAAATAACATATACCATTTAAATTTACGTGTCATTAAAATTCCAGTCAAAATTATATTTATTAAAATTTTAAATATTATATAACACCGGTATAAATCAATCTTATCCATCAACACTTGAAAAAGAGTTTGCAAGTTAAAGTATTTGATTTGATCCTCTAGACTTTTTAATAAATTCAAAATTCAAATAAAAACCAATTTTACTATAACATTTACTCCAAAACACTTTGTAAATAAAATCAATTCTCATATTTTGCTTATTCATCTTTTCTCGAACTCCTTTTATCTATTTATTACTTTAAAATTTAATACACCTACACCAAAATATTCACCACCACCCTACACGTCGGAATAATACCAATATTTAGGCCACCACTCTAAAACTTTCCCTATCTGTACTTTGTGTCACACGAATTACTTTCCCATTGGGACCGAAAACAAAGTTTTATGTGAATAGTGTAATGAGTGATGTGTGGCCCCACAACCATCACGACTGGATATTTTTTTTTAAGTCTTACAAATATTTTTTTTATTTTATATTTTATTTCAATTAACTTTAAAGAAAGTTATGCAGGTATTTTAGCAGTTAGTTTTTAGATATTGTATTTAGTAACAGTTTTGTCGAAAAGTTGTTTGTTATGAAACTTCATATGAAAAAGGCAAAATACAAGAGTCAGATAAAGAAATAATCTATCTCATAAACTATGTTTAACTTCATAAACATTAAAATAATTTATTCTTCTTCTTTTCTATTCGTATTTAGTGCCATCATATCAATATTCATTGACTTTATCTATTAATTAACACTTTGACTATTTTAATCATTATTTTAATTATAATACAACTGAGTGAATATTTTGTTTAGAAATAGATTCAACAGCATCTGGATTATCCAAAATCTTAAAGCTGAACAATTTAGATTTCCAAAAAGTTTATTAAAAATTATACTAGACATTCCGGAAGAAAACTCCGCCTCTTTAAACTAACTACGCGATATCTACTTATTAAGATAAAGCAGATAATAATATTTGGGGGGTCCGGATAGGACTCAAGTAAAGCTTCCATGTAAGCTTCACAGCCCCACCATAATAATCATGGCGTGACAAGCCTCTCGCACTCCCTCCGACGTGGCGCCCTGTCCGACATGGTGCTATGACACGTGTAAACAGAAAAGCGATAGTTGGTGCAAGCTGATCCATTTCTACGTAACAGTCAGACTATATTTTGCCTTTTCGTTATCACATATATATATTTGGTGCTTTTCACTTTTCTCTTTGTACTTCATGTGAATATAAATATAAATATTTTGAATTTTGAAGCATTATTTCAAATTACTTTATAATTATATATTTTATTCAATTGAATTTAACTATAAAGAATTAAATCCGTAAGATTTTAACTATAAAGAATTAAATCCGTAAAATATCTTACAATATCTTACGATAAAGTACAAACAGTAAGTCGCCAACCAAAAGTTCAGTTCGGTCACGTATTTTGGCTTTTTCAAATCCGTTGAGATGGGATCACAATCTCCCTTTCGGTAAAATCAAAATAAATTCCATAGGAAATTTAATGATGAATCTGAACCGGCCAATGCCATTATCTATAAAGCAAATACGCCCCCTTTCTTTTCTTTTCTTTTTTATTAAATTATGTTTGAAAAATGATTTATTTTCTATTAACCACAATAGCCTACCATCTCCATCCTCCTTTTTAATAATAAAATATGCCTTAATCTAGTGACCTGAGAATATGTGGCTTTAGCCGACTTCAGTCTTATCGTCTTTGGCAAAAGCTTGCTTTTGTATTGACATGTGATTATTACTGTTTTAAACTATGGAATAGAGGAGAAATTTAGGTTATGTTATTATATAACTATTAAGATTTTTTTAACGTAATGTTATGTTATATTATAATATAATATTTTTATATTATATTGGAAGGTAGAATTAAAATGATCCCCGTATAATTCTTTATTATTGAATATGTAGTAACTAATGCCAATATACAATTAAATAATAATAAAAAATATTTAAAATATTTTATTTTTTTAAATTAAAATTTAAAATATTTAAAGTAATAAAAATAATATTAATAAACAAGAGAATAAAATTGGATTTTTCTTATTTATTTATTAAACCTAAATTTTTGATAAATAATATTAAATCTAAAAGATCTCAAAAAGAAGGAAGAAAACGTAGATAGGAGAGTTAGAATTTCAAAACAAATTTATTCGTCTTCACGCCTTCTTAACCTAATTTTACCGTTGGAAGAAAGCATCTGGAAAAACCTTTCACTATATTTTACATAAAAATTTAAATGAAAATGATAGGCAATTTGTGCCTGAAAATGGAAAGGTTCCAACTCACTAAATTTGATAATGCATTAAAAGAAATCAATGAGCTTATTTGCAATTTGTACGTCAAATTCTACACCCTAGTGAAAAGGCTCCAACTTACTAAATTTGATCATAGATTACAGGATATCGATGGGCTTTCAAAGTTAATGTAGAACAAAGAAGAATTTTGCAACAGTTGAGTAGAATAGTAATCTTTAAATCTGCAAATAAGTGCACAATGAACAACGGCTTCCTCCTTTTTTTTTCAAATTATTAAATACACTTCCTCAGTTTTCAAATGAATAATATTGTTCCTCATTTTTCAAATTAATAATTGTGTTTGAAAAAAAGTGAATCCTATTTTAATTCAAGATAAGCACAAATAATCATCATCAAATGCAGTCTCGTTCCAACCCAACCATAAATGAAATCAATCGATTCAAAAGAATAATACATAGTAAAATGCCGTAAATTCCTAAGAAAAAATATATATAAGTAGATTGAATGTGTTATACTTGTACAAGTATATTAAGCATTAAATTCCAAGATGACCTCGCTTCCCTTTGTGCACATAGATGTCTATAAATTTGGAGACACTTGAATTTCAAACTTTATTTCTTACCGGAAAAATTGATTGATTTGTAATTATTTGGATCCATACTGAAAGGGCTCACACCATAATGATGCCATCAGTCAGATAACCAAGGTACAGCAGCTTCTCTTGAATTTATCCATGTAGGAGCAAATTTCAATTTCGTATAGTGGGTTTCTTCTCGTCCATCTTTATTTAGTAAATCCCACCACAGCTTCTTATATCCTGCAAAATCATAAACAGTGTCAGGAAAAATGACGTTTGGATTGTTTTCTGGCCATGTTTGAAATTTTCCACTTGTATATTAGTCAGGGTTCCTTGTCCTGTTTATGGTATAAGACTTGTAATAGACTTTTGATCTAACTCCACCACCAATACAAATGATGGAGAGGTCCCAAAAGTCTTGTGAGAGTGACCTTTCAGCTTCATGGGAAGCCATCATGCTATGTGAATACATCATGTCATGTATCCACTGACTTCCTTTAGGGTACACCCTCCTCTCAGGTACAAAGTGCTGGATATCATTATGATTCTGTAGATTTGCATCAAGCACTTGTGTATTTCGGAGTTGCCAGGTTGGACTCCATTTTTCTGCATAGACAGGCCATGATTCTTCATCTGAAATATATCTGAGCTGTTCTTTCTGGTTGGCCTGGTCCCATTATGTGAGAATGACCATTACGTGTATCTCTTCCTCTTCAGGGTCAATTCTCTGTTCTTGTTGCTGGATATACTCTCTGCTTAGAAATTCTGGAAGACAATTCTCAGAACCCTTAATATGCTCTACTTTGAAATCAAAATATGCAAACAGAGCTTGCCATCTTGCAAATTTTGCATCTTCTGGGTTCTTTATAACCTTTGTGATTACTTTTTCTAGAGCTTTCGCATCAGTTCTTAGCAGAAAGTGCTTATTTGCCAAATGAATAGAAAACTTACTGATGCAATTCTAGGCTGCTTTTACCTCTTTTTCAATTGGAGCATAATTTTGCTCTGCTTTGCTCCAAACTCCCGATACAAACTGCACAACCTATTCTTGCTCCTTTGGGCTATCTTCATTCGGCTTCTGTTTGAGGACACCTCCCCATCCTATGTTGCTTGCATCTGTTTCAACAATTTTAAAGGCATTATCATCAGCAGCATGCAAAATGGGGAGATTACGAACCTTGGATTTTATTTCTCTGACCGCTTGAGTGTGCTTCTCCATCCAAGGCTTTGGATTATTTCTTAGTCTCTGGTTGAGCAGAGACCTGTCAATGGCACACGAGGGATAAAAATTGCTCACATAATTTAAACAACCCAGAAACCTTTGTAACTGAGTTTTATCCATTAATACATCTGGAAATTTGTCTGCAAATTCCAGTGCATGGTTCTGAAGAGCAATTTGACCATTTTCAATTTCGTGCCCTAAAAATTTGATTTTAGTCTTGCAAAGCTCCATCTTCTTTTTGCTCAAGACTAAACCATTTCTCTGGACCAGTTTCATGAATATTTTCAGATGTCGGAAATGGTCCTGCAAGTTCTTGGAAAAAATGAGTAGATCATCAATATATGCAAGTAGCCATTCAACATATGGCCTAAAAATAGAATCCATCACCTTCTGGAACTTTGAAGGTGCATGCTTTAAAACAAATGGCATTACATTCCATTCATAATGCCCGGCTGGAATGCTGAATGTTGTTTTCCATTTGTCCTTTTCTGCAACTGCTACCTGCCAGAAGCCAGACTTTAAATCAAATTTTGAGAAGATTTTGGCTCCTGAAATTCTTCTTATCAGATCACCTTTATGAGGGATCGGATAGGTGTCATCAGCTAAAACATCATTCAGAGGTTTGTAATTTATTACAAGTCTTGGGACACCTCTGACTTGCTCACTTCTTTTATTTACATAGAATCCATAGCAGTTCCAAGGGCTGCTGGATTCTCTGATTAGCTTCCTTTGAAGAAGCTGTTCAATCTCTTTCTGGCAGAGTTCTCTATGTTCAACAGACATAGGAATGGCTCTGGACTTACAAGGTCTGCCAGTGTAGTTTTCCTTGTAAGGCAATTCAATACAATGTTGCTTTCTATGCCAAAAGGCATTTGGCTCTTCTGAGCAACATGTTTCTTCAAACTCTCTCTGAATTTCAGAGATCTGCTTCTGGACCTTTGGAGAACTCCACTGTTCTTCAATCTTGATTGTACTTTTGTGATCCCTGAGTTCTTCCAAGCTGTTCTCAGCTTTGTGAAGCTCTTGCATGGCCTGGACCATGGGTGAAATTCTGGGCCTGGAAATATATGGCAATTCAATTCTATCTCCAGAAATTGTGATAAAATATCCTGCAGATTTGTCAGGAAATCTAAACGACCCATGTGGCTCAACTGCTGCTAAAAATATATTTCCTAAAATACAGTCAACAGGAATATCTGAAACTGCAAAGGAAAATTTCACACATCTGGAATCAAAACATACAGCAGCCTTAGAAACTTCAAACTTTAGCTTCTTTGTTCCTAATCCCTGAACTTATTTATTCGAAGTGGTCCAGTACTTCGATGGGACTATTTTCTTTGAGATCAAATTTATATCTGCTCCTGAATCAATAAGGGCAGTGACCCTGTATACATGACCAGCAATACAAATATTTACCTGAACATGGTGTTGTTGGTATTGTATGGCCATGACTTGCATGTCACCAATTTCTCTGAAGCCAACTGAGGGGTCAAATGTGCCTTGTGCAAATTGGACTTCAATCTTTGGAGCAGAATGCAGCGTATAGCTTGTCTGTTTTCCTGAAATGGCTGTGGATGAAGATGACGACTGTTGAACTTGGGATTTCAGGACAAAAATTTCATTTTTCATGCTGCGAATTTCTGATTTTAAATCATGTATCTCCTTGCTCACCTCCCCCAAAGTGAGTGCATGAGCTTTGTTAGAATTGTGGAGGAGATACGTCTTTGTGTTACGCTCATAGGAAGCATCAACAAAATTGGGTTTCTTACCAGTGGAGGAACTGGAAGAACCAGAAGAACGAGGCAGATTTTTCATATAAGCTGCAAGAAGGGCAGCTTTGTGATTCAGATTTCTAATTTTATTTCTCATCACGAAATTGATTGATTTATACTGATTTCAAATTATTAGTAATCATTTTGGTTCAATAAGTTTGTTTATATTGGAATAGGAATTTTAGAATTTTAATTGTGTTATTTTATAGTTTAATAGATTGTGAGAGTAATGTCTCATTTTTTTTTCGTGATACATGTTTTTTAAAATTAAAAAAATAAATATTTAATCAATAAGAGAACAATGTAGCTTAAACAAAATGAATTACAATGTAGCTTAAACAAAATGAATTATTTATTATTTCAAATGAAGATTGAGTAATTTTAAATAATAAAAATAAATTTTAAAATTATTATTTATTTTTTAATAATTTATTTTTCATAATAATTATTAGAAATTTGCATAATTTTAATTCTTAAAAAATAATATTATTTTTATTTATTTAATATTTAATATCTATAATTGATTAAGTGTTAAATTTAAAATTTTTAATTCTAATTTTACTTTATTAATAAAATTACAAATATTTTTTTTAGATAAAAGAAAATTATAATATACAAATGACATTAAAATATATAATATATAAATAATAGTTATAAATTAACATCCATTTTACCATATAAATTATAATTAAGATTATATGACCATATTTGAATTTAACTAATAAGAACATAAAGAATTAATATTTACAATTATAATTAAGATTGGTTTCAATGGATGTTAATCACCATCACCATTATCATCATTAACAAGATTATTAACCATGAATATTCACCTATGTTTTACCATGGATATTATTAATTTCTAAATAGGATTTTTTATATTATCGTGCCTTATCAATACCACATACTCAAAAACCATAACTCATTTCAAAATCAAAATATTTTATAAATATTTTATTTTATAAATATGGAGTTAATGTTATAATATTTTTTTATAAATTAATTTATATTAAAGTGAGTACTTACAATAAACAACATACAATATAACAAGATTCTTAACCATGGATATTCAACCTCATTTTACCATTTATATTCTTAACTTGTAAATAGGCTTTGTTACAATACCATGGGCTAATAGTATCGTTTATCCATATCACTTGCCCAATAACAATAACTCCTTTCAAAATCAAGATATTTTATAAATATTTTATTTTTATTTTATTTTATAACCATTTTTAAGTTAAATCTAAAAGAAAAAAAACTATGGGAGAGATGTTGCAGTGGTGTAAATGTTTGTAAAATGTAGAGATGTTATAATATTGTGTAAACATTTTGACATGATTAATATAAAATATATAATTAACAATTGTAATTACAATTATAATTAATAATAACACTGGCCTAGATCCATCTTAACTTTGGATCTACAAAGTGTGGAGAGGTATCAATTTTTTTGAGATGCAAAACTCTTTTAAAGTGAAAAGAGATTGGATCCCTCACTACCCTTGGTAGATACGAAATTAAGATGGATCCAGACCGATTATAATGGATCTGAAATTATGATATGATTCATCAATCATGTTATTATTTATCAAATAACATTATCATTATAATTTAATATACTTATTATTAATAACATTAATTAATAAAATTAGTTATCATTAAATATTAATTAATTTATTATAATTAATCAATCTAAAGATTATTTTTATAATTATTATTATAAATAATTCAATTTATTAAGTAACATAAATCTTTAATTAATTGTTAATATTCTACACTCCAAAAAAAAAGTTTGCACCTCAAGGGATTTAATTCTTCTTGGTGTATTATCAAGACTAGTTTAAATATCAATGATTATTAAGAGATAATATGGATTTAGCTTTTATGAAATATTCATATAACAATTCTAGTCAGGATATATAGAGGGTTGATATTTATCTCAAAATTGGTTATACCCTTCTTCCTTTTTCAATTTAATTAGATTACTGGTATAAATTAAATGGTCCATATTTATCTCAAAAGTAGTTATATCATTTTTCATTTCTCAATTTAATTAGAACAGCCATTTAAATTAAATGGCCCATAAATACCAATAGACATAAATCTTAATAGGTATAACTTTATTTTAAATAATTAGTTTTAATTAGAAAAATAATTAATACAAGTTATGTAACATATATTGGTCCATGGAATCCTCATAGTAAAGTGGGAGGTGAATCGACTTTATCATAGAGATTCCATGGATCAATATATTCTACATGCATATAATGGGTTCTCATACTATGGCTCAATACCATGAAGTTATTTTTTTTTTAACTTTCTTTTTTTCTATTAATTTTATTTTATTTTGGTCGAATAAATTTTTTTTTTTATACATTAGAGTTATTTTTATTTTCACCTAATTAAAAATAATAATTTTATTAAAAATAAATAAATAATATTATATTATTTGACCTCAGACTTTTGTGATCATATTGATTTTTGTAACTTACTTTTGGATAAATCACATCAAGAATATTAAATATTACATTTAAAATATTATATTCTAAATATATAGTCCAAAAACCATTTTACTTTAATCTTATTTTAATTTATAATTAATTAATTTTTTTATTTTTTTTTTTAATTATGTAATTTACATAGTTACATGGGTACAACTCCCATGCATTGGAGAGCACTTACCCCACGCACCCCGATCATGGGAGTTGGTAAGAAACACTCCAAAAGTATAGGGAGCTTCAACTAGTACTTTGAGTTGTTCTGTAACAATTTTTTGACTTTTTGGGAGCTTCATTGCAATGAAGAAGTGCAAACTTAGGTGCACTCTTTAACTTATGGAACCTTGGGTCTGGAACTAAGCTAAACAACATGTTTATGGAAAGCACTTCTATCCAAGTGAATATGAGGCACTTGGCTAATCTTGATCTGTCGTGATTGGAAATCTATTCATTGTGTGATTGGAAAGCTATTCATTCTCCTCAGATAAGCTCATGAGGATGGATATAAAACTAGGAAAACCATCATTATTGCCCCTGACTGAATCGACAAAAGATGGAATACTAAAAAAAATCCTTGAAATTATAAAATATATATATTATTTAAAAAATTGATATTTATTTAAGTAGAAAATATATATTATCTTATAAATAATTTTACTATACAAACTCTATTTAAAATAATATTTTTTTTAAAATCTATTGTTTTATTTTTATTTTTAATTATTATTAATATGCATTTTATTTTTTCATATATATATAAGTTCAATAGTAGTGAGGTTACATCACGGGTGAGGAATTGAATGAGTGACTTAACATATTTATTTACAATATGGAATGTGATTGTCAAGTTTTGGATGAAAATAAATCAATTATTTTGGTTTTATTTTTAATATATATTAATTTTAATATATTATATTATTGTAGCTCCCAACATGAAGTTTACTGTAAATTTGGGCAAAACTTCTAGCCTTGTCTGATAATTGTTCCCCATACCAGAAGTATCCCCATACCAGGAACTTGTGCAACATAGGTAATTTGACTATGTCAAAATGTTAAAGAGGACAGGCTACCATACTAGGTTGGAGAGAGCCTCTAGGTGAAATAAGTTTATATCGTATAAATTATTTGTTGGGTATGTGTTATATTCTTTCCATGACTATCCCCACGAGCTGTACGTTGCGTCGGGCGCAGTAGGGGGGTCACAGGGGGGGTGGCAGCGCCCCAGCAAAAAAAAATTTGGTGTGCGGTCCCACTCATAGGTGGACCCACCCATGTTTTGTGCATGAGTTTGCACATGGTTTTGGGGTATGATGGTTTTCGGCCCTGGTATTTTGTAGATCTGGTCAAGGGAACTACAGATATGTTCTAATCCAGGGTTAATGGATTGGGGTTTATGTATGCTTCGACATGTATATATATGTGTTGTAACACTAAAAGGAATATAATGAAAATATCAAGCTGGTCGTCCCGATTTGGGATCTAGGGGAAAATCTTTGTGTTTATCTGTTTTATGTTTTATGCTCTCGCTATTGTTTATTTTCTGTTATAAGATTCGTGTGTAGATAATTTCTATTCAGGGTCAAAACCTACATTATTTTTATAATAATAATAATAATAATAATAATTTAAAATAAAGTTATAGTTTAGTTAATTTTTATGATTTTTTTAAACCTTAGTAATGTGAGATGAGCTTTCATACCTTATGATCAAAAGGCGTGGCTCCTCACCCAAACTTGGAGGTTTCTACTTGCATTAGTACAAAGATAAAGGCTTTCCATTAGTCCTGTAATTCCTGGCCATTAGTCCTAAAGAAATTATTGCCGGGGGAGTTTGACATGGCAAGAAGCATGATCATAGGTGAGGATTCTATTGGGAAATGAATCGAGTCCATAGGAAAGTTCAAGAAGATTTATGGAGCATTGGTAGGAAACCATGTCCCTTTTCCTATTGATGTCAAAGGGGGGAAGAATGTAGACATTGACAAGAAAAAATTGAAACAAAAGAATAATTTTGGAAGACAAGGGAGAGAAAGGAGAGAAATTTGGAACAAACAGGAAGAATATTCACAAGTAGTTAAGGGGTAGTACCTAGTAGCATGTTATGGAGAGTTTGATCCATCGTCATCAATGATTATGAATGTCTGGTAGTGTTTCCATTAATGAAAAAGGGAGATATTGTTGGACATTGTGCACTGAATAACCGTGTTAAACATCATTCACCTTTCAACTGATTTAACAATGGTCAAAAGCATGTATGGTAGCATAGAAGCACGACGTTTAATCCGCATCATTAGACCAATAAATAAGTGGCACATGGAAAAAACCTATTGAGCGTACAGGTGGAAAGATAAAATTAGCCAAATGACAGAGACATGTGGTAGTGGAGCATGACATGGAAACAAGGCAAAGACGTGGTATTTTCAAGTGACACCTCCATCAAGGAAGGTGGAATTTGTGACTAGATTAAGATGACTTGGTAGCAAAGGATGATGTGGCGATAATGTGGCATAACATGCCAATTGCATGATGTTAACAGGGTGATGTGGTAGTACAGATGGATTCCACGTGGTATATATAGTTGGAATTTTTAAAAGACCAATGGGATCAAATTCAAGTGCAATGTGACACCGCTTATGAGCTGCATTTGGCGAGATCATGCCATTTTGAAATAAGCACGACGGTGACCATGACCCCTGAGGATCAGGTCACATGGATTAATGAGTTAGGCCCAAAGGACCATAACATATAAAAGTTAGGGGCATGGTCATATGGTCGATAAGGTGAAAAGTCTCCAAAATCCTTGGCTCAAACGTTAGCCCTAAGGTTGGCCCATATGCCCTTAGTCACACAAATATATGTGTGTGTGTGTGTGTGTGTGTAACCCATTCAAATGAAACTTAACAATGATGAGTTTGGTGGCTCTATGGATAAGTGAAGGAGTTTTGTATGATGTTTTTTGGTCAAGCCTGACCAAGGGCATAATTCATGGTTTATTGATTGGTTTCATTATGGTTTCAATGTGACTTGTATTCGTTGGCAGGTCCAAACCACCTCTTTTTCTAGTCATTTAGACTAACACACCATATGTGGAAGTTGGTATATTGATCAAAGCGAGGAAAATAAGCAACATAGTTGGGATGCCATGTAGTTCATATGTGGGAGGTTATTGGTTCATGTTATGATGTATATTCGTCAAAATTTTGTTTTATAGGATTATTAGCACATAAGTTGGTACATTTTGTTGAACTATTAAAATAACATTCTGTAGATTCCATAAAGGGTTGTTTTGTATAATGCGCTCGATTTCTATTGTTTTGTTGAACAATTAATTTTGATATAGTTATTTTGTGTAAGATTGGCGCGACTACATCTTCCACATGTTCAATATATCACCTCAATTAGGGTGGGGAATTGAACTAGTGACTTCATGATCCAGGGTAAAATATTGATACCCCTTAACCAAGACCTTTTAATTCGGCTGATAAATAGAATTGCATTTACTTAAAGACGTTAAAGAACTTAAATGAACAACTGTAGCTGTAAATAAGAGGAACATAAATGAACAAGATCAGCAATCATGAGAACACGTTGTTTGATGGCGGAGTTCGTCCAGGAGGGACTACATCTCCGGGCCTCGGTGTCAAGATGGTGTAGGCCGCTGCATTATGTGTTGTGAGAAGAAGATGTACATGGATGTGTTTCCCTATGACATACAAGGAAAAATTTCCCTCGCGCAGGAGTGGCTTGACTTCTTTAAGAGATGTTCCACTGCAGAACTCCCATACATAAAAAAAGACTCCTATCAGTATGACCATAGCTGACATGTAGTAAATAAGAGTATCCCGCCAATCCTAGCAAACAAGGGATCTCAACAATACACGTATGAAATTGAGCATCCCGCCAATCTGGCATAAAAGGGGCTCATACATGACACAAATCCATAGCTGAAAGTACATCAAAAACAACACAAAGCAAGATCCCACGACTCATGTATCAACCGGGATCTGCAAGACATAATGCATCTCAACGAGAAATAAATGAAGAAGTACATGGAATACACATCATATACCTCATGCGGCCATTTGCTGAAGGCTGAGCAGCTCTGCGGCAGAATCTGAAAACACCATCAATCTTGTGGCGTTGAGAAAGTGGAAAACGACTGCTCACATGTAAAAATCTGACACCGGCATAGTCCACTTCCAAAAGTGGCTGGAAAATCAAAAACTCAGATGCAGAAACTGAGCATGCCATCAGACTCGTGGCGCTGAGTAGTGCTGAAACGACATAAAATTTGTCCCATTTGGACAAAGTCAAAATTTCACCCCCCTGAAAATTGAGCCTCAATCAGGGTTCCGCCTGCGTCTTTCTGGGCTCATGGTTCCACTGCACCTGCATTAAAAAATAATAAAACCTCGATCTACGTGCGTGCTCTTCCGCTCCTCCATGGCTTGGGCGCACTGTAAAATGTTGGGTTTATATAAATTTCATGGGCGGAATTAACCACAAATGTTTGTTTGGTGTAATGGTAAAAAATAAGCAATCGTTGAGGAGAGGTTGGGGGGTCAAATACCGCCCCTCCCAACATAGCACGCGCTTTTTGTTTTAAAAAACAATATAATATTGTTTTTTGGGGGGCCGGACCCGCATTGGGTGGCCCGCCCCAACCACCTCTGCCTTTTAAAATTCGTTCAACCATTTACGTATTAGACGTTACAACAGTTTTAACATATATTATATATATATGTGTGTTTTAACAAAATATGCATGTTATGGTGGGGAGCTCCGTGGGGTCCGGCGGGGGTCATGGCCGGCCGGCCCATTGCCACCCTTTTTTTTAAAATAATTTTTGTTTTATATAAGCAAATTATGCTTTTTTAAAAATTCGGTTTTGGACCAAAGGAGGCAATTTAAACAAGCCACAAATTCGCCCGGAATCTGCCTGAGCTTGCCGGAAACCAGTGGCCGGAAAAATTCCAATTTGTGTCCTCTTTAAGGCTGCCCAGTGACCAAGTCAACCTGGAACTTTGACCGCTTATAACTTCTTCATACAGACTCGGAATTGAGTGCCGTCTGCGCCATTGGATTCAGAAAGACGAGATCTACAACATGAACCTGGTTCGAGAATCTTTCGAACACTTTGATTTTTGAGTCTTGTACTCAAGCCTCTTGTACCTGTACTTGATTATTCCACCTGGATCACTTCACATCAAGGAGTGCCTTAACAAAGCACCCGATCACTATCTATCCAAGACCTTGTGGACAATTTTTATATAGTTTTATATGGGTTTTTGGAATGATTTTGGAGCCAAATTAAAATTTGGAATAAGGAAAATGTTCAAAATTCAATGGTAATTTGTATTGGGGCTATGAAGAGTCATGAAGATGCGTTTTTGATACTGTAAATTTATATTCCTTGTTTTGGGGGGTTTAAACATGTTTATGGCTTTTGAGCATATGCTGTATGTATGACCAAATCGGGATCAATGAAAGATGGCATCGTACTAGATTGATAAACATGTTTTTGAGATGACCAGAGCAAGTTATGAATAGGTTATGACAAAATTGTGACAACAACAAAATGATCAATGTTTGAAGACTTATATTGTTTGAGGGGAATGTGGATCTAATCTGAAACATTGTGAAGAGTTATCCACATTACGTTGAAGAAGGACATGGGTGATTCCATTTAGATTTGTACGTCAATAAGTTTGTAGCCTATTGCAATTGGAATCTTGCACATTTTCGAGGTTGTTGTCTCAATCACGTTGTAGCCTATTGCAAGTGGGTTCTTGAACATTTTCGAGGTTGATTATTCAATTAGGTTGTAGTGTGTTGCAATTGCATGCTTACACAATAGGTCGATGCCTGCAAAATATATGTAAAAGAATTGAATAAGAAGGAAAGAAAGTTGTGGTTTTCTCCCACAAACTTTTCCACATAAAAGATTGTGTTCTCGTGTGTTGATGTGATGATGGTTTCTTAATGCACATTTTCATTCATTATTATGATGTAATTTTTTTCTAATAGAGTACCATTTAATAAATTATTGAAGAAAAATTTTGAAATGTGAATTGGCTACTAAATTGATTCACCTCTTTGGTTTAACACTTATATCCCTATTCCATAAATACATGAATTTTAATTATCAGTAAACATTGTCAGGCCAAGAGGTAACCCCACAACATGAATTATGTTTTTTCATTAAGATTTCTCATGGATATATACATGGACGGAGAGACTCTTGGGCTTCACCTTCTAGCGTCTCTTCATCTTCCTAATCTCCTTATTTTCTATTTACATTATATTACATATTTACCCAATCATAGTGATTATGTGTCAAAATTCCCCACCTTAATCTGAAGAGATGTTGGTGAGACCAAGCATCATTCTGAATCTTTCAAACTTTTCTCTTCCAAGTGCTTTGGTGAAGATGTTTGTAATATGCTCATTTATGGAACAATGGCATGGATGGATTGTATTGGCCTCAACATGATGTCGAATCAGATGGTATTTTGTATTGACGTGCTTTGTTCAATCATGGAACTTTTGGTTCTTTTCCAACTTTATTGCATAAGTGTTGTAAATCATGAGAGGAGTTGAATGCATTTGTTTCTCCTTCAAATCTTCTAGAATTTTGCTGAGCCACACAATTTTCTTTATTTCTTCAATTACTTCCACATATTCAGCCTCAGTTGTGGAATTTGTCGGAACTTATTGTTTGTGTGATCTCCAACAAATAGCTCTTTATCCAAGACTCATGGCATAACCTAAATTAGATACCCTAGTTTCTTTGTCTCCATCGAAGTCTGAATCAGAGTATCCAATCAATCTTAAGTCACCCACCTATGTATACTTGAGTCCAAAGTCTTGAGTCCCCTTCAAGTACTTTACAATGCTTTTTGCAGCAGACAGATGTCCCTCACAAGGATTTTGCATAAACCTGGAGAGGATTATAGCAAAAAATGAAATGTCTAGTCTGGTAGTAGTCAGGTAGTTGAGACGTCCTATAAGTTGTCTATACCTTGTTGCATCCTCAAATTATTTTCCTTCAATGGATGTGAGCTTCAATTTCTATTCCATTGGAATAGTCAAAGGATGCACTCAACCATGCCAAAGATGTTCAACAAATCTCCATTGTACTTCTTCTACGAGAGGAATATAAACTTCAGATGTTGAGTTACTTCAATACCAAGATAGTAGTGAACATAGCCCAAGTTAGCGATTTTAAGACCTTTCCTGAATTCATTCTTTATGGATGCAATGTAGCTTTCATTATTCCTTGTCATCAAAATCTCATCTACATACACCACAAGATATACAACTGTTTTCCCCACTTTATTGACAAACAAAGTTGCATCATCAAGATCCTAATGTTTGAAGTTCAGTTTCAGAATATGCTCAGTTAACTTCTCATACTAGGCTCGCAGTGCTTACTTAAGGCCATACAAGGATTTTTCAATATTGCATACTTTATGTTCTTGGCCCTTCACAACAAATCTTTCTGGTTGGGACATAAAAATATTTTATTTCATATCTCCAATCAAGAAAGCATATTTTACATCCATTTGATGGACTTTCCAACCATTCTAAGCTTCCAAGAAAAAGAGTGTCTGGATGGTAGCCAATTTGTTGTGGGTTCAAGAGTCTCCTCATAGTCGACCCCTTCTTTCAATGCAAAAAAATTTTCCACAAGCTTGAATTTGTGCATGCCAAGTGAACCATCAGATTTATACTTGTTCTTGTAGACCCACTTGCAGCCATTTGGTTTGGTTCCTAATGGAAGATCAACTGGCTTCTAGGTGCCATTTTTTATCAAGCCATCATATTCTGTCTACATTACTTCTTTCCATTCATCATGAGAAGTGGCTTCTTTGAAGGAAGTTGGTTCAAAATATGTAGACAAATTCAATTCACAATCATAAGAAACATCCATATCAACAGGTGAATCAGAATCATCTTCATCACCTCCATTTTGCCCGGTGGAACTTCTTGTTCATGTCTTTCCAACCTAATCCAGATGTCAACATTTTCAAGTGTATTTACTAGCCATTTTGGAGGACCTTTATTAGATGTTCTAGGCTATTCAGTTGACTGATTTGGGGATGAATTGAGATTTAGTATCCAAATTTTGTCAATCAGATCACTCAAAGTGTCATTCGTGGTTGGAGATTCATTTGGGGAAGAGAGTGCTTTAGAAGAAGATTGCACAGTTTGATCCAGTATAGGAATCCCCCCTTCAAGATGTGAAATTTGATTATCAAATTCTTGAAATGAATTTGCATGGCCAAATCTATCCAAGCAATCAAGGTGCCACTCAAAAAAAATTTCAACCTTGGAAGATTCAGGAAAGATGGAATCTCTAGATACTAAAAACTTCTTATTAATTCATCATAGAGACAGTATGATTTGGAGGTGTTTAAATACCCCAAGAAGATACACTTATGACTCCTTGCATCAAGTTTGTTTCTTTGTTCCTTAGGTATCAAGGCATAACAGGTGGAACCAAAAACCCTAAGATGCTTTACTGAAGGAATGTGACCATACCACATTTCTTAAGGAGTCTTGTTTCTAATTGCATTAGAAGGGAATCTATTCTTTATATACCCAAAACATAAAACTGCAACAACCCAAAAAATCAATTTTACATTCTTGAAAAACATCATGGAACATATCATATTTAAAATTTTCTTGTTCATTCTTTCAACTACTCCGTTTTATTGGGATTATAAGGCGCAGTTGTTTGATTTTTTATCCCATGTTAGCAATGATAGTTTTAAAATTCATTTGAAGTGTATTCTTTTCCATTATTAGTGTGAATAGAACCAATATGAGATTGCGAATCATTTTCAATCCATCCATGAAAGTTCTTGAATGATTGAAAAGCATCAAATTTTTTCTTCAATAAATAAACCCAACACATTCTAGTGTAGTCATCAAGAAATGTCATCATATATTTATTTCCATTTGCAAAAGGAACAAGCATTGGGCCACATAAATCTGAATGAATGAGTGCAATTTTTCTATGTGTTTTGGAATGTGAATCATGAAAACACTGTTTGTTATGCTTTCCTAGAATACAAGCATCACATTGCTTAAGTTTCCTAGGAATTGTAGGCAAACCAGTAACACCATTTTTCTTCAACAATAAAGGTTGTCATAGTTCAAGTGTCCAAATATAAAATTCCATAAAATACTTGATGGAAATGTACCTTCATCATATTCAGAACTGTATGCAAAGTTTTGTGCGCGAGAAGAGGTACCTCACAACTTCAAAAATCTTTATTCTTCTATCCCCGTCATGAAAAGTGAGAGATCTGATGATTTTATGACCTCAAACTTTCCATCAAACATATAAATAGAGTGTCCTTGCTGGTGTATGTGGACCAAAGACAACAATTTTCTCCTCAACTTCGGGAGGTATAGAACGTCATGTAAAATAAAGTCTGGAAGACCAAGCAGTTTGAGCCTGATTTTTCCAAACCCTGATGGATTGAGTTTTGATTTGTTTGCAAAGTATACTGCTCCATCAATATTGTCAGTAAATTCTTCAAAAAAAAATCTTCTAACCATCATGTGGCAGGGTTCTCCTGAATCAAGCAACTAATCATTTTTCCAAGAAGTAAGTGAAGCATTAAACAAGTCTCCAGTTACTATAATATTACAATGTGCCACAACATAGTGAACGGATTCAGGTGTTTTACCTTTCTCTTTGTCATGGGTTTTAGCTTTGGCTTCATTTTTTTCCTTCTAAAATTTATCCTGAGGCAACTTACATGTGGATGCATCATGTCCATCTCTATTGCAACGTATGCAATAAAGATCAAACTTTTCTCCTTGGAATTGTTTGCCCCCCCTCCCTCTGAAATTTCTTCTTCCTCTTCCTCTTCGACCACCTCTTCCTCTAGAATAACCTTGAGCATGATTATTCTCTCTATGTGCAAGACACACAACTTCATGAGAAGACTAAGGAGTTTTCTTCTTCCCAAAATCCCTTTCTCTCTCAGCAAAATTCTTCTCAAGGGAGTCAAAGGTAATCTCCTTGAGATTTCCACTTGCTTGCAATGACTCAAGATAATGTAAGTGGGATATAGTGCTTTGAAATAAGCTATGATAGGTATGTCTATTTCAACACCAGTGTTTTTAATATCATGCATAATAGATCTTAATTATGATGCTAAAGAAAGAGGGTCATCATTTTTTAATTCAAGGCTGAACAATTTAATTATCAATTGGACAACTTCAAGTTCAAAGTGTGAGTCATACAATTATTTCAACTTCTTCAAGGAATCATAAGGATTTTAGAATGTTGAAATATGGACTCACCTCTTCATTTATAGATGTTGTAACCAAGGCATAGACTTTCTATTCTTGTTTTCCAAAATGGAAATCTCCTTATCTGAGGTGGGTTTTGCAGGTGCATTGTCTCCTTCTCCTTCAAAAATTCCTCTCCACAACTCATTAAAAATGGGAGTGTGTTTTATCTTCCTTGACCATTCAAGATAGTTCTCTTTTCCAGAGAGAACTACTTCAACAATTGATATCAGTGAATGCATTAAAATGTGTGTACTGCAAAAATGTGCTTCCGGTGGAAAAAATAATGAAGTTCTCGTGTAAAATTTGCACTCTATATATATGACAGAGTTATGGAGGAGTTTTTTATGCCTTACTTTCTATGTACTAAATTTCCAGCAATTAATAGTGGCTTATGTCATCCATGCCTTCAAAATTACATCAATATTAGAAGAGTAAACAATTGTCATCGAAATCATAATAAGTAGTTTTTTACTTCTACTTATCTCGATCGACCTTTCTTCTCTAAGTGTTAGCAAACATCAGGTTAGTGGTTTTATTTCTTGGGCATATGCATGGGACTTGGTGGAAATATCATCTCTAGTATTTCCTATCCTCAGTGGGTAGGGTTTCCACCATCATAATCAAAAGAAGAGAGTAGTTGTCAACTCTTGCATCAGTTGTCTTACAAAGTAGAGCAAGCAAACAAAAAATGAGATTGTAACATAAAAGAAGAAATTTCAGGGACCTCTGTGATGTTCATTCGAGTGTGGTGTTAACGATGGTGGAGGGGACCGACAGGATTCAATGGTATGGCTTGTTGCAACCAGGGTGTAGAGGTCGGAGTGAACGTAGTTGAGATGATAGTTGGAGAGGTGTTGAGTCAAACGAGACTATGTGTATGCCAAGGTCGAGGGAGTCGATTGTGAGCAGAGGAACCAAATGAGACTGTGTATGCCAAGGAAATCACCAAGGAGTTAACGCTGCACAGTTTTATTACTATGTAGGTATGGTATTAACATGTGGGACGTAAGTCAAATGCGGTGAGTGTGAAGGGGCCATGGAGTATGGCACATTGGGTAAGGTCAATTGTGTATGAGAGGGTCAACTGTTTGGGAGCGCAGTGGGCAAGCAGGGAGTAAGGGAAGGATAAACCACTAGGGCTGGAGTTGGTGTGAGAACCAATTTACTAGATTGTTGGACTGTGAACCATTTAGTGCATATTGTTAGGTCCCCGTAATTTTTTAGATTGGTGAGAACAAATGAACAAGGGTAACATCACACTAGTCTTTCGAGTCCTAAGACCTAGCCTTCCTGGACTCAGAGAGGGCTCTCTCTATTCTGTGCAAAGCATGTGAACTTGTTTTCTTTTAGGGTTTGATTTTAGGCTAGTTGTTAAGTTTAGGGTTTGTTTGTTTGTTTTGGTTGGGTAGATGATCAAGTAGAATAGATGGAGTAAGGAAATATTAAATTCATTGAGCTATTGAGTCTATAAAATTCATGGAAAGTTCAACAATGAATCAGGGTGCATCACAGGGAAAATCTAGCATGGTCAAATGGATTTTCAAGGTTTGTGTGAGCTGAGATGAACATCAAGTTTGTGAACAAAGTAGGGCAAAGGATAATTAAGAATCCTTTGTCAAATACTTTAACAAGAAGGGAGTTCAACACTATTTAGCATAAAGAAGTAATCATAATACAGGGAAACCAATAACTCTTTGATTTAACTCAAACAAATAAGCATTTAAGACAAACAATCCAGTGAACTATAGAAGGCGAGAAACTCATTTAACTTCTAGTGATTTCACCTTCAAGGTTAGAAAAACATTTAAGATAAACATATAAATTTAATCAAGGAATAGTGAACTCCTAAACATCATTGATCATATCCATAAATATCTTCAAAACAACCTTTCAAGAATGGACAAAGGGTATGATCAAAACATAGCCTCTTTGCCAAACCTAATTAGTGGTACTTCAAAGAAATATCTCAAGAACAGTGTTTTAGTGACATCAAACAAGCAGGGGTAACTATAAAACATCTATGATATCTAATGTATTGAACCATTCATAAGATAAACAAGCTTGGGTGGGTCTAGAGAGAAACTAAGAATTCTCTAAATTGACTGTAGAGGAAAACATAGAGGTAGTGAAGAACAAACAGAGCTAAGGAGCCTTTGAAAAGCATTTCTTAGTCTAAAACATTTTTCCTACTGTAATATAGAAGGATGAAACACAATGATACATAAGAAAACAATAACTGAATAGAATCACATCACCATTAACCAAGCTCAGGGATCCTGCAAGAAAGCCTTCTCCATCATCAAGCAAAACAAGCCATCCACAAATTCCACAACTCCAATTTCTCTTCAACCTCCAAAAAACTATGTATTGCTCCAAACAGTTATCAAATGCCAACCTTTTACAATAAGGCCCTCATGCTCTATTTATTTAGCAAAGGAGGGAAAAAACCCTAAATAAGGTTTGAAAATGTTAAAATCATCCATAAATGTCATTTATGCCTAAGAGACCATGCAAAGCACAAGGCACAAAATATCTCATGAAATAAATGCAAAAATAAATCCTAGCACCTAACTTTGGAGTGATTTGCCTCAAAAAACACTAAAATATCATTTTTCCATTAATGAGTGTCTTTTTTTGACTTTTTGGCCAAAACGCACAGTGAGGTCTAAATGCGTAGCACCTGCACAGACAAAACTGGGTCCACTTGTAGGCATGTTTTAATGACCTTCCCGATGTCGGAATTGGCTCCGTGATGGCCCGCTGGAAATCCCGCTGAGTTTACTTTCTAAAAATTCCATTGGTTTTCTGATTGGGCTCCATTACCCTGTCCAAAAGGTAAATTTCCCAAAAAATTCTCTAGGCACAACGCCAAGCCTGAAAATGAGGCAAAAAGGTGAAAAATGAGGTGATTTTGGGCCTTTTGAGGGGTCAAAAATGCTCCAAATGCTCTAAAATTTGGTGAGCATACTGTACTTGATGTGAGGATTCCAAAAATGCAAATTTTCCCTCCTGGGGGGGGAGAATTTTAGGGGCTAATATTCGTAGGTGGGCTAATTTTCCATGCTTTTTCCAAAAAAAATTCACCAATTTTCATTTTTTTCAAAATTGATTCGCCCAAATTTTATACTATAAAATTATTTTACCCTAAAAATCACCATAATTTCATATATTCTACCATAAAATAATTAGAAACCTAAATATTTTTACAAAAATATGATCAAAGAGTTTACAATTTACATATTGGGGACTAGTAAGATTCGCCAAGGTTTCTAAATTTTAATATAAAACTCCATCCTTAAAATTTTCCCTACTCCTGGGGACACCTGAGATTAAAGCATAGCGTGAGGGGTGCTGCGCTTAGAGGCCTCCAAATTTGCAAAAAACCAAAATTTATCAAAAATTTCTCAAAATTGGTAGATACCTTCCTCATGGGGTTTAAGAGGCCTGTAGTGAAGCTTCGGCCAAGATTATAAGGTTTTCTGGGTGTTTAGCCCCATGGTCCATAAAAAATGTTAAGGTTTTCTTCCTCCTTTGCCTCTTTGAAGGTTTTTCCTTTTTGGCATTTTCTTCACTAATATCTTCTTCAATGTCTTCTTCATCCTATGAGTTGTTGCTTACCTCATCATCACTATTACCTTGGTTTCTTTCTTCATTTTTCCCCTCACTATTGTTGTGATTTTCATTCCCACTATCAACCTCTTTATTTTCCTCACTATTGTCATCAGCTTCACTGTCATGGTGATCCTTGGTGTCACTGCTCTCACTAGTATCATCATTGTTATTAGTTTGCATATTCTCTGACTCTTCACTATTTCCTGCCTTATCCTTTGCATCATCATGAGTCTCATTTTTTGTAGAAATTTGCTGAATAATGATTAATTATCCACCGAGACTATCCTGATCACATACAATTCGAATTTATATGCAACACATAATCTCTTCCACTCAACTCAGATCATCAAACATGCGGAAATAAAATCAAGCGATAACACATCAAATCATCATACACATTAACACAGTATGTATGGGGAAAGCTTATAGCTGAAAACCCCGCAACTATTGTGTATATTATAATGGAGAAATCAAGTAACAAACTCCGTACAATACTCCTCACAAGTACTCAGTACTTTCTCATACAGTTACCCACAATCTAGCTCAGTTTTGAACAAGTTACTGGTTCAAAACTCACCGCCAATTGCCTTGCCTCTATTGCGCAATCCAGGCCTGTCTATATAGAGATCCAAGGTTTTAATCTCCTTGGCTTGACAGTGCAATCATCATGGGAAATTCCTCCAAGTGTGGTGCAAATCTCATGCACAACTGATGTCGCCACTGATAGCTAACTCCACCCTTTCATCTACCTCTTTCACTGGTCTCCACTGAACTGATCATGCACTGTAGTGAACTGATGTGTTCTCGAGTTGAATAATGAGTTACTAATTAATGAATTAAATAATATTTAATTCACTCCACTCATAACTAATTGATTAGCTAGTTAAACTAATCTCAACTAGTTCAACTAAAAATAAACAGAACACAACTCCACTATCTGTCTCATTAACTCCTCCAAACTTCTGCCACTGAAGTCCAACTGAAGTCAACCATGCATGATGCCATCAAACCCTTGGGAACCACGTGATTCCTCTGTCAGATGCATGAGCCACTTCTGTAGCTCGAACCGAAGTGCTCCAAGAGAGTAAACTGCTGTTTATAGTCTAAATATTATTAAGGGTAAATAATATTTGACTTCCCTGTTTTAAGGAGAGGCAGTCTAAAAATAGACTTCGACCTCTTTGACCTCAAAAATAGAGTCTCATCTATTTTTACCAACATGACACATACTTCAAGAATCTCAAACTGGAATTCCCGAACCATGCTCCATATGTCTAAAAATAGACATAGTCTAAAAATAGATTTTGCGCCAGAATTTGCCTGCGGGCCCACTTAGTGAAGGCGACTTCATTTCACTAAGCTCCATCATCTTGCTGCATTTTCAACACTCCCTCTCAGCAAGATATGGATTATCCGCAACCCCTATCCTGCCTCTGTGGAATTAGAACTTGCTCCTGGTGAGCGCCTTCGTCAGGATGTCGACATCCTGATCCTCCGTGGGAACATATGAAAGCATCATGATTCTCCGCTGAACACAATCTCTGATATGATGGTACCTGATGTCGATGTGTTTGGACCTATCATGAAATATTGGATTAGCCGAGAGTTTAATGCAACTCTGGTTATCACAGTAGATCACTGTAGGCTCCAAATGCAACCTGAACAAACTTGCGAGGATCTTCCTCATCCAAATAGCCTCGCATGTAGCCAAACTAGCTGCCATGTACTCGGCCTCTGCTGAACTGAGTGACACAGATCTCTGCTTCCTGCTGTACCAGGAAACTGCTGTCGACCCAATGCTGAAAACTCCTCCAGAAGTGCTCTTCCGGTCCGTTGGACTCCTTGCCCAATCTGCATCAGTGAAGCCAGAAAGCTTCGTTCCATCCTCCTGTCTGTACCATAGACCATATCCCAATGTGCCTCTGATATAGCGCAATACATGCTTGCCTGCCTTCCAAAAGAGCTTGGTAGGCTTAACCATAGCTTGCGAAAGCTGGTTAACTGCATAGCATATATCGGGTCGTGTATTGACCGGATACATAAGCGACCCCACCAACTGTCGATAGACAGTGGCATCCACTACCTCCGCTGAAGTAGCATCCTCCTTCCTCCAACCACCAGGAAGAGGAGTGTCAACAGGCTTGCAGCCTTGCATGTTGAACCTCTCCGGAATCTCCCGGGCATACTTTCCCTGAGAAACAAATAGTCCTCCACTGCGCTGCCAAATCTCCAATCCCAGGAAATAATGAAGGATGCCCAAGTCCTTCATCTCAAACTCTCGTGCAAGATCCTCCTTGCATGAAAGTATCAACTGCTCATCGCCAGTCAAAATCAGATCATCTACATACGGTACGATGATCAACAGCTTCCCCTCCACCACAATCTGGTACAGGTTTGGATCCGCCTCACTCTTGGAGAATCCAAGCCCGGTGAAGTAGCTGTCTATCCGAGTGTACCAAACACGAGGTGCTTGCTTCAGCCCGTACAGTGCTCTCTTGAGTCGGCACACATGCGACTCACTGCTGAAGATCTCGAAACCTTCAGGCTGCTCTATGTACACCTCCTCCTCAATAACTCCGTTGAGGAACACAGTCTTCACATCCATCTGATGAATGTGCCACCCCATCTGCGCTGAGAGAGCAAGGATCGTCCGTATGGAAGAGTACCTTGCGACAGGTGCAAAGGTCTCCTCATAGTCAATCCCCTCGATCTGTGAAAAGCCACGGGCGACAAATCTCTCCTTGTACTTCTCCACACTCCCGTCAGCCGCCTGCTTCACCTTGTAGATCCATCGCGAACCCACCACTGATTTCCCAACCGGTCTTGGGACAATCTCCCATGCACTGTTCCCGACGATCGAATCATATTCCTCGATCATGGCATCAACCCATGCGGGTTCCTCCACAGCTTCCTCAAAAGAGGATGGCTCTGTCACAACACATTGACTCACAAGAGCCATGTATCCAGTGTACCGATCCGGTGACTGCCTCTGTCTGCGCTGTGATGTAGGTGGTCCTACAACCTTCTCTGCATCCCGAGCCAGTCGCTCAGCTTCTGTAGTGCGCATGCGCCCTCTGATGGTTGGCGCTGCCTGGGTGGTTTCTTCCACCTCCTGAACCTCCTCTTGTGGCTGATCCACATCCGAAAGATCCTCCTTAGGAACTAACAACTCCTCATCTGCATGCAAGTGTAGCTCCCTCTCAAGCGAACACTGCATGGCTTTCTCCTCCTAAAATTTTATATCCCGTCGCACAACAGTCTTTCGACTGTCTGACAAATATACCCGGTAGTTGTGAGGTGTATCAGTGTACCCCACAAATATTCCAACCTCAGCAGTTGGATCCAGCTTCCTTCTCGCATCCTTCATCACATGCATGTAGACAGGAGAACCAAAAATCCGCAAATGGGAAATATCAGGCCTCTTGCCAGAATAAGCCTCCTCCGGTGTACTCATGCCAAAAACCTTGTGAGGACAACGGTTCTGCACATACACTGCTGTATTGCATGCCTCAGCCCACAAGTGAAGGGGTAGGCCCTGATCATGCAACATCGCCCGTGCAACACCCACGATCGTTCTGTTCTTCCGCTCAGCCACCCCGTTCTGCTATGGGTTATGGGGTGCGATGAGCTCTCTCTGAATCCCTTCTGCACTGCAGAACTCCTTGAATTCAGCCGAGATGAATTCACCACCGTTATCACTCCTTAGAGCAATCACCTTCTTCCCCGACTCCTTCTCGACCAGTGCTTTAAATTCACAGAACTTCGCGAATGTATCGCTCTTCTTCGACATGAAGAAGATCCGGCACTTTCGAGAGAAATCATCAACAAAGATCACATAATACCTGTGCTTTGCTGTCGAAGCAACAGAGAAAGGACCACACACGTCTGTGTGAACTCTCTCGAGGATCGTCGTGGCGCGACTATCCTTCTCGTGAAAGGTGGCTTTCACATACTTCCCTAAAGTACACCCCTTGCACTGATCTGACTGCGCAAGGGTGCCCTTAGGAAGTCCAGTAGAAATCTGCTGCAGAATCTTCTAAGCTCCATGGTGAAGATGGCCCAATCTCCTGTGCCATAGTTCGCCCTCATCATCCCGGCTCACCACATCTCCAGCCTTGCATGCCATAGCTGCGCAGTCATCTACCTGCAACTGATAAAGGTTCTGAGTTCGAACCCCTATCTTCCGGGTCTCTCCAATAGTCTTACTGCGCAGGAAAGCTTTTCCTTCGCTGAAGACCACATCATAACCCTTATCCTCCAACATCGCTACTGAAATCAGGTTCTTCTTCAATCCGGGTACATGCATGACATCCTTCAGTACAAAGGGTTTACCAGACTCCCTCTGAAAGGATACGGTACCGATACCAGTCGCACTGTATCTACCGTCATCGCCCATCTCGATGTGCATACCCAAATCCTTGTCCTCCAGATCTGAGAACAACTCCCGATCTCCCGTCGTATGAAATGACGCACCGCTGTCCAAGAACCACACCGATCCCATCACACTTGAAACCAAGCATGCAATCAGTGAAAAGTCAAGCTCGAACTGTGAAGCCAAAGCTTCTCCATCTGCAGATCTTCCCGCTTGCTTGTTCTTCTTCTTCTCTGGACAATTGGTAGCATAATGTCCGTGATCATGGCAGTGAAAACATTTCACTTTCGCCATATCCTGCTTCTTGCCCTTAGCTCCAGAATGAGAGGTTTTCTTACCCTTCCCTTTCTTAGCTTTGGACACCAAAGCGCAGTTTTCTTCATCGGCTCCCTTTGATGAAGATCCATCTCGAGTAGTCCTCCTTATCTCCTCCTGCATGAGATCCGCCCAAAGGCGCTCCCATCCCGGCAGCTTCTCCCGACCATTGACACTATCTTGATATGAGTGCCAAGCCTTGGGAAGACCAAGGAGAGCCAGGTCGACCATGTCCTCGTCTTCGACAGTCACCCCCACACTTCCCCGCTCATCTCTGCACTGAGTGAACTTCGTGAGGTATTTGGCGATACTGTTGCCTTTCTCCATCTTGATGTTCTGAGCTTATCTTTGAGCGCCAGCTTCCTTTGGTCACTCTTACTCTGGAATAGATCCGTCAAAGCTTTCCACATTAAAAATGGAGAAGCCTTTCCATGCAGGCTGGATACAATATGATCCTTGACGCCCTCCAACGGGGATCCTTCGACATGGCATCTTTTTTATAATGCTGTTTCAAAAAAGTAGGTTCAGTAGGCACAGACATCAAACATCTATGAACTCCTGGAACCAAACACACTTCCTCCTTTCTACGATACTTCATGCGAACATAATTGACACACTCCATAGAAGCACCATTAAGTGCCGAAACCGTTGAAGAACAACACTATTTCGGCACCAAAGAAAACAAAAGCTGGCGCAAAATTTTGAATTCCACCTCAAAGCTCAACCGCTCTAGATCTGCGAGAACAAATTATTTCTAGCACAGAGATTGACTGCAAGGGGCATTTACCAGACCTTTCACTTTCCGAAGAAAGATGAATCCGGAGGCTACCTGGCCCGCATGCAGACTCTGTCTACCGAAATAAGTTTGTAATCACTGTGATGATCAATCTAAACTTCAATAGCTCCGATACCATGTAGAAATTTGCTGAATAATGATTAATTATCCACCGAGACTATCCTGATCACATACAATTCGAATTTATATGCAACACATAATCTCTTCCACTCAGATCATAAAACATGCGGAAATAAAATCAAGCGATAACACATCAAATCATCATACACATTAACACAGTATGTATGGGGAAAGCTTATAGCTGAAAACCCCGCAGCTATTGTGTATATTATAATGGAGAAATCAAGTAACAAACTCGGTACAATACTCCTCACAAGTACTCAGTACTTTCTCATACAGTTACTCACAATCTAGCTCAGTTTTGAACAGGTTACTGGTTCAAAACTCACCGCCAATTTCCTTGCCTCTATTGCGTGTTTCAATGCTATGGGATGGCCTCTTTATATAGATAAACCATCAGCCTGAACTGCGCAATCCTCATGGGCTTACTCCACCTATCTGTGTGTTGCAAATAGCAACAGTATAGTCACAACTGATAGCTAACTCCACCCTTTCATCTACCTCTTTCACTGGTCTCCACTGAACTGATCATGCACTGTAGTGAGCTGATGTGTTCTTGAGTTGAATAATGAGTTACTAATTAATGAATTAAATAATATTTAATTCACTCCACTCATTACTAGTTGATTAGCTAGTTAAACTAATCTCAACTAGTTCGACTAAGTTAAACCGAACACAACTCCACCAACTGTCTCATCAACTCCACCAAACTTCTGCCACTGAAGTCCTAACTGAAGTCAACCATGCATGAGCTCACCAAACCCCTAGGAATAGCGTAATTCCTCTGTCAGATGCATGAGCCACTTCTGTAGCTCGAACTGAAGTGCTCCAAGAGAGTAAATTGTTGTTTAGAGTCCAAATATTATTAAGGGTAAATAATATTTGACTTCCATATTTTTAGGAGAGGCAGTCTAAAAATAGACTTCGACCTCTTCGACCTAAAAAATAGAGTCTCATATATTTTTACCAACATGACCAATGCTCCAAGAATCTCAAACTAGAATCCCCGAACCATGCTCCATATGTCTAAAAATAGACTTTGCGCCAGAATTTGCCTGCGGGCCCACTTAGTGAAGGTGACTTCATTTCACTAAGCTCCATCATCTTGCTGCATTTTCAACATTTTTTACACTTCCTTCATGGTGTTCATCATTACTACTAGGAGTCTCATGGCTATGATATTTACTGCTCTCATCTTCAACATTGGTCATCTCCTTATTTGTTACATGTCTCATATGCTATCTGTTTTATCACTGACCTCATCTTCAATGATTTATTCTTCCTTGCCCTCTTTCTCATTTGACATTTTTGTCACTTTTTTTTTAGCAAAACCCGAGGACAATTAGAAATTCTCTTGAAAACCCTTGATTAGCAGCTTTGAAGGAGTTTGTCGAGGTATTTTGGAATTTTTAGGTGAAAAAGGGACTTCGGGAAAAAAATTATCACCTGCACGTAGAGTCGGGTCATCCCTGCCCTAAGCGGAGCACCTGGACATTTTCTGGGCCTGTCGGGCTCCTCTCTGCCCTAAGCGCAGTGCTTAAACGTTTTCTGGGCCTATTGGGTTTCCCTACATGTAGCGTCTTTTGCAAAGGGAATTTGGAGGCCTTATCAATGTCCAAATTGGGCCCATGATAGTTCGTTAGAAATATTATCTTGTCTACTTTCCAAATATACCTTTTTTTCTCTAATTGGATTTGATTTGACCTGTCACAAGTTGATTCTCCTAAGACTGGTCAAAAATTTCTCAATGATGGTGCAGAAATTTAGAATGCTGGTGCAGACAACTTTTGGAGGCCTTCCGCAACTCCAAATTGAGCTCATCATAGCTCATAGTAAATATATTCAAGTATAGTTTTCATTTGACTCATCAAGTAAGTCATTTAGACACTCCAGCTATGAGAAAACATGATTTTCCCAAGGTCTCTCCAGAAGTGCAACAATTCTCCTGTGACACTTGTATTTTTGACATTGCTCCCACACCATGAAACCTGTGAAAAATCCAAAGGAGGTTTTTATTCTTGGACCTATGATGTACAAAATAATCTCTCACTTTTTCCAAATTCATCTCTTTTTGGTTAGAAACATAGTTTGAAACAAAACTAGCCCTAGGTGTGGAAAATGATCTGTCCTTTGGAATGAATTCTTGGAAAATGATGAAGGCATGATGTTTATAAGTTGGTATGGCCTTATTCTTGGTTATATGACATATCATATGGATCCTCTTCTCCTATGCCTCCTTTCCATAGCAAACACTAGCTTAGTTGGAAGGGGAAATTAGGGCTTGGTGTAGGCAAAACAAGGGATTTAGGACTGCCTTGTAAGGGAGAGGAATGAAGGGGTTAAGGGTTGTCTAAATTATTGGGGAAATTTTGGGGGATAGGGATAGATGTTATCGAGTAGGGGAAAGTGGAATTTGAAGGATTGAGTGAGGGGAAGGGGTCCAAAAGGGCAAAACACATGCCTAGTCTCGAAAAAGTGTCAAATTGTAGCAATAGGCTAGGTTTTGTAAAAACAATTATGATTTTGAGAGATAGGAGTGATGGGAAGTGTTTATGAAGGTATATTAAGGATAGGAGGAGGTTTAAGAGCTTCAAGATACAAGCCTTGTTGATGATTTAACCATATAAGTCATGAAACCAAGAAAAATGCCCTCAAAAACCCAAGTTATGTATAAGACCAAGTATTTCTTCTCTCCCTTGCTGCAAGATGTCTTCTTTCAGGAGCAGACCTCCTACCTTTCCAAATTTTTGCTGATAGGCCTTTTAACACTTCTAGAAAAGTGTCAAGCTTTTCCATTACCTCATATGCAGACTCTAAAACTAAATGATAGTCTTCTTTGGAAATGATGACCCTGGAACACATGAAACCCTAATTGACCTAGTGGGGGATTCTTTGACTAAAAATTGGCTTGGAATATTTAAGTGAAAATAGAGTATTGACCAAGTGGTGTAATGAAGATCCAAAATCAAATGTACTTGATTTATCTAAAGAGCCTACAAAGATAGTTTTGAGACCATCAATGCTTAAGGAATTTTGGGGAATCATGGGAACGCGTTAGGCTTATAGGAAAGCCCTAGATGGAAAATGGAGTCATAGGCAAGGGAAAAATAGAGTAATGATATTATGGGTAGGAAAAATGATGGAAATGAGAGGCACAAGCCATTTGGAGTCTGTAGGAGTTACAAGGTGATCATGAAATGGAAAAATGGTAGGATAGTGAAAAAATTTCTCTAAGGATAATGAAGGTAGTGAGATTTCTAAAACTCACAATGTTCATGTAATTTTGTTTTTTGAAATCTAGAACCAATATTTAGTCATCTACGGATAGTGAAAATTACTGATGACGAACAATGGCTCCGCTTGGGGAGGGCAACTCCTCTTCAAGAGGTGTCCAAAACCTCAGAGTTCAGTGCTCTGAGTTTTGAAGATCAGTGCCTTACTTGCACTTGGCAGATCTCTTTCCTTCATTTGTTGATGTTCTCTTGAAGCTATGATCTCATAAATATGAAAAGACATGATTTCTTCAACATTAATGCTACCTACCCATCATACTTTTCCTATCATTTTTTCTTCACTTGGGTGCACTTGGACTAACAAACTCTTGACATTATTTTATTTTTGAAAGAATAAAAAACTATATACTTCTACACTTATCACTTCCAAGGGTTTAGATTATGCTAGTGAACTCTTTTATTTTCTACCTAGACTATTCATCTGTCAAGATTAAGCTATTTGATAGACTTCATTCTCTAATCTACTGACATGAAATTGAAAACATGATTTGAACCAGGATTAAGCAATCTGATTCACCATGGGCTGTGGCATTGGTACAAGCTACACACAGAAATTATTTTTGTACAAAAAAAACTATAAAGTATGAGGGATATAATCCATCATTTGTTAAGCATTCCTATCTTTCTCTTAGGTTCAGATTTAAGCATTAAGAACCAGGATCCTTTCTTCCTAATCTATTCCTACATGACAAGTCAAACTTAAATGATTTGACAAGCCTTCTTTCACTAACCTATCAACAGAAATTCAAAACATGTTAAACCATGATTAGGATAGATGACTGAACAAGACTCTTTTTCTTAACAAGTAGTGGCATTTAGACTTGCACACTTTCAACAATACTCTTTCTTGGGTATTGGGTTGTACCTCTTCTTTTCATATGTCCTCTTTTTCTTCTTTCCTCTGTTTTTGTTTTTTTTTCATTTTGGATCAGCATTTTAAGACTAAAAAACTAAAAAGATACTCATAGTGCTGAGCTTATTTTCATGAATATCTATCCTAATATAACTTATACATGATATACATTCAGCTGGTGAACTCTCTTTTCCAATGCAGCCAATCAAGCATATGATTCCATGAGGGATCTTGGTTTAGCTCTTTGAGTGCTTTGAAAAAATCAAAAGGCCACTCCCACCTCACTTGTGTTTGAATAGTAGTGCCTAAAATGTTCTTGAAACTCTGCATCAAACTGCTCTTGACATGTTTTACTCCCTCTTCAACTATCTCTAAGAGAATAGCAAAGGGATCTTGAAATAATACCTAGCTTGGAGGATTTGGGAAATAAGCTTAATCCAGGAATGCTTCTTCCTCCACTTGGCTGAACTTAGGACTCTTTTGGGAAGGAAATCCACCTCTTCCTCATGATCATCTGCACTGTTAGCTTCATCATATATTGTAATGTTGTCCTCTAGCAAACCTACTATGCTTTGATTTTGTGGGTTGAAGTGTGTGTGAAGGATATCATGCTGATGAGTAGGAGTACTCCCTGGAAACAAATCTTCTTGAGAAAGAAGTGCAACAACTCTCTTGTGATCATCAATTTCCAAGCCTTCATTTTCTTCCAAATTTTCTAAACTTTCCTCATCACTGTCATAGCTGCTATGCATTGGCTGACTACTTTTCTCAAGTTGATGAAACTGAACTTCCTTCCACAAACCAACTGTTGATTGCTCTGCAAAATTAGCTTTTGTTTAGATATCATAATCATCATCATACTGATCAAACTTTGGAAAATCATCAAAATAAGTAATGTCACCAATCAAACATATTGGATTATCATATTGTTTCTCTTCAAATTGATCTACACATATATTTTCTGATCTGTGGTAGGTGGGATTGGCATGAGAATGAATGGGAATTTTCTGTTCATATGAAGGTTTAGAGGGTGGCTGCATGTTTAGAAACTGGTTTATTTTCTCTTTAGTTAAAAGAGGAGGCATTTTCCTCTTTTTTTGGACAGAACTACAACAATTCTCTTTCTCTTGTGTAGGCTGATTTTGAGGTTGAATGTTTTCTTGAGCCTCTCCTAGAAGAGATGGTAAGTCATTACTTGTGCCTTCAGAGAGATCCTGAATATCTTCCTTTACTTCCTGATTTATTTCATCTTCAACCAAATCTTCTTGGCTATCATAATAGTTATCTCGAGTATGAAATGCATGGATTTCTTCTAATAGATCTCTAGGATGCCAATTCCCCAAATCTTCATCAATGTTTACAAGGTATTGTATGAAATCTTCAGATTGATCACAACAATTTTCAGCTAATGATAAGGATGGACAATTTTCTTTATAATGCTCATAGAAAACCTTGTGGAGATCCTTTAAGGAAAACAAACTACTTGGTTTCAAACCTTCATACCATTCTCTTGCCGTACCCTCTAATGTTTCCATAAACATTTTCATGAGATAGTCCTCATGCCATTCAACCTTTAACCTCCATACATGTATATGAAATTTGATAAGATATAACAAGGGGTCATCAAATTTTTCATCTTGAAATATAGGCAGGTTTTTTATCCAATTTATCTGAGGCATTTTGTGTGGGAATCTAGGGATATGATCTCTACTCATTAGGGCATATATTTGTTGTATTCTTGGATCCATGTTTGTAAATCAGAAATGGGTCACTGTATCTTTTCAAATAGTCTAGAGTTCTCTACCAGTGGAATCTTTAGGTCTATTGAGAGTTGTGGAGTCGTCACGTGGAAGATTTGAACTTTGCTGTCCACCATCAACTTGATTGGGATTGCTTAATGCATTCCCAGGGGAGTCTATAAGAACTAGTGGGGTCAATAGGGCTACTGAAGACCAGTGGAGTCACCAGGTGGATGATGTATATTGTTTAAAGGATGTACTTTTTATCCACCATCAACAACTAAATACTAATATAAGGATGTTTGTGGGTTTTCTGAGGTCTTAAGGATGTATAAGATGTTATTTATAAATAATGTCCCACCATGATCACCATTATGTTAGGTCCCCATAATTTGTTAGATTGGCGAGAACAAATGAACAGGGGTAACATCATACCAATATTTGGAGTCCTAGGACCTAGCCTTCCTGGACTCAAAGAGGGCTCTCTGTATTTTGTGCAAAGGATGTGAACTTGTTTTCTTCTAGGGTTTGATTTTAGTCTAGTTGTTAAGTTTAGGGTTTGTTTGTTTGTTTTGGTTGGGTAGATGATCAAGTAGAATAGATGGAGTAAGGAAATCTTCAAGTCATTGGGCTATGGAAGAGGGAACTCCTAAACATCATTTATCATAGCCATAAATATCTTCAAAACAACCTTTCAAGAATGGAAAAAGGGTATGATCAAAACATAGCCTCTTTGGCAAACCTAATTAGTGGTACTTCAAAGAAAGATCTCAAGAGAAATGTTTTAGTGACATCAAACAAGCAAGGCTAACCATAAAACATCTATGATATCTATTGTATTGAACTATTCATAAGATAAACAATCTTGGGTGGGTCTAGAAAGCAACTAAGAATTGTCTAAACTAACCTAGCAGAGGAAAACATAGAGGCAGTGAAGAACAAACAGAGCTAAGGTGCCTTTGAAAAACGTTTCTTAGTCTAAAACCTTAGTCCTACTGCAATATAGAAGGATGAAACATAATGATACATAAGAAAACAATAACTGAATAGAAGCACATCACCATTAACCAAGCTTAGGGATCCTGCAAGCAAGCCTTCTATATCATCAAGCAAAACAAGCCATCCACGAATTCCACAACTCCAATTTCTCATTAACCTCCAAAAAAATATGTATTACTCCAAAGAGTCATTAAATGGAAACCTTTTACAATAAGGCCCTTATGCTCTATTTATCTATCAAATGATGGAAAAAACCCTAACTATTGTTTGAAAATTTCAAAATCATCCATAAATGTCATTTATGCCTAAGAGACCATGTAAAGCCCAAGGCACAAAATATCTCATGAAATAAATGCAAAAATAAATCCTAGCACCTAAATTTGGAGTGATTTGCCTCAAAAAACACTAAAATATCATTTTTCCATTAATGAATGTCTTTTTTTGACTTTTTGGCCAAAAACGCACAGTGAGGTCTGAATGCGTAGCACTTGCACAGACAAAACTGGGTCCACTTGTAGGCATGTTTTAATGACCTTCCGATGTCGGAATTGGCTCCGTGATGGCCCGTTGGAAATCCTGCTGAGTCCACTTTCCAAAAATACCCTTGGTTTTTTTATTGGGCTCCATTAACATTTCCAAAAGGAAAATTTCCCAAAACAGCTCTAGGTGCAGCACCAGGCCTGAAAATGAGGCAAAAAGGTGAAAAATGAGGTCTTTTTGGGACTTTTGAGGGGTCAAAAATGCTCCAAATACTCTGAAATTTGGTGAGCATATTTTATTTAATGTGAGGATTCCAAAAATTTAAATTTTTCCTCCTGGGGATGCCTGAGATGAAAGCATAGCGCCAGGGGTGTTGCGCTTAGAGGCCTCTAAATTTGCAAAAAACCAAAATTTGTCAAAAAATTCTCAAAATTGGTAGATACCTTCCTCATGGGGTTTGAGAGGCCTGTATTGAAGCTCCAGCCAATATTCCAAGTTTTTCTTGGTGTTTAGCCCCATGGTCCATCAAAAATGTTAAGGTTTTCTTCTTCCTTTGCCTCTTTGAAGGCTTTTCCTTTTTGGCATTTTCTTCGCTGATATCTTCTTCAATGTATTCTTGGTCCTGTGAGTTTTTTCTTACCTCATCATCACTATTACATTGGCATATTTCTTCATTTTCCCCCTCACTACTGCTATGATTTTCATTCCCACTATCAGCCTCTTTATTTTCCTCACTATTGTCATCAGCTTCACTGTCATGTTGATCCTTGGTGTCACTGTTGTCACTAGTATCATCATTATTATTAGTTTGCATATTCTCTGCCTCTTCAATATTTCCTGCCTTATCCTTTGCATCATCATGAGTCTCACTATTTACACTAAGACTCATCATCATGAATCTCATCATTACTACTAGGAGTCTCATGGTTGTGATCTTTACTGCTCTCATCTTCAACATTGGTCATCTCCTTCTTTGTTAGATGCCTCATATGCTATCTGTTTTATTACTGACCTCATCTTCAATTCTTTCTTCTTCCTTTTCCTCTTTCTCATTTGACATTTTGTTCACTTTGTTTTGAGCAAAACCCTAGGACAATTAGAAATTGTCTTGAAAACCCTTGATTAGCAACTTTGAAGGAGTTTGTTGAGGTATTTTGGCATTTGCAGGTGAAAAAGGGACTTCAGGTGAAAAATTAGTGCCTACACGTAGATTTGGGTCCTCCCTAACCTAAGCGCAACACCTAAACATTTTATGGGTCTGTTGGGCTCCTCTCTGCCCTAAGCGTAATGCCTGAACGTTTTCTGGGCCTGTTGGGTTTCCCTACACATAACACCTTTTGCAGAGGGAATTTTGAGGAATTCTCAATGTAAAAATTGGACCCATGATAGCTTATTGGAAATATTATCCTGTCTACTTTCAAAATATACATTTTTTTCTCTGATTGGAGTTTATTTGACCTATCAAAAGTTGATTCTCCTAAGACTGGTAAAAAGTACTGAATTATGGTGCAGAAATGTAGAGTGCTGGTGCAGAATCATTTTTTAGGCCTTCCTCAACTCCAAATTGAGCTCATGATAGCTCATGCGAAATATATTTAAGTCTAGTTGTCATTTGACTCATCAAGTAAGTCATTTGGACACTCCAGCTATGAGAAAACAAGATTTTCCCAAGGTCACTCCAGAAGTGCAGCAATTCTCCCATGACACTTGTATGTTTGACATTGCTCCCAAACCATGATACCCGTGAAAAATCAGAAGGAATTTTTTCTTCTAAGACCTATGATGGAGAGAAAACTCTCTCACTTTTGTCAAATCCATCTCTGTTTGGTCAGAAACATAGTTTGAAGCAAAACTAGCCCTAGGTGTGACAAATGATTTGTCCTTTGGAATGAATTCTTGGAAAATGATGGAGGCATGATGTTTATAAGTTGGTATGGCCTTATGCTTGTTGATATGACCTATCATATGGATAATCTTCTCCTATGCCTCCTTTCCATAGAAAACCCTAGCATAGTTGGAAGGGGAAATTAGGGTTTGGTGTAGGCAAAACAAGGGATTTAGGACTGCCTTGTAGAGGGAGGGGAATGAAGGGGTTAAGGGTTGTATAAATTCTTGGGGAGATTTTGGGGGATAGGGTGTTGAGCCCTAAATATGTCCTTTCCTTTCACCAAATTTCACTTCATTCCATTTGTCCTTTATCAGCTATAGGCTTAAAATATCAATAGGAATGATTAAAATCACTTTAAGAATGCATGCAATGACTGACCTATTATAATTTTGTGGTTTTGTTGTCATAGTGATTTTTTATCAGACTTAGCTACAGAATGTAGCCATTCTATAGCTAGTCGCATATTCCGTAGCCATCTTTATGTTCATACAGGTTACAGGTGTCATTTGAGGGAAAGATGCATATGGTTAAATTCCAGAACTCTCCTACATCATTCCTTGTCCTCCACGAAGGCTGAGCAAGAATCTGAAAGTGTTTATGCACGTGGATAAAGCCAAAACTAAGAAGCAAACTTCTACAAGGATAAGGACTCTGCAGGTGTCTTTATCAAAATACGAGTCCTCAACAAGAGTTCTAGTTTGATTTTGATTATAAAAGACACCTATGCCTATTTCTACTCAACGACAGTTATTTATTTGCTTATAAGAATAACTCGGTGAACCTTTCAAGAGGGAAATCTAAAACTGTAAAAGGACCAAGAGACCCTGCTCTTGCAAGGGCAAGTAAATCTGCTTCTAGGATAGTAAGTAGGGCAGAAATAGGACATATGCTTGATGAATTCAAATCTGACATTTTAGGGAGTCTTAGTGAAAAAATAGACACCCTTAAGTTACAAAACAAGAAAAAAGCTGAATCTGATGCCTTAACAATCTTTTTTCCCAAATGTATAAAGAAGCATGCCTTGAGAGAGTGCCCTTTGGATGCAAAAATAGTAGAGACTTGTGTAATTTGTTCAGAAAAACATGAGACCAAGAGTTGTCCTTCACTTCCTGGTCTTAAAGCTATCTTTCAAGAAGAAACCCCTACAAATTCCACAAAATCTCTCAATTTTGTCTCTAGGAGGCCTTGGAAAGGACCTCAAACACAAGGATTCCATGATCAGCTGTATAATCAACCCCCACCAAATTGGAATTCTTGGCAGTAACCTTCACCCCAATTCCAAAATCAATCTCAAACTTGGGCACAAGGAGCACAAAATCCCTATGGAAGATACTCTCAGTACTATCAATATCCACCATCTTATCCATCATATCCAAATTCCCCCCCTCAACAAAATCCACAACATCAAAATCCACCACTTCCATTACCATTTACTCAAAAAGCAAATCAGTTACCTGCCCAACCCATACCAAACCCCAACAATAAAAACCCTCAGAACACATACAGGATAGAAGGCCAGCAGTTCCCAACCTATTTGATTACTCCTTTAGACCTTAATGATGTTCAACTTAGGTCTGGAAGAATACTTGAAAAGAAGAAACCTTCTGTAACCATACAAGAGCAAAACAACTCTGAGGAAGATTCTCTATGGGTAAATAAAAGTCTTGAAGAGAACACATATTTTCAAGACCCAAATATTGAAAAATCAAAACAAAAAGAACCAATAATTTCAACTCCTATATTAGAGAAGCCATCAACATTCACCTCTACACCTCCCTTTCCAGAAAGATTACAATTGATAAGGGTGTAGAAAAACAAATTAGGGTGCCTAATTATGACTTCCTAGATGACCTAAGAAATGTTTGTATTAAGATCCCATTATTACAAGCTATCAAGGAAATTCCAATCTTAGCAAAGACAATAAAGGAGTTGAGCATGAAAAAAATAGGAAAAAGAATAAAAGAGACAAAGAAAATTCAACTGACAGGAAAAATAGCAGAAAAAAATGGGTAAGATTTCTATTCCAAAGTATCTAGACCCAGGAAATCCAGTTGTTAAAATACACATCAATGGAACTGAGATCCAAAACACACTTATTGATTTAGGAGGAGCAATCAATATCATGAGTAGACAAATCATGGATAAACTAAAACTTCCTAATCTTCTTTTTACACCCACATTATTACAATTAGAAAAAAAATCTGTGATTAAACCTGATGGGGTAATAGAAGACATTCCAGTGTCCTTAGATTCTTGGGAGTATCCTGTGGATTTTATGATCCTAACTCCTAAAAATAATCTAGGAGGACATCCCATTATATTAGGAAGATCTTGGTTAGCTACAGCTGATGCTTTCATTAGCTGTAGATCCGGTGATATGTACATCTCTGATGGTAGTTCAACCAAGAAATTTACCTTGTATCCTCCAGCAAAAACAATTATAGGGTTAGATGATACTCAATGGATTGAGGATGAAGAAGACATACAACCTCTCTTCACAATTTCAAAAATTAGTGAAGATAGCCAGATTCTAAATACCTTAGAAAATTTTGAATCTTATTCCGAATACAAACATGAACAATTTCAAGAAGAATCCAACATTGAGTTTTTATCATCAAGACAAATGTCTCTTTACTCGATGGATAAATTTGGCAGCTCTACAATTGAGATATTTCCAGGTAAAACTTTAAACATAAACAAGAACCTAGAGAAATCTCAACAAGAAAGGCTAGTCAAGATATTACAGAGAAATTCTTCTGCATATGCATGGGAGTACACTGATATGAAAGGGATAAGCCCTAAGACTTGCACTCATCACATCTACATAGAGGAAAATTGTAAACCAATCAGACAACCTCAGAGACGGATGAATCCAAACCTTAGAGAGATTGTTAAAGAATAATTGCAGAAATTGTTAAATTTCAACTTTATCTATCCCATTTCAGATAGTTAGCGGGTTTCTCCTTTGGTAACTGTGCCAAAGAAAAATGGTAAATGGAGGGTATGTATTGACTACCGGGAATTAAACAAAGCTACTCTTAAAGATCATTTTCCCCTACCTTTCATAGATCAGGTGTTAGATACATTAGCTAGCAAAAAGCACTTCTCATTTTTAGATGGGTTTAGTGGTTATAATCGAATTCAAGAAGCACTTGAAGATCAAGACAAAACCACATTTACCTGTCCTTGGGGTACCTATGCTTACCGAGTATTGCCATTTGGACTATACAATGCACCTGCAACATTTCAAAGGGCAGTACTAGGAATCTTTTCAGATCTAATACATGATTGTGTAGAGGTATATATGGATGATTTCACAGTCTATGGAAACACATTTGAAGAAGCCTCAGCAAACTTGGAAAAAGTTTTAAAGAGATGTAAAGAAGAAAATATTTCACTAAGTCATGAGAAGTGTTTTATGATGTTTACTGAAGGAATTGTTTTGGGGCATCACATTTCAGGGGATGGGATTAGAGTTGATGAGTCAAAAGTTGAAGTCATCTCTAACTTATCTATTCCAATTTGTCAAAAAGATGTTAGGAGTTTTCTAGGATTTACAGAATATTATCGAAGGTTCATAGAAAACTTCACCAAGATAGCATCTCCACTTTTCAAATTACTCACCAAGAACTGTGAATTCAAGTGGAATCCTGATTACCAGTTAGCCTTTGAGACCCTGAAAAAAAAAATCTCTGAAGCACCTATTTTAAGCGGACCTAACTATAAATTACCTTTTCATATTTCAACAAATGCCTCGGATGCAACTTTAGGAGTTGGATTGGGACAAAAAAGACCTGATTCCTTATGCCGTCTACTATACAAGTAAAAATTTGACTCCTTCAGAGTTAAATTATACTGTAACTGAAAAAGAGTTCTTAGCTGTTGTTCATGCCATAAATAAATTTAGGCACTATATAACAGGCTATGAAAATTTTGTTCACACAGATCACTCTACAATTAAATATCTAATGAACAAATCAATTACTAATGGCAGATTCATAAGATGGTTATTGCTTTTACAGGAATTCAACATCACCATTCTAGATAGGCCTAGGAAAAAAAATACAGTAGCTGATTTCCTATCTAGACTCCAAAACATTAAAGAAAATACTCCAATTGAAGATCAATTCCTTGATGAATATCATTTTGCAATTTCTACTCAAACTCCTTGGTTTGCTGACATTGATAATTATCTAGTTTCAGGGAAATTTCCTTCAATAATGAATGCAAGAGACAAAAGAAAGATCATTTATGACAATGCAAAATATTCATGGGTTGCTAATGAGTTATACAAAACAGGTCCAAACTTTATCATTAGGAGATGTGTTCGAGAAGATGAGATGCCTGAGATTCTCAAGGCATGTCATGATGAACCTTGTGGTGGACACTTTGCTGATAAAAGGACAGCTTATAAGATCCTTCATTTAGGATACTATTGGCCATCCCTTTTTAAAGATGCTAAAGAGTATTTCAAAAGGTGTGACAGCTGCCAAAAGGTAGGGAAACCTTCTCCTTCAGGTGAGATGCCATTGCAGCCTCAGGTACATATTGAACCTTTTGAGAAATGGGCTTTAGATTTTGTAGGAACTATTAGTCCTCCATCAAGAAAAAAGAAATATATATTAGTTTGCACTGATTATGTTACCAAATGGGTAGAGGCCAAGCCATTACTTTCTGCTACTGAAGCATATGTAGTTATATTTCTTTTTGAGGATATTTTTACTCGTTTTGGTGTCCCAAGAGAAATTGTTATAGATCAAGGAGCTCAATTCACATCAAGGCTAGTGGAACAAATGGTGGAGAGGTACAAAATCAGACACAGAAAATCTACTCGCTATTATCCACAAGCAAATGGCGAAGTGGAATCTACTAATAAGGTCATTGAAGGGATCCTAACAAAGACTGTTCATTTACATAGAAGAGATTGAGCAGACAGGCTTCCTGAAGTCTTGTGGGCCTATAGAACTACATGGACAAGCACAACAGGCCATACCCCTTATAAACTTGTTTATGTAAAAAAAGTCTTGTTTCCCATAGAGTTTCAGATTCAAACTTTTAAAATGGCGGACAAGCTAGGACTTGATCTAACAGAACCACAAAAGCACAGATTGGAGCAGATTAATGAATTGGATGAGATCAGACAGGATGCAGTCTAGAGAACAAATATAGTCCAACAGTAAAGGACTAGATGGCATGATAAGTACATTAAGGAAAAGAAATTCAAAGAAGATGACTGGGCCCTCTTGTTTGATTCAAAGTTCAAATATTTTCAAGGTAAATTCCAAACACATTGGCTTGGGCCATATTAAATTGTGAAATTTTTTGACAATGGAGCAATAAAAATCAGGACAATAGATGAAGATAAGGTCACTTTTCTTGTAAATGGTCATAGATTGAAACTGTATCATAAGCCACTTTCAAGAGAATAATTTGTCAAGAGATTCCAAGAGAACAGTGATGTGAAGTTAATGAAGAAGAATCCTTCTTCTTCATCAACTTAATTGTATTTTCTGAAATTAGACGCTAAAAAAAAAAAAAGTATAAACATGAAAACTAATCATTGATTAGCATGTTTATACAGAAAAGATAAGGTGAAAATCAAAATCCTTTTTACACTTTAGCTTTTCAAAATTGTTATTTTCCTGCAAACAACTATCATAAAATCATAAGTGCAGGCTCACTTTACATATCACATTCCACTTATGATCCATTTCATTCCATCATATCTCACTTCATCTATATTTCATTCACTCCATTCATCCATACTTGATTCACTCCATTTCATGATCCATCTCATTTTCATTTCATATTTTCAAAATTGATCTTTTTCTGCAATTGAGTATTACAAATCATAAGTTGCAGGCCACTTTTCATATTTCATTCCACTCCACATTTATGATCCATTTCATTCCATCATATTTCACTTCATTCATGCTTCATTCCACTATATTTCATGATCCATTTTATTTCATTTCATACTTCATTCCATCCATATTTCAAATCATTTCATTCCATGTCTCAAAGCTTTTACAGGTACATTCTGCAGCTAGATATTCTGCAGCCAACTATTCAGCAACCACTTGTTCAACAACAAATTGATCCTTCACATCTACTTCAACAAGAAAAATCAAAAGGATTATGAAGACTGAAAGATCAATAATTTTCAAAGGAAAGACAAAGCATATTAAAACAACAAAAATCAAAAGAAGGGCTAAGGTAAAATTGTGTGAAATTATTATGATAGCAGATTATGAAAGATATAGTATGGTTAAGTCATGTGTATGTTTCATAAAGTTATTTTGACTATTCGTATTGATCAAGCCTATCATAAAATCCTTGAACAAATCCCTTCCATTCCGCTCCATATCAAATCATCAATTATTAAAAGTTAACGGTCAGTACTTGAAGTGACCTATTAGGTCACGTCACTAACCCGAAATATTGATTGATGATTTTGAAATCCTCATGAGATTTCTCCACGGTCTTTTACTCCATGACAACTCTCAAACTCATTTATTCGTATGATTTACCCTCACCGTATTTCACTCATCCCATATCTACTTCATGTCATTTTTCCATAGCCAATTCCTGTCTGCAGAAACAGAGAAGTCATCTTTAGGGTGAAAACAACCCTCTACAGCCATTTTCACCTCGAATAGGAGAGCAATAACAGAGCAGTAAATTGAAGTTGAGGAAAAGAAGCCATGGGACTTATTGTAAGGTCTGAACTAGTCAGAACCAAATATCTATAAGGTTACCCACAGATTAAAGAGATTTTACAACAGGTTGGATGGCTACAGTTTTTGGAGAAGTTCAATGGATTTCATAAGGAGGTCACCAAGTCATTTGCCCGGTCATTCAATGGGTCAGAAGTTGAAATAGGTGATGTCAAGTTCATTATCACAGAATCCTTCATAGCATAAGCAACAGAGTTTCCAAGGCAAGGTGAACGATGGTTCAAAAACAAAGAATTTCACAGTGAAGCATGGAGACAGATGTTAAAAACACCAGGTATGGATATTTCAGTTTTTAAGAAAGGCATTCCTAGTTCAGCATTGAAGAATAAATGGTGAAATATGTTGCTAATTCTACAAAATTTTATAACTTGTGAGGGAAGGTTTTGCACCCTATATGTTTATCACATTCGACTTATGATGAATTTCCTAGATGAAGAGATAAATTTACCCTTTTTCTTACTCAATAGCCTAAAGAGGATGGCTTTTAATGTCCAAAAAACGGTTCAGTTCTTAGAAACCACCTTATATCATCATGGCCTAGTTAAAATTATAATTGAGCATCATTTGAAAAAGGTAGGAGACAGTTGGGATGAGTTCCTCTTGAGAAATCATTTTGAAGAACCTAAAGAAAATCTATCTAAAGGAAAACTTGTAAGAAGAAGCAGGATGGGAAAAGTTGCCAAATCTGTTGAAATTAAAACTGATAAATCCATACAAGAAGACAATGAGGAGATTATCTCTGAAAAATTGGCCAAAATCAAGAAAAAGCTTAAAAAGGAAAAGATAATAAGAAAATATGCTAAGGAGAGAGGTGAGGGACCATCTAAACTGAGAAGAAGTCATAGGCTTAGAGGCATATTGAAGAAGACAGGAGTTAAGCAAACAGGAATCATAGATATTGAATATGAAGAGACACCAACTGACAGATCTCCTGAGTACCAGTACGAAGAAGATCTTGATAGAGGAACTCCGGAGGTAAACCCAGCCCAACAACAGACCTATAATTATGTTGAATCATTATAAAAAAGAGCCTCAGAAAACATAGAAATAACTCCTAGCTCACAAGAATCTTCAATTGAAGTGCTGAGAAGAGACAAATATGAATTGGAAGTACTCAATAGGCATATAAAAAATGAAAATGAAATTTAAAGGGAACAAGTCAAACTGAAAAGTGACATGAACACAACTCTCTCTCTGCAAATGGAAAAATTGTACACGGCTAGTGAGAAGCTGAAGAAGAAAAACAAGAAATTGAGCAGGGCACTTATAAATCTGAGGTTCAAATTGGTCATAAGGAAGCCTAGGATGCCATTGAACACCAAGAAAAGCAGAAAAAGGAAATTAGATGTCCTAGCAGAAGTTTCAGAATACATGGATTGATTGCATGAGGACATGCAAAAGTATTACAGTGGGGGTATGTTGAGCCCTAAAGATGTCCTTTCCTTTCACCAAATTTCACTTCATTCCATTTGTACTTTATCAGCTATAGGCTTAAAAGATCAATAGGAATGATTAAAATCACTTTAAGAATGCATGCAATGACTGACTTATTATACTTTTGTGGTTTTGTTGTCATAGTGATTTTTTGTTAGACTTAGCTACAGAATGCAGCCATTCTGTAGCTAGTTACATATTCCGCAGCCATCTTTATGTTCATACATGTTACAGGTGTCATTTGAGGGAAAGACACATATGGTTAAATTCCAGAACTCTCCTACATCATTCCTTGTCCTCCACAAAGGCTGAGAAAAAATCTGAAAGTGGTTATGCACGTGGATAAAGCCAAAACTAAGAAGTAGACTTTTACAAGGATAAGAACTCTGCAGGTGTCTTCAATAAAATATGAGTCCTCAACAGGAGTTCTAGTTAAATTTTGATTATAAAAGACACCTATGCCTATTTTTAATCAATGACAGTTATGTATTTGCTTATAAGAATAACTTGGTGAACCGAGAAATAGTTAGTTGATGTTTTGTTGTTAGTTCTCAAAAACTGTGATACTCTGTTTTTGAGCGTTTTTTTTCTTTAATGAAAGAAGTATAACTTTGATGCATAATTTGAAGCAACTTTAAGGATTTAAGGATTCGTGTGCCAATCTGATAGTAGAGGGCCCTTACTGTCCGAAAGACTTTGTGCATATTTTCTAGATAAGTGACCTTTAACTCTGTTTTTTTCTTAACTTAGGCAGTGTTCTGAGCATCATGTTTTATGTTTACTTACATCGAATATTACAGTCAATCTTGTTCTCATGAGCTGTTCCAATATATCACTAATGCGTGAATGAGATATAGCTGTAGTACTCTTGAGTTAATTGCATTTTAGTTTAGTTATGTTCATTACATTTTAGTTCTATTAGTTAATTGCATTTCAGTCCTATTAATTAGACTTAAAAGACCCTCATCATTTTATAAGCTGCTCTTGTTCTTAACTTCTTCTAACACATCATTATCATATGAACAAGAATTAGTTATATCATTTTGAGTTCTTGACTGTTCTGCAATTTCTCATAATTTCACAAACAACCTTTTTTTCCAAGTTGTTCCAAGAGATATCTAACCTTTGAATGAGGCTTAATAGTAACATTTTGAGTTGCAGAATGATTTAATTCTAGTTTCATAAGTTATTTTAGTATAGGGTTCCTTACTATGTTGCAGATAATCTTTTCTCAAAATGTTCCAACAAATTTCTAACAACAGATGAGATTTTCTCTGTGATATTTTAAGTTGTTGTTTACTTCATTACATCAAACTAATCATTTTCTCAGTTTTTTCCAACATACCTCTAATGAAATGAATTGGACTGAGTTTAATTTTATGAGTTACTTTTCTCATCAGCTTTACAATCCGTGGATTAGCATTTTCTGTTCTTAGGTGCCATTCATAGTTTCGAGTAGATTTTATTTTATTTTAGTGTGATTAGTAACTTATCTTTGCCAACAATTTAGTTCTTTTTCTCTTAGCATAAAAACACAAAACCAAAAACACTAGAAAAACACTAAGCACAACGAAGTAGGAAGAAGATACCTAGGCAAATATGGTGCACTTCACTTCAATAGTTTACTAGCCCTGGTTGACAATTTATGACATCAATTTAGGAACACTAAGTTGAGTAGACATAGGGATAGATGTTAGAGAGTAGGGGAAAGTTTAATTTGAAGGATTGAGTGAGGGGAAGGGGTCCAAAAGGGAAAAACACATGCCTAGTCTCGAAAAAGTGTCAAATTGTAGCAATAGGATAGGTTTTCAGAAAAATGATGATTTTGAGGGTTAGGAGTGATGGGAAGTGTTTATGAAGGTATATTAAGGATAGGAGGAGGTTTAAGAGCTTCAAGATACAAGACTTGTTGATGATTTAACCATATAAGTCATGAAACCAAGAAAAATGCCCTAAAAAACCCAAGTTACGTATAAGACCAAGTATTTCTTCTCTCCCTTGCTGCAAGATGTCTTCTTTCAGGAGCAGACCTCCTACCTTACCAATTTTCTGTTGTTAGACCTCTTAACACTTCTGCAAAAATGTCAAGCTTGTCCATTACCTCATATGTAGACTCTGAAACTGAATGATAATCTTCTTTGGAAATGATGACCTTAGAACACATGAAACCCTAATTGACCTAGTGGGGGGTTCTTTGACTATAAATTGGCTTGGAACCTTTAAGTGAAAAAGAGAGTATTGACCAAGTGATATAATGAAGATCCAAAATCCAATGTACTTGATTTATCTAAATAGCTTATTGAGACAGTTTTGAGACCATCAATGCTTGAAGAATTTTGGGGAATCATGTGAATGAGTTAGGCTTATAGGAAAACCCTAGATGGACAATGGAGTCATAGGCAAGGGACAAACAGAGTAATGATATTATGGGTAGGAAAAAGGATGGAAATGAGAGGCACAAGCCATTTGGAGTCTGTAGGAGTTACAAGGTGATCATGAAATGGAAAAATGGTAGGATAGTGAAAAATTTCCTATAAGGATAATGAAGGCAATGAGATTTCTAAAACTCATAATGTTCATGGAATTTTGTTTTTAGAAATCTAGAACCAATATTTAGTCATCTACGAATAGTGAAAATCACTGATGACTAACACATACTGAAGAAATATCAGAGTATAAGAATATGACAAACTGCAGAAATGGAGAAGACTGTAGAAATGGAAAAAGGGAGTTACAACTAAAGGTTAAATTGGGATTTGGCTTTGATACCATGTCAAAGCCGAGGTAACTCCACTACTAATTATGTTTTTGCATTAAGATTACTAATGGATATATACATGGATAGAAAGACTCTTGAGCTTCACCTCCTAGTATCTCTTCGTATTCCTATTTTCCTTATTTTCTATTTACATTATATTACATATTCACCCAATCTCAATGACTAGATCTCAACAAACATAAAAAAAAATAAAAAATAAAAATAAAAGAAAATAAAAATAATATATATATATATATATATATTCAAAATATGAATATATTTTTATTTTTAATTTGATTTGGATATAAAAGAATATAACGATGCCCACATCATTACACCAAGATATACTAGAGACAATAAATATTATATGCAAATCTTAAAGAAGAAAACCCTGTCCACATTACCTTCCCGTGTACTTCTACGCAATAACTTTCCCTTGCTGAAGGACTACATGGTGTGGCAACTACAATCCTACACAATTTTAAGCAATAACTCTCCCTTGGAAATTACATTATATGGCAACCACAATTTCCTCTTAATCCCGAGAATATGTTCTAATAGTTACATGAAAGCTCTCGTACTTATAAACTTTGTGATCCAATTGCAAACAAAACTATTCAATTTAAAATAACAAAAAAAAAAAAAACAATTACAATCTGCTAGATCACAGCCCTCCCTATGTTGAGGTGCCTAACTTCCCCGTGGAATAATACACATAAATAAGAAAATCCAAATTATGGAGAATAATCATAAGAGAATAAGGTGTGACACCGCCACCACCGCCCGTTGGGATCTGATATTCTTAAATGCTGATAACTTGCTTCGGTCCCTTATGATTCCCATTCATTTACCTAATGCTCGTTGACCACCACGAATCATAATGATGCTCTGCCGAACATTGATGAACTGAAGCGACGCCTGCTAATTCTTCATTGCCACTCGGCAATATTACCATCGGCGGAAAGCCGTCTATGGAATAAAGAAGTGTATTTCACTCGCCATGGTTTTCTATTTACTTAAAAGCGGGTATGCAATAAGCTATAGTGCGGAATGTCCGGCGGTGGTGGTGGTGGCGGCGGTGGCGGCGCCGGCTCTTGGCCCACAAGCAAATGTTAAACACCAACAGAATTCTATAACCACCTGCCCTGCACTCTTACTTTCATGCTACAGGCTTCTAGCTTGGAATATAACAAGAGGAGTAGTCTACCCAGACAACGTTTTAGCCCGGACGGCAGTTTTTTGCCGGAATCCGGGCAACTTAAATTCAAGAAATCAGGTACTTGCAATGTTTGAAATCCATTTTTGAGGTTGAAAATGGATTCAGCACTACCAAAATCCCTTAGGGCACTCAAAATACTTAAGTTTAACAACTGTAAACATGATTCTGATGAAATCTTTGCCGGATTTTTTAAAAATCTTTGCCGGAGTCCGGGCTAAAACGTTACCTGGAAACGACACGCCTATAACAAGATATCAAAGTTTCATCCTTATTAGTTCCTGCCCACAGGGCCGGCAGGGACTCTTGTTTATTTACTATAACTTTCTCAAAATCTTGTACGTAAAATAAAATTTATGACAACCTTTTCACGAAAATTTCCTGAAGATTTTAATAAGTAACTGTGTATTTTTCAGAACTGTGTATATGCACTACTAAATCTCAAAATATTTCAAATCGTAAAGTACATATTATATCTCAAAATTATTTTAAATCGAACAACCGTGAATTGTTGAAGTGGCTCCATATCCGCACCATTATTGGCATGCTGTCCAGAATAATACTAATAACACAGCTTGGCATATATTTGACTTTTCGACAAGGGGCATTACGGGAAATGAGGAAGCATCAGCATGATTGAGAGAAGCGTCACCATTATGGATATTGGCAATCATAGACTTGTACATAAGTCGAAGTGTGTTTGGTTTAGAGATACGACAGTAATTGAGTGAGAGTCATTTATTACAATGCCTCTTGTGGGTAATTAATTTTTCCATTTTATTAAAAGGTGGGGGTAAGAGTAAGAGTTATTTAGTTTGTTGCGTTGTTGTTAATGGTTAGGGATTGTATATCTCTACAGATAGATTAAAAAAAAAAAAAAAATTAATATTTTTAAACTATTTTTAATTTAGGGGATTATGAGTTTTTTGTTTTTAGCTTTGTGTATTTTAGTATTTTTCTTATTCAAATTAAAATTAATGATGAGTTGATATATATAGCCTTATTCAATTAGCGATGGAATTTTTGGAAGGTTAGCGATGGAATTGATGAGTTGTGGATATATTAGCGATGGAATTGGGCATGAGTTTCAGGATATCATTAGACTCTTGGGCATGATTGCATTTGTTTGTGAGGTTGATGATCTGCTGTAACATACGCACCATAACAAAATTACCCGCATAAAAAAAAATAAAAAAAAAATCACCATGCAGTACTTGTGATCTTAGATTCCGACACCATATTCATTGTTTCGCTGGCTCCGGAAGTACCAATCAACATCCGAATTTAACAACAGTCATAACATAATTTAATTGGCACATACATAACACAATCATTTACTCTTTGAAATATATCCTATCCGATTATCATGAAGGTTGCACTTTATATTATGGTTATAATGATTATGTGGTAAATCGTCTAGTCGGTTACTCATATGGTTAACGCTATCACCCAAGCATGTAAGGTTTAATTGTATGGTTTCATATTTAAGCTTTTTTGGGTTTCCGCATATACTATGACGCTTGTGGCTTTTAAGTGGCCGACAAAAGTTCTTTCCACGACGTTGATCCGGTTAAGGCATCGGACGGTGGAGGTGATCTTGGGATCCAAGATGACCTTGGTAATTAACGGTTTTTTGTTCATTCTGCTTCTCGGCCGGAAGGCTCCAGAACCGCTCCGCTAGGGTTTGCGCAACCCTCGCTGCTGCCATGGCGGCCTGTGGAGACTTGCCTTCCATCAGTCAGGTCCTCCAACGCTTCTCCAGGTAACCGAAGCCTTCGCCAGTTGCTTCCACCGTTTTTCGTTATCCATTAGATGCAGGTTTTATGTTTATGCCTACAGGTTTTCTTCTCGGCTGCCTGTGACATTTCACGTTTTAAATTGTTAAACTCTTCTATTGTTCTTTCGTTCGCTGTTTACTGTCAGAGGTCTACTTATTTCAGTCTTTCCCTTCAATGCGTGACTCATTTCATGGTCCACAGGTGTTCTCCATCTCTGGTTCGCTTATGTCTGAGGGTTTCAGGTAAGATTACCCTTTTGGCTATCATTGTTTTTCCGCAACTTTCTCGCGGCGGTACAACCCTAACAAATCTTCTCACTGTGTAATTTTCTTGCTTGCGCCAGGTAATTTCTCCAGCTCTTCTTGTCACGGGTTGCTCCTGGTTTAAGCTACAACAGGAATTCTTACCTTCGCCTCATTCACAGGTACCGGCTGTTGACTTGCTTGGGGTTCCACGGTGCTCTGTCGTTCTAGAACATTTGTTTGTTCTGATTGTTAGATGGGTGGCTGGGTTTTCGCCCTGAAAGATGATTTACCCATTCTCAGATAGTTGAGTCGTTTTGTTACAGGACATTATGTTAAATGTCTTCAAGACGATTTAGACCGGTTAATCTATTTACTTTGGCCTCCGGCCGTGAGATATTCGACCTGTTAGACAGAGACTTATTATCAAACATTGTATAATTTTATTGCCGTTCGGTTGGGGGTTTTCCCCACCCTGCCTTCTTGAATGTATAAATCGGATTTTCTAATCTAGGGGTTTGAAATGATTACTTTGTCCAGTTTTTCATGATAGCTATGGTTGACTACGTTTCGATAACTATGTTTCGACTAGCAAGTTGGCTTGTGGTTTCTCGTTCTGGTTACAATCTGAATGCATGCTCTGCTAATGTATCATGGATTGTTTATATTATTTTGCATTGCTCTATTTGCTGCGATTGTACCAATATTACAACCTGTTTTCTGTTTAATGTACAAATCCCTGGTGATTTACCCTCTGTCTCAGGAGTTTATATCTGTTACAGGTTTAATTCAAGATGATAATGTATTAATTTCTTGTTATCAATTCTACTTCTTAAGAAGAGTACTGGCAACCAATTTTCTTGTTTTTTTTCCTAGTTCTTGTTTTTGAATTTCCTATGGATTCTTCTTATGACCCCACCACCTTCGTCCGAGTTTATCATAGAAAGGAGACGATTTATCCAAGAACCGATTACCTGTATTGATTACTGGGGTCAGCTCAGAATCGAAGTTCTTTCTCGTTTTTAAAACAATTGTAACTTTACAAGATCAATTCCTGTGGTTAGCTAATCGTAACTAGTTACAAACTCCGTCGGTTTACCTACCGACTCGTCTTTACAATTTAATGTTTCAAATACGTATAAACTTAATTACCGTATGTTCTCCGGGTCAGAATAAACAGAATACTCATTCCAAGGAATATAAAAAGAAACCTATTTTAAACAGATATTCTTAACTGTAAATAACAGAATTGTTCAACCTCAGGAAATAAGAAATTTTGTTGCTTTTACTCATCTGATTCCATATACCACTGATGGTACTCGTTTCCTCCCGTCCACGAACTGGGCAATTACGTCCACAGTTCTCCCCCGAGCTTGTAGCCTGGGTCTCATTGAACACGATACTCTGGAGGAGAGTCCTCAGGAGAGTCCGGTCCGGCTCTCCGACTCCAGTGAAAACAGGATACCTGGGGAGAACTCGGGACAGTCCGGTCCAATCTCCAACCCAGGGGTTCATCTTTTCTGGAAAACCTTTCCCAGTTTTTAACAGAGTTCCCTCTTTTTCCTTTTTCTTACAGATTCCCCAATTCCCTTTGGAATTTCCTCTTTATTCCAGAGTTTTCTCAGGTAACTGTAGAAACTGTTTTTTTCAGTTCAACTGACTCCAGATTTACTTTTACCATCAATTTTTACTCATAAATAATTTCCACAAGTTAAATTTTATTCAAACATCACAAATAGTTTTGTTCAGATATTTAATTAATCCATCCTTAATCAATAAAGTATAACCATTAGTCAACTGCTAATATGATGGTTACAGTTTTCCCCCTCTGGGAGAGAACACCGTCCTCGGTGTTCTTATTCTGGCTCAGAAAAAAGTTCAGGATAAGCCTCCCGGACGAAACTATTGTCTTCCCAGGTAGCCTCCTCTAGTCCAAAGTGCTTCCATTGCACTTTAACCTGGGCGATGGCTCGTTTCCGGAGCATGATTTCCCTCCGGTCTATTATACTATGGGGCTCAACCAGAAAATCTCCGTCTGGTTCTACCTGCACACAATAAACTTAGTTTAATCAATAAATCCTTGTCATCCGGTTATTAATTGAACCATCATGCTTACCCTCTACCTGAATGTTCTACCAATGGATAATGTGTCTTGTATCATGAACATATCGTTTTAATAACGACACGTGAAAGACGGTATGCACCCGAATATGGCTAGGAAGGGCTAAACGATACGCTACTGGTCCCACCCTTTCCAATATCTGGAAAGGGCCACAAAACCGAGGTGCTAACTTTGCACAAGAGGCCCATCTCAGTGTACTCTTCTTTGGCTTAATCCTGACATACACATGATCGCCAACCTCATACTCCCGGTACGACCTTCTTTTGTCTGCGTACACCTTCTGTCTGTCCTGTGCTACTTTCAAATTCTGTCGAATTTTCTTCACCTCTGCTTCCATTTCTGCGAGCATGTCTGGTCCTAGCATGAGTCTATTCTCGGGGCTACTCCAATTAATGGGAGTTCTGCATTGCTGCCCATATATCGCCTCAAATGGACTCATCTTTAACGACTCTTGGTAACCATTATTGTAGGAAAACTCTATCAAGTGTATGTAGTCCTCCCATTTTACTGGTTGCCGCATAACATACATTCTCAGCATGTCTTCCAACACTTGATTCACTCGCTCAGTCTGACCATCTGTTTACGGGTGATACACAGTACTAAAATGTACTTGCGTTCCTAATCCTGTAAACAACGCTTTCCAGAAAGCTGATGTGAAATTTACATCTCTGTCTGAGATAACGGTCTTAGGAATGCCATGCAGTCTGAAGATTTCCCGCATGAATAAGTCTGATATCTGCACTTTTTTATAGGTGGATTGGATAGGTATGAAATGTGCCGACTTACTTAGTCTATCCACAACTACCATGATGGAATCATTACCTCGCTTTGATTTTGGTAACCCAGTGATAAAATCCAATGAGATCACCTCCCATTTCCATTCGGGAATGGGTATAGGTTGCATTAAGCCTGCTGGGTGCCTATGTTCTACTTTCACTTGCTGGCATTCTAAACACTTGGTTAGATAGCTTGCAATATCCTTCCTCATTCCTGGCCAGCAGTAGTCCTTTCTTATAGCTGTCAGCATCTTTTGATATCCTGGATGCCCCGCATATTTGCTTCTATGATATTCATCTAGTATCATGGTTTTTAATTCCATTTGGTTTGGAATAACTATCCTCTTCTTGAAAACCAGCAACCCATCCTGGTTGATCTCATATTCTCCATGTCCATCTTGGCCTTCAGGTGCTTGTGTTTGTTGCCACAAATATTTATATTCAGGATCCTTGTCTGCTTCCATTCTGATTTGATCCAAAAATCTGGTCTCAATTTGATTAACATATAACTCATAAACGCCGTGCAGTTTTCTGCTCAATGCATTTGCTACCTTGTTCTCTTTACCTTTTACATGCTGCAAATCTATATCAAACTCACTCAGGAAAGCATTCCATATTGCTTGTCGGGAGTTTAAATCAGCTTGTTTAAAATAATTGGTTAAACTACTATGATCAGTCTTTAATACAAATCTCTTTCCCAGTAGATAGTGTCTCCATACTCGGAAAGCGTGCACAACTGCGGTCAGCTCCAAATCGTAAGCTGAATATCGCTGCTCATGATATTTTAGCTTGCGGGATTCGTATGCAATCACCTTCCCTTCTTGTGATAATACAGCCCCAACTCCTTCGTTGCATGCGTCTGTACAAACCTCGAATTCCTTATCCAGATCTGCTACACTTAGCACAGGTGCTGTTGTCAATAACTGCTTCAATCTTTCGAAACTCTCCTGACATTCTTTTGTCCATTTGAAAATTTTCCCTTTTCTTTGTAAGGAAGTGATGGGAAAAGCTATCTTCGAGAATCCTTTTATAAATCGCCGATAATAGCCAGCGAGGCCCATAAACGATCTAATATCTTCCACACTCTGTGGCACCTTCCATTCCATGATAGTTTTTATTTTCTCCGGGTCTACCGCTATACCCTTCTTAGATATTACATGTCCAAGATACTGTATTTCTTCTTTGAAGAAGTCGCATTTACTGAATTTTGCATTTAGCTGGTGCTTCCTTGACAATTCCAGTACCATTCGCAAATGCTCCCTGTGTTCCTCCGCATTCTTTGAATAAATCAGTATGTCATCAATGAAGATTAGCACAAAATTGTCCAGATAGGGATGAAAAACACTATGCAACAGTCTCATGAAAGTGGCTGGTGCATTAGTTAAACCGAAAGGTAATACCACGAATTCATAGTGGTCGTACCTTGTGCGAAAAGCAGTTTTGTGTATATCTTCATCCTTAATTCTGATCTGATGATAACCAGACCGCAAATCAATCTTTGAGAACACAGTGGCTCCCCTCACCTGATCAAACAAGTCATCAATACGGGGTAGGGGATACCTTTTCTTAACTGTCAACTTATTTAATTGTCTGTAGTCCATGCACATGCGCATGGTTCCATCCTTTTTTCTAACGAACATCACAGGTGCTCCCCAGGGTGACACACTGGGTCGTATATACCCTTTATCTAACAATTCCTGAAGCTGCATTTTTAGCTCAGTCAATTCTGGCACACTCATACGGTAGGGAGTTCGCGAAATTGGCGAAGCTCCTGGTAGCAGCTCTATTGTGAAATCAACATCCCTTTTAGGTGGTAGTCCGGGTATTTCTTCAGGAAATATGTCTTTGAATTGCTGTACCACAGGTATGTTTTCTAACACAGCTGCTTTATCCTTAGACTCAACTACTCCTACTTGTATGGCATACAGCTGGCATCCTTTTCTCATGCATTTTGCCATTTGGGAAGCGGTAATTGGTCGCAGATGTACAGGCTTCTTTATGCCCTGAATTTCTTGGCGATTACCATTCTGATCTCTGTAGTAAACTATCTTCTCCTTACAGTCTATAAGAGTCCAGTGCTTCTCCAACCAATCCATACCCAACAGTACATCATAAGATCCCAAAGGCAGAATATTTAAGTCCAGTACTAGCTGCTGTCCACCGATTTGCAGTGCACAGTCTGGTATTTTAGCAACAACTCTTCGTTTAGCCCCTGTAGCTAACTGGACCAACCATGTCTTTTTAAACTTCTGACTTGGAAATTTACATTTTTCTACTAATTTAGGACTTATGTAACTTAAACTGGCTCCCGGATCTACCAAAACAGAAATAGTTTGGGATAACAAATTACCTTCCAGTTCTATCATGGTAGGCTGAAAATCGGCTTGCCGGTCCTCCAATGCTGCGTTAATTCTGGGTATGTTTCGAGCAACATCTCCCACAGTAGAGGCTTCCTGCAAATTGTTTACTGCATCGGTTTTACCCCGCTGTGGGCAATCTCGGTAGTAGTGCGCTGCCCCGCAGCCCCAACACTGCAGATGTGGCCTCTGGTTTTGTGGCTGTTCAGGTTTGCTGGAAGCTTCCACCGTCTTGTCTTCTCCCGGCCATCTAATCCTCTGATGGTTCCTTCCAAATTGCTTATTAACTGAACTTCTGGCTGAGCTTCGGAAGTTACTGGTTTTACCCCTTTTGAAACCAGCACTGCTTCTGTTTTCTTTCTTTGACTGCCACCCTTTACCTTGGTCCACTTTGTTTTTCGCTTGCTGATAGCACAGCCTTGCTGTTCTGATGGCCTCATCCATTGTCTTAGGATTGAAAAACTCAATACGCTCCTTCATATGGGCGGGTAAACTGCTCAGAAACCTCTGCACTTTGGCCTTCTCATCTCTTAAATATGGTACATAGTGCAGTAATGATGTAAACTTAGTGATAAACTCGTCCATAGTCAGCTGTCCCAGCCTTAAATCGTGAAATTCTCGAGCCTTTTCATCATAAAAACGCTCCGTCAAGTACTTTTCTTTGAAGTACTGTTGGAACTTATTCCAAGTCACATCCTGGTCCTCTATTCCCCGCACATTCTTCACCTCTTCCCACCATAGGGTGGCTTTATCCTTCAGCTGGTAAATGGCTAACCATGCCTTGAGTCCACTGTCATAATCGTACACCTGGAAGTATTTGTTCATGTTAATCAGCCATGCCTCTGCCACTTCCTCTTTTTCGCCATCGAACGTAGGTGGCTTTATCTTTCTGAATTCTCCGTGCAGCTCCACCTTCCGTTTTCTGTTTGTCTTCCTTTCAGTTTCATTTTCCGATTCCGCCTCATTAAAATTTCTGTTTGGGTGACTTTGCTGTGACACACTTCTTTCTCTTCGGCCTGCACCTTGCTCCTCTGATTGCTGTTCGTTTCCTTCTTGAAACTCTCTGTCAGCACTGGGCTTTTCAACCCTTTGATTTTGTTTATCGGAGAGGCTCTTTAAGATCCTCTCCTGTTCCTGCATCATCCTTGCATTATCTTTGCGTACTCTTTCCATCTCCTCCTGTAGCTGTTGGACTGAGTACAACAAAATGCGAGTCTAATGTTGCTGTTCTTCAATCAATCGGTTAGACCGCTGATGCTGCTCTATTCCTAACTGAACCCACATTTCTGGGTTTCCTTTTGATGTAGGTGGAATCTCTCCTGCATTTCGCTGTTGCTGTTGTGAGGGTGTCCGTCTTGGTTGTCGTTCCATCTAACTAGCTCACTGTGCACGAATTCATTACAATTTGTAACGTCAGTTGACCCAATAGGGCCCAGCGTTGTAATGCTGCTCTGATACCACTTGTAACATACACACCATAACAAAATTACCCGCATAAAAAAAAAATAAAAAAAAATCACCGTGCAGTACTTGTGATCTTAGATTCCGACACCATATTCATTGTTTTGCTGGTTCCGGAAATACCAATCAACATCCGAATTTAACAACAGTCATAACATAATTTAATTGGCACATACATAACACAATCATTTACTCTTTGAAATATATCCTATCCGATTATCATGAAGGTTGCACTTTATATTATGGTTATAATGATTATGTGGTAAATCGTCTAGTCGGTTCCTCATATGGTTAACGCTATCACCCAAGCATGTAAGGTTTAATTGTATGGTTTCATATTTAAGCTTTTTGGGTTTCCGCATATACTATGACGCTTGTGGCTTTTAAGTGGCCGACACGTGGTTCTTTCCACGGCGTTGATCCGGTTAAGGCATCGGACGGTGGAGGTGATCTTGGGATCCAAGATGACCTTGGTAATTAACGGTTTTTTGTTCATTCTGCTTCTCGGCCGGAAGGCTCCAGAACCGCTCCGCCAGGGTTTGCGCAACCCTCGCTGCTGCCATGGCAGCCTGTGGAGACTTGCCTTCCATCGGTCAGGTCCTCCAACGCTTCTCCAGGTAACCGAAGCCTTCGCCAGTTGCTTCCACCGTTTTTCGTTATCCATTAGATGCAGGTTTTATGTTTATGCCTACAGGTTTTCTTCTCGGCTGCCTGTGACATTTCACGTTTTAAATTGTTAAACTCTTCTATTGTTCTTTCGTTCGCTGTTTACTGTCAGAGGTCTACTTATTTCAGTCTTTCCCTTCAATGCGTGACTCATTTCATGGTCCACAGGTGTTCTCCATCTCTGGTTCGCTTCTATCTGAGGGTTTCAGGTAAGATTACCCTTTTGGCTATCATTGTTTTTCCGCAACTTTCTCGCGGCAGTACAACCCTAACAAATCTTCTCAATGTGTAATTTTCTTGCTTGCGCCAGGTAATTTCTCCAGCTCTTCTTGTCACGGGTTGCTCCTGGTTTAAGCTACAACAGGAATTCTTACCTTCGCCTCATTCACAAGTACCGGCTGTTGACTTGCTTGGGGTTCCACGGTGCTCTGCCGTTCTGGAACATTTGTTTGTTCTGATTGTTAGATGGGTGGCTGGGTTTTCGCCCTGAACGATGATTTACCCGTTCTCAGATAGTTGAGTCATTTTGTTATAGGAAATTATGTTAAATGTCTTCAAGACGATTTAGACCGGTTAATCTATTTACTTTGGCCTCCGGCCGTGAGATATTCGACCTGTTAGACAGAGACTTATTATCAAACATTGTATAATTTTATTGCCGTTCAGTTGGGGGTTTTCCCCACCCTGCCTTCTTGAATGTATAAACCGGATTTTCTAATCTTGGGGTTTGAAAAGATTACTTTGTCCAGTTTTCATGCTAGCTATGGTTGACAGATTCTTGCTATAAAATAAATTGCCTTGCGTTATGGTGTTATTTCTATCTATAGCAACTGCGTTTCGATAACATGTTTCGACTAGCAAGTTGGCTTATGATTCTTCGTTCTGGTTACAATTTAAATGCATGCACTGCTAATGTATTATGATTTGTCTATATTATTTTGCCTTACACTATTTGCTGCGATTGTAACAATATTGCAACCTGTTTTCTGTTAATGTATAAATCCGTGTTGATTTAAACTCTGTCTCAGGAGTTTATATCTGTTACAGGTTTACTTCCAGATTATAATGTATTAATTTTTCTTGTTATCAATTCTACTTCCTAAGGAGAGTACTGGGCAACCAATTTTCCTCTTTTTTTTTCCTAGTTCTTGCTTTTGAATTTCCTATGGATTTGCTTACAGGTGACCGAACCACCTTCTGTCCGAGTTTATCATAGGAAAGGAGACGATTTATCCAAGAACCGGATTTACTCTAGTATTTGGATTAACAGTCTGCCTGTAACTGAGTTCTTTTCTGTTTTTAAACCAATTGTAACTTTACAGTACTGACCCCCAGGGTTAGCTAACAGAACTAGTTACAAACCCTTGGCTGGTTTACCTACTGACCTTGTCTTTACAATTTACTGTTTCAACACAGATAAACTTAATTAACAGATGTTCTGGGCTGTAACAAACAGAATACTCATTCCAAGGAATATAAAAAGAAACCTATTTTAAACAGATATTCTTAACTGTAAATAACAGAATTGTTCAACCTCAGGAAATAAGAAATTCTGTTGCTTTTACTCATCTGATTCCGTATACCACTGATGGTACTCGTTTCCTCCCGTCCACGAATTGGGCAATTACGTCCACAGTTCTCCCCCGAGCTTGTAGCCTGGGTCTCGTTGAACACGATACTCTGGAGGAGAGTCCTCAGGAGAGTCCGGTCCGGCTCTCCGACTCTAGTGAAAACAGGATACCTGGGGAGAACTCAGGACAGTCCGGTCCAATCTCCAACCCAGGGGTTCATTTGTTCTGGAAAACCTTTCCCAGTTTTTAACAGAGTTCCCTCTTTTTCCTTTTTCTTACAGAACCCCCAATTCCCTTTGGAATTTCCTCTTTATTCCAGAGTTTTCTCAGGTAACTGTAGAAACTGTTTTTTTCAGTTCAACTGACTCCAGATTTACTTTTACCATTAATTTTTACTCATAAATAATTTCCATAAGTTAAATTTTTTTCAAACATCACAAATAGTTTTGTTCAGATATTTAATTAATCCATCCTTAATCAATAAAGTATAACCATTAGTCAACTGCTAATATGATGGTTACATCTGCTCTTGAAGAGAAAGAACACTGTAAAGGAAGAGATTGAGGTCAACCTTATGTTTTTTCTTGATGATCTGAGTGAGAGCATCGATTTTGGCATCCACTATCCTCTGAGGAGCACGGACTTTCTCCATTTCTGCCTAGGGGCCACCATCAGGGAAACAATTTTCGTTTCTTGCCATTGGACATATTAAAATTGAGAGACAAGGGTTAAGGGAAGAGCAGTAAGGGCATCGGTCCAATAAACCAGGGACAGGAAGGAAGGGAGAAGGGAGAATGCGCAGCGCAGCAAGGGGAATGGGTGAATAAGGTTGCGCAGGGATAGGTGATGGCAGGGGAGAAGATGGAGGTTGAGATATGTCACAGGAAAAAAATGAGGGAGTCCGAGGCCTTCGGACAACAGAGATATTTCCCTGTTGGAGTCAGAGATTTTATGGTAGTGTTGTCATCATCGAAGGATCTTAGGGAGATTTGAAAAGACTCAAGTGCTAAATTTGGCCCAAAGATGATGCAAATGATAGTTAAAAGGTATCCGATGGAGATAGATACCTTTGCAGGAAATCTAATGAGTGGATTTATTCTATTCATGGCAGGAAGCAGAGGGATTCGAGGGCATTACATCTGAGACTGCCTATAGATTTGGAGCAGGCTCTTCTTGCGCATGTATCGGCCTCCTTGTTGAGGGAGCGAGGGACATGAATGAAGCAGATTTCTTGCATTTGTTGGGTGAGCGCTTGACACTGACTTATTGTTTGCTGTAGTGTCAAATTGGATGTTGTCCGGTTGTAGACCATTAAGCTGATGATGATGGTCGAGTCTCCAATGACTGTTGCTGTGCGAATGCCGAGAGTTTGGAGCTGAATGAGTCCTTGGTAGAGAGTGAGGGCTTAAGCCCTATTATTGGAGAGGGGGCCTAATCCCCATTCATAAGCAGAGATGATGTCTCTGTTGGCATTGCAGATGATTCCGCCAGGCCCAACCATACCAGGATTAGACTTGGAGGCTCCATTAAAGAAGAGATAATGTGTGTTATAGTTTCTTAGCCAGAGTGAAAATTCCTTATCCTTCATTCTAATTTTTCAACTATAACTAGAGTTGTTGTGACTTCTATTGTCACTTCTATTTTGGCTAATGTTTTGGCCACTATTGCTTTGATCTAACAGACACCCTATGTAATTATGTTCTTCTACATAGAGACCAGCAGTGTCAATGTTCCTTTGACATTTGACAGCTATTGTATCTAGAGTAAGGCCTCTTGCCTTGCTGTATAGCTTCCTAATGTCAATTTTTTTATCTTTGAAGATTGCATGATTTCATGCTAGCCATATGCTCCACAGTAGAGAGTAAGGAAGAGCATTCCAAATTCTTCTAGCAACATTGTTCTTCTTGTATTGCTAGGGATAATTTCTCTTCCATAACTACAAGACTTCGGCAATGGAGCTGTGGGAACCCCAGGGGAGTTGGTCATTCAGAAAAGCTTCTTTCCAACATGCAGTGGCGAAGGGGAAATTTATGAATAGATGCTGGATGGTTTCCTCAGCTGCTTGATAGTTTGGACAACGTGATGGGCCAATAATACCACGTTTTTTAAGATTATCAGAAGTGAGGACTTTTCCTTTTAGAAGAACCCATATGAAGAATTTGATTTTTGGAAGAGTCTCTGATTTCCAAGCAATTTTCCATTGAGGCCATATGGGCATGGGGCAATCACTGTTATAGATATGATGGTAGGCAGCTTTGATTGTATAGTTGGAGCCTGAGGGGTCCCAACAAAAACTATCATCATTGTATTTTTTGGTAGGGGCGATGCCATGGAGATGAGTTTGTAGATTATCCAGGCTCGCTTGTAGCTCAACAAGTATTTCTGGGAAACACCATCCTATCCAAAGTTGTGAGTGAATGTCCCATTTGGAAATATGGCCCAGATTATGGATCCCCATGTTGTCAAGGAAGGATAGAATCTGTTGGGTTCCAGGCCTATTGTTAATAGGTTGCTGGCCCATTATTTTATCAGCCCCTATTCTAATGTTGTTGCCTCCCTTGGGCACTTTAGAAATGTTTGGGGCAAGGATGGGAATTGGTTTTCTACACAGCCCCCAGATTTTGGTGCAGGCTTTGAAAGGTATATCATGATCTAAGAGGATCTGCCTTGGAGAATTCGTATATTTGGCTTCCAACACATTTTTCCACCAAGAAGATTCTCCGTTGATGAGTCTCCAAACTATATTGCCACCAAAGGCCAGGTTTAAGAGCTTTGGTGATCTGATCCCTAGCCCTCCATGTTCTTGAGGTTGAATAACCTGTTTCCAATTTATGAGGTTGTATTTATTTCTTTCAGTTTTCCCCCCTTGCCATAGAAAGTGATGGAGGATGGCTTCCACTTTGTGATGAAAACTTATTGGTGCTTGCAGAAGCATGAATTGATACAAGGGCAATGGGGAAATACCTGATTTCAGAAGGATTAGGCGCCCTGCTGGATTAAGCCAAAAGGGGCCCCATTGTTGCACGTTCCTTTTCATTTTTTCAATGATGGTGTCCCAAACTTAAGCTTTCAAAGGTCCAACACTCACTGGCATGCATAGATAAGAGAAATTCCCCCAGTCTAACTTGCAAGAGACCCCAAAGATGCTAGCAATGTTTTGAAGAGTTTGAGCGGTTGCGTTCCAACCATAAATGCAGCTCTTAAGATAGTTAATCATGCCTCCAGAGTAACTCATGTATTTTTCTAAGAGGGTTTTGAAACGGCGAGCTATAATGTTAGAGGCACCTCCCATTAACAATGTGTCATCAACAAATTGAGAATGGTTTATGTTTTTGACTCCATTCCCAAATTTAATACTGGTGATAAGACCGGTGCAACGTTTGTAGTCTAAGGCCTTATTGAAGGATTCAACCATCAAGATGAAAAGGTAGGGAGAAAGGGGACAGCCTTGCCTTAATCCTCGAGAAGATTGGAAGGAGGGCCCTGGTCTGCCATTGATGAGAGGGAAGTTCCAAGGGCCAGAGATGCATGCTTTGAAAAGGCCGATAAAAATCAAGGCAAATCCCATTTTCTTCAGAACAACAAAGAGGAAAGAGTGTCTAACTTTCTCGAAAGTGTTGGCTAAATCCATTTTTAAAATGAAACCTTTTTCTTTTCTAGTTTGGATGGAGTGAATAGCCTCTTGCACAAGTAGAATGGAATCATAAATTTTTCTATTGGCCAAGAAGCCTCCTTGATTCTCAGAGATGAGTGAGGGGAGGAGAAGTTTGAGGTGAGTGGCTATGATTTTGGTCAAGATTTTGTATGAGGAGTTGTAGAGTGAAATGGGCCAAAAGCAGGAGAATGATGAAGGTCAGTTCTCTTTAGGGAGAAGGGCAAGGTGGGTGGTGTTGGTGAAGCCTCCAATTTTTCTCTTGCGTTGGGCCCATTTTATCATTTCGATAAGGTATTTTTTGATAGTCCCAAAATAAGATCTATAGAAGCAGATGGGGAAGCCATCTGGGCTGGCTGGAGTGCCTAAATGGCTCTTTGTATTTCTTCTTCTTCAATTTCCTTCATGAGATTTGCATTAATTTCCTCACTGATTTCCGTGGGAAGATATTGAAGAAGATTTGAGTAATCTTTAGCTTCTTTTGTCTCAGTTAAGAGAGCGCTGTAATGTTTTGAGGCAGCCTTTTTAATAACATCTTGGGAAGTTTGAAGATGGCCTTCGACATCAGTGATGGAGGTGACATTGTTCCTGATTTTCCTGACTGTGGTCTACTTATGGAAGAAAGCGGAGTTTTTGTCTCCTCCTTGCAGCCAAAGTTTGCGTGATTTTATTCTCCATTTCTGCTCCTCCACTCTATTGGCATGATATAGCTGGAAGTAAAGGTCACATTCTTGAGCTTTAGATTCTTGGGAGAGCCCTTGTTCCTCTATCGTGCTGTGGATCTTCTCTAGTTTTCTTTTAATTTCCACTTTAACTTTCTCCTGTTCCTTATAGTGATTTTTTGTCCAATCTTTCAAGGTGTTTTTGGTCCTTTTCAGTTTTTTTTCCCATATGAAACCCGACGATCCATCAATGTGCTAGCGCCATATGGATCTAACAATCTGATCAACAATGGGAATGTTGCTCCATAGCGGGCTATACTTGAACGGAATGGGGCCTAGAGAGCAGTGAGCTTCGAGAACAAGCGTTGTGGGGTAATGATCAGATGCTGATAAGGGGAGAATAACAACATATGCTATGGATTAGGAAGAGAGAAGGGAGAAGTTCACCAAAATCCTGTCTAGCCACTCCATTATATTGTCTTTGCCCAACCAGTGATTATTCCAGGTGAACCTGCGGTTTTTTGGAGCAGCATCTATGAGATCGTGTTCCTGCATGATAGCTTCTAACTGCATTCTGTAGGGGTCATGTGTAAAAAAACCCCCCCTCTTCTCGTTGGAGTGGAGTATGAGATTGAGATCTCCTCCGAGAATGATATTGCTACTTTCTTCTTATCTATGTCAGTTTTGATAGAGTTCCAACATTGCGCTTTATCCCTCTAGTGATTTGGAGCATAGATATTGTAAATGAAAATTTTCTTGCTATCTGTGAGGCTCTCTAGAGTGACTTTAATCAAATACTGGCTGATTGTATCAGTTGTGTGTTTCCAAGCATTGTGGTTCCAAAGGGTGGCAATTCCCCCTGGAGCGCCCCTTGACTTGCAGATGCAACCTTCATATTGCTTGAGTCAATCAATAATCCCTTTCATTTCTTGGTATCCTTGCTTTGTTTCTTGTAACATTAGTATTCCTGGTTTTTCATGAGTTACCAGATCATTTAGAGCAGTTATTTTAGAGGGGTGCCCTAGTCCCCTGCTGTTCCAGGATAGGCCTTTCATCATTGAGTGAGAGGAATACAAAGAGTTGCTCGCCCTCCCTGATCTTTATGTGTCGCTTCCTTGCTGTTTTGCCCCAAAATGTAATTTTCTATGGGGTTTTGGGTGCCCATGGCAATATCTTTTTGAGCATTCTCTTCTCTCTGCTTCTTTGTGGATCTCCTGCCTGGTCCTTGTTTTTTGTGTGCGTCCAGATTAACATCGTGTTCTTTAGAAGAGATTCTGCTTGATCTTGAGGAAGGAGGATCTTGGGAGAATGAAGGAGAAGGGATTGAAGGGGGAATGGGATCAAGAGAGTCATCATGTGATAGAGGGAGGGGGATGGGGGGATCTTCGTAAGAGAGGGATATGGAGGAAAAGGGATTAGATGACTCTAAGGTTGTCTTGTGGAGGGGGGGGGGGGTGGAGGAGCCGAAGAGGAGGAAGGATTGGACTTGGGAGGAGCAGAATCAGGGTTTGACTTGGGAGGAGCAGAGTTAGGGTTTGTTTTGGAAGTGGAGGCAGTTTTCTTTTTTTTAACTGTTTCCCATTGTTCATCTTGTGAAGAATTCTCAACATCAACTAATTTAGAGCAGCGATTGGAAAAATGGCCATATTCATGACGTACCTTGCATTTGAACGGGATCTGTTCGTAATCCAGCTGTTGGATGTGAGACCAGTCGTCCACTTTGAGTTTAATGGCCTCCGGGAGTCCTTTGCCGAGATCGACTTCAACACAAATGCAGGCACATGCTTGCATGTTGTCTTTCAGCTCGCTGTGGTCAATAAAATTTCCAAAAGCGTTGCCGATGGCTCGAACCGATTCATCTCCCCAACAATGGAGAGGGAGATGGGGAAGCCGAACCCAGACCGGGACCGCACTAGGAACATCCAATGCGGGGTCAAAATTCGGGGTCCATTTGTTGAGGTACAGGCCTGTGGAGTCCATGAAATACGACCCGTTCCTCAAGATGAGATCCTTGTATTCTCTTGATTCGAAGTGGAATGTGAAGTACCCTTTCCCGTAGAAACAGATGGAGATTTTGCCATTTATTTTATCAGACCAGTTTCGCTCGATCCACCTTTGCACCATTTTCGGAGAGGGCCAAAGGCCCGTGAATTGCCCGATGAGACCTCGATCTGCCAGAGAAAGGGCAGCCAGGGAGCGCAGGGGGAAGGACTACTTCTTGCAGAACATCAAGCTTCTTAACAAACTTAAAGATAGATGGGTGAGTGCAATGAGGCGGTAAAGATTTAACAAGGGTGGAGAATGCCAGCTGAGTAGCGGCCACCTCCGAGGATGCATCCGGAGGGGTCATGGAGGGCAAGGGCCGAAGGCTGCAGGCGCAGGGGCGCGAGCTCTAATGAAGAGCGGCTCGACCTAAACCAGAGCGATCCCCCTACTGGTAAGTTTTATATAAAACAATAAATTATTACGCCTACATTATTAATAAATGAATAACTCAATATATATTAGTAGTTCCTCCAAAAAGGTGTAAAAAGAGGCCCATAGATTTGTTAAATTGGAATTTTAGAATTGGAAAAGTTGATCTTAATGTTTTGTTGTGGATATCGATGATTACATGGTATATGCAGAGGGGATACCGTGATGAATCCCTAGAATTGTTAAGAAAAATTGTCGAAATGAGATGATATTTCATGGATTTCAATGATTGCGAGGTTTGCACAGAATGGGTATGTTGATGAGTCATTTGAGCTCTTTAAGAAAATGCCTCAGAAGGATGCATTCCGATGTATTGAGATGATGGCGAATTTGTGCATAATGGTTGTTTCAAAGAGGCCCCAAAACTATTGAAACTATTTCAATATATGTATAAGATAGGTATCAAGCTGGACTCCGACACATTCACAAGCGTTCTATCATTGTGTGCAAGGTTGGCAACATTAGGTTGTGGGAAACGTATTGATGGAGACATAAGTAAAAGTGGATTTGAGCATAAAATATTTGTGGGAAGTGCACTTGTAGACATGTTTGCCAAATGTGGGGCTATAAATAATGTGCCTAAAGTGTTTGATGAAATTCTTTGCCCAGATTTGGTCCCATGGAATCCAATGATTGTGGGATATGCCATACATGGGTGTGGAAACGAGGCTACGTGACATCTTTTTGAACAAATGGAGCATTATGGCTTGAAGCTAGACATGTGTCCCTTGTTGCCATTTTGTCTACATGATGCCATGGAAGCATAGTTGATAATGTGAAGCAATAATTTCAAAGCATGAACATGAAAACTGGAAAAATTAAGGTAGATTTCTATATGTACAAATTGTTTGAAGACTAATTCCATATGAATTGGTGTACAATGAGGTAGGTAAGGAAAGGAAAATGTGTTGCAGTTATTAAATTATGAGTATATGATTTGTGAATTTTAATATTTTTTTAATTAGATTATGTGCTTTTGTTGTTTAAAATTTGTTTTTAAATACTTGAATTAATCCAACACTATTGAAATCTTTGAGACACTCTAATGATATAGAGTTCATCTCAAATAAAATCTTCAATTTTAAATAAATTTAAAAAATATTAGAATAAATATTTAAAATATGAAACAGTTGAACTATGACATATTAAAAAAAAACCTTCAAAATATAAATAATTAAACTAAATTATAAATGTAAGGAATTGATTAACTTTAATAAAAAGTGAATATACAATTTCATAATTTTCATAATATAAAATTTCATCCTACTTCAAGTTTTCCTTTTTTGTAATTACATTGGGGATACCAGAGACTCCATGACGATTACTTATGCCAATAGCTATATGTGAAGCCAATTCAAAATTACTAAAGGTAGGTAGGTGATATCGTATGTTTCATTCCAGAAGTTATATCTAAATTTTGGACTTGCTTATCCTAAAAATATCCTACAGAGACATCCAAAGCTTGTTCAAATAACCCGTGATCTTGGACTTGCTTATCCTAAAAATATCCTACAGAGACATCCAAAGATTTTTCAAATAACCCGTGGTCAGACCATTGCTTACACAATATGTAGGAAACATGCACTTTATCTTCAGCCCAAGAAGAACTCCCATAAAATTCAAATATCTAAAATTGATTTTAAAAAAATCCTTTATTCAAACCCATGATCAGCCCCTTGCTTACATGTGGGAAACATGCACTTTATCTTTAGCCCAAGAAGAACTCCCATAAAATTCAAATATCTAAAATTGATTTAAGAAAAATTCCTTTATTCAAAACCTTTGACTGTTCAAGAGAGTGTTATTTGAGCGAGAGTTCACACATAATTTCCTTCACATAAAAATACATATATTTTTAAAATCAGCATTGGAATTTATGACACTTGGAATTGGCAACATCAATTCTATAAAATTTTAAAGCCCAATCTAAAAGTAAAAACATTGTTTTCTCACTACAGTTGTGGTAGCTGAATGGTGCACAAGTCATAAAAACATTGTTTGCTCACTACAGTTGTGGAAGCCTAATGAAGCTTGTGCACCATTTCCTGCAGTGAATACACTTATGGTAATGATTCTGAAAGGGGAGGATTCCTGCACTTGAGGGCACCAACGACAAATAAGATTATATCAAGCACATCCATACCAAAGTCTTGGAGCAACACATGGAGCAAGTCTAATCAAATAATAATATTTTCTATTTCATCATTTATAAAAAAATCCCCATTAATTTATTAAATTCCATAAAAAAAATATATTTCCATCTTTTTAAGTTATCTACCCAGAAGATATTTATTTATATTGTTTAAATAATTGAAATGTCAAATGAGTGTGTTGAATTCTTAGTTAAACTGAGAAGAGGAGGGGGGGGGAGGGGGGGGGGGGGTGGTGAATCAGTTTAACACATACATGAGCTTTTTAAATTTTCATTAGCTAATTTACAACTTAATTTTATAATCAACCTTAGTATATGAAAAGTCTTAATATGTTGCAGCAAGTATTAAATTAATGTGACATCAAACTTATTATGAGAACAACAAAAATTAAGCAGATTTGGTAAATAATCTCAGCACACAGGCGACAAAAATAGAGACAACAGATTTAAGTGGAAACCCACATCTTATTATTGTTGTGATGCAAAGGAAAGCTCCAACTCACTCTCACCACTGTTTTTCTGCAGGCACCAACCTACAGGAGGCTCCAACCTCAATTCTGCAAGCTACAACTTGCAAGGAAGCTCCAACTCCCTTCAATTTCTACAGGCACCAACCTACAGGAGGTTCCAACCTCAGTCAGCTACAAATAATAGCTATCAAGTTTCAACTTGATAGGAAAGCTCCAACTTACTCAATTTATTAAAAGAAATCTTTGCTGATTTACCTCAGATATCAGCTCTATTCTGTAGCATCTCTTTCTGCTCCTTTCTTCCTTATCTTCTCTGCCTCAATCTTTTATATTTTGCATTCTCTATATTTTTTCTCTCTTTCTCTTACCTCACTATGCATATCAAGATGATATTATTTATAGATATTTTCTTATGACCATCTGTATTCCTCAAGAAATTTGAAAATGAATAGCCATATCCCTTAGTCTTCTGTCTTCTCATTTCTTTTCTAGCTCACTAAAAAAAATATAACTGTAGGTACCAATTTAACATTACAGTGGGATATTTGTTCTCTTCCGGAGACTTGCCAATGCATCACAACAATATAAATTAAAAACATTTACATTCAGTTATAATGAAAACTCCAGCTCACTCATTCATCCTCTTGGCTCGCTGCGCATTTGTCTTTTCTTTGACTGTGTCTTTGTCCCTTTCGGCTCTGTTTGTTTCCTTGTTCACTGTCGTAGGGTAATGGACATATGCCATACATATGTAACTGTGCTTTTTATATCATGCTAATTGATTCTTGGCACAATAATAAAAAATCGTTTTGATATGTGCACTGCCGTGTTGTAACTGCTATGTATCTGTAACAATGCCTTTTATATATAACACAACTTCAGCTCTCGGCATAATTATAATAAGTTTTAACATACAAGCTGTCGCGTTCAATATAAAAATATAGAGTCATTTTAATACACAAAAATTCCCTTTCGGGCCCACTTTCCGAGCTTGTATTATCATCAGATGCGATGCGATGAATCACTTTACGAATACTTCTGATTGCGATTAATCGCAATCGCAACTTGAATTTGCATGTTCTGATGCCCTGCTCCTTCTCCGATGCGATGAAACACTGTTTACCGGAACTTAAAAATATATCAGTCATGGTTTATAAACTCATCGGGTCTGGTCTTTCATCGCAATCGCAATTCTTTGTTAACATGTTCCGCTGCGAACTTTCTCCGATGCGATTGGGTGAGGTCCCACCATATGAAATGGGAATTACATCCCATAATACAAACCTTCGGCTTTGTTTTAATTACCCTTAGGCATTTCAAAATGTATCCATATGCATTAAACATATAATTAGCTCCAGGCCATTCTTATGTGCACATTCCACTTTACTATATCGAATATTGAAATATATATCAACCCCGATGCATATTATAATACATACACGTTCCATGGAGCCCACTTGTTAATGCATTTCTTCAATTGACGGTTAATAACCTATCACGCAGCCAAAACTGATTCAACAAAAATCAACGAGTGTCATATAGATTAAATGCACGAGTTTTAAACTTCAGACTCTGTGCGATGAACTGGGGCCCAGCCGCTTATCGCGCCGTCTCTTGATTTAACTTCCGTGCTAATTGATGTGCGACTACCGTTCGATGGACTCGCCTCCAGATCGGACAGCGCATGCCCATATCATGTTCATTCGATCATCGATAGTTAACGCGCGATGGCACGTGATAAGGGTGGTATCTCAAGACCGCTCAAGGCCACGTGTCCTGCAATGAATGTGATCGCGCTGATTTCACGAAAACCACTTACCGCACAAAAGCGGTGCGATGGAAACCATCAGGTGTTCCAAACCGTCGTTACCGTTCCTTCACGGTTCCACCTTCGTTTAGGGTTCCGCCTCCGCCCCTTTTCTACGGGTTTGTTCACTCCTTTCATATATTAACCATTGTTCCGTCAAGAATTCAACACTGTATTTCTTCGCATTACAACCTCGTTCCTCGGCGTTCTTTGTGTGGAAACGCAATACCATTCCATTGTTAAATTTTCAGCGAATCATAATACATGACTCTTAGCCTTGGTCAATATGAATCGAACAAGAACATCGGTCATTCTACAGTCGATTCGCACTCGATCAATATATATTCAATATATACACAGAAGCATATAACTACGAGTATTCCATAGTATGCATTAACACAGTGACAGAGTATATTAACTGCAGAGTCCAAAGCGCTCTTACGCATGTCATATGGATCCAGTCCTTAACACAGGTCCTTCACGATTGTAGTTGGTAACTCATCCTCAGTAACATTCAAATCCAGATTCCTATTATAGATTGTACATAGTTCTATCACTCTGCTCATATCCTTGCTTATGGAATTCGAAAGCTTCTGGCTCAGCCAAATTTCCAATCAAATGGCCTCCGGCAATCTACTCTACCATCATTACAACTCTATGCAGCTCTTCTATGTAGGTCTGTGCCCACTGATTCACTGCTTGTCTCTGCTTCAATACACTGCTTCCTCTGCTCCTTTACTGATGTTGCTCCTTCCTTCTCAGTTTGCTACCTCTGCTACCTCTCTTTTTGCTTCCTTTGCTACCTCTCTTCTTTTTTTTTGCTGCCCTATCTCTGTAAATGTACTCTCCCTTTGTTCTTCTCTGCTATCCTTTGCCATCAATGACAACATTTCCAACATTCTCCCCCTTTGGCATTGATGGCAATACACTTTCTCTTTTTTCCTTTTAGGACCCTTTCTCCTGTTGCTTGCTCTTCCTCCCCCTTTGACATCAATGGCAAGGGGTTGTTCATTTTTCAGTGTGCTTTCAACTCTCGCCCGTGACCTGTCTCATACTTCCCTTGCTAGCTGATCTCCCCCTGGAATGATATTTTCCTTTCTATTCTCCCCCTGAAACTGTGCTTCCTTTTCATATCAGAGAGTAGTATCTACAGATACTACCCCTAGTCTATTTCTCAGATGTTCAAATGGTTCTCTAGCAAGAGGTTTGGTAAATATATCTGCTGTATGTTCTTTTGTTGGTACATACTCCAGCTTTACTACCTTCTGAGCCACTTGTTCTCGGAGAAAATGATACTTAATTGGGATATGTTTAGTTTTTGAATGAAGCACAGGATTTTTTGATATGCTTATGGAACTTGTATTATCACATTTGATTGAGATGGGTTCATCAATGCATACCTTCATATCTGGGAGAGTTTGCTTCATCCACATGACTTGAGTACAGCATGCTGCTGCTGCTATGTATTCTGCTTCTACTGTAGATAGATAAATAGATGTTTGTTTCTTACTTAACCATGCCACCAGACTTTCTCCTAGATAGAATGCACCTCCACTTGTGATTTTCCTGTCATCCACACATCTGGCCCAATCTGCATCTATGTATGCTGTCAAAGTGAAGCTTTTGCCTTTAGGATACCAAAGTCCATACTGTGCATTTCCTTGTAGATATCTGAATATTCTTTTGACTGCAAGAAGGTGATTTTGTTTAGATGCTGCTTGATATCTAGCCACTAGTCCTACTGCTAGCATGATGTCTGGTCTTGATGCTGTCAGATACAACAGACTTCCTATCATGGATCTGTAGAGTTTTTGATCTATATCAGCAGATCCATCATCATCACACAGCTTGCATCCCGTGATCATGGGAGTTGGCACAGGTTTGCAGTCCTCCATTTTGAATTTTTTCAACATTTCTTTTAAGTATTTTTCCTGTGAGATGAATGTACCTATGTTCTTTTACTGAATTTGAAGTCCTAAGTAGAAGCTGAGCTCTCCAATCATGGACATCTCAAACTCTGATTTCATCTCCTCAGCAAACCATTTTGCTAGTTCATCTTTGTTGCTTCCAAACATAATGTCATCAGCATATACTACAACAATCAGGAGTTCATTTTCATGGGCTTTTATGTATAGATTGTTGTCTACTCCACCTCTCTTAAAGCCTTATTTTTTCAAATACTTATCCAGTCTTGAGTACCAAGCACGAGGAGCCTGTTTCAGTCCATAAAGAGCCTTCTTCAGTCTGCACACATAGTTTTCTTTGTCTATTAAAGAGAAACCTTCTGGTTGTTCCATGTAGACTTCTTCTTCTAGATATCCATTCAGAAAATTAGATTTTACATCCATTTGATATACCTTGAAGTCTTGGTAGCATGCAAAGGCCAGAAACATTCTGATGGCTTCCATTTTGGCTACAAGGGAAAATGTTTCATCGTAATCAAGTCCTTTGATTTGTGAATATCCTTTGCAGACAAGTCTGGCTTTATTCCTGATTACCTGTCCTTCCTCATTCATTTTATTTTTGAATACCCATTTTGAGCCTATGAAATTTTTCTCAGTGGTTCTAGGAACTAGTTCCCAGGTATTGTTCTTCTCAATTGGGTCCAATTCTTCATTCATAGCATTCACCCAAGACTTGTCCTTGTTGGATTCTTCAAGTTCCTTTGGATCTATTTGTGATAACATGGCTATGTATACCTCTTCGGTTTGTTCAGTTAGCTGCCTTCTTGTCTGGACCCATTTTCTCTTGTCTCCTATGATCTGATCTTCAGGATGGTTCTTTTGAATGTATCTAGAAGGGGCTTTAGAGCTAAGTTCAAAATCTTCTGTTTTCTTGCTATTTTCCTCATCATCTTGGTTTTCTTCTTCATGGTTGTCTGATGGACTACTGCAGTATGTATCTCTTGTATGGTTTGGAAGTTCTTCATCAAATCTTACGTCAATGCTTTCTACTATTTTTCGAAGAGTCTTGTTGTAGCACCTATACCCTTTAATTTTGGATGCATATCCTAGAAATATCCCTTCATCTGCTCTTGCATCAAATTTCCCAAGATTTTCATCATTATTCTTTATATAACATTTGCTTCCAAAGATTCTAAAGTGCTTGATTGAAGCTAGTTTACCATGCCATAGTTCATAGGGAGTCTTGTCACTGTCTAGCCTTAAATGGGCTTTGTTTAGAATATGCACGGTTGTGTGTACTGCTTCTGCCCAGAAGGTTTGAGGAATATTACTCTCTTGCATCATGGCTCTGGCAATTTTTTGTACAAATCTATTTTGTCTCTCTGCTACTCCATTCTGCTGAGGTGTCCCTGCAATAATAAATTGTTGTTTTATACCATGTTCATTGCATAGGTCTGCAAAGTCATAATCTATGAATTTGCCTCCTCTGTCTGATCTAATGCATTTCTGCTTGCATCTGGTCTGATTTTCTGCTAAAGCTTTGAATATTTTGAATTTTTTCAGAGAAATGCAACCCATGTCATTCTGGAGAAATCATCTATTATCAGCATGAAGTAGGATTCTCCACTTGGTGTTTTAGTTCTTGTAGGTCCACACAGGTCCATGTGCACAAGCTGGAGTGGTCTTCTTGTTGATAACTCATCTTTGGCCTTAAAGGATGTGCAGGTCTGTTTGCCCAATTGACATGATTTGCATATGGTATTAGAAGGCCTTTTTATTTCTGGCATGTCTCTGATCGCTTTCTTCTTGTTCAATTTGATGATGTGATCGAAGCTGAGATGTCTCAACCTTTTATGCCATAACCATGAATCCTCAAGTTTGATAAGATGGCAAGCTTCATCTTCCTCTTTCACTATGTAAACATTACTCTCTGTTCGAACACCTTTGAGCAGAGTCTTACCTGTGGTGCTTGATCTGACTTCACAATCTTGTGTTCTAAAAAGAACTTCACAGCCTTTATCACACATTTGACTGACACTCAGCAAATTTGCTTTTAGTCCATCTACTTGGGCCTTTCCTTTGCCATTGTCTAGGCTGACTGAGCCTTTTCCTTTTATTTTTCTTGATTTATCATTGTCATATTTCTTTTCATCAAGAGTTATAAACTTGCTTCTGTCTCCAGTCATGTGTTTTGAGCAGCCACTGTCCAAATACCACTGGCTTTTCAGATCTTGAGTAGTTAGAGCCAAGTCACATTTATTCTCCTTCTATATCCACTAGAGGCACCCTTTTGTTTGGTATCTTTTGTGAGGTGATGAACTACATCTTCTGAGAGGACATTTGGATGGCATATGTCCAATTTTATTACATACACAACATTTGATTATGATTTTTGCTGAATTGTGATTATGAGTAAAATTTCTTTGATTCATAAACCTCCTTGAGGTGTTGAGCATCAATCTTTGTCCATATTTTCTGCATTCAATGATTTTATGCCCAAATTTTTTACAATAAAAACAGTAACCATAGAAACAATCTACATACCTGATGTGAGGTTGTCTTCTCCATTTGGTTTCTTTAGGCAGTCTCTTCACTGTTTGTATCTTTTGCTGGTATGAATTACTCCTCCTTGTATAATAGTATGCAGCAACGTGTCCCAGCTTGTGGCAGACATAATAGGTAGCATTGTTCATAGGAGGGAAGAATATCCTTTGATGGCTTCCAAATTTGACATACTCTGGGGTATATGGATATTTTTCTGTTGTCTAAGTATTTCTTTCATTCTTTGTTATTAGAGGATTCTTCTGGGTTTTGTCTCCCTTCTTACATATTTCTTATTTTGTAGAAATCATTTGAATTGCTTCATCATCCTTCTTCGCTTTTACAAAAATAATCTCTCTGTTTTCTTTTTCTCTTCTTTTACTTGATACTCCTTCATAGCCTATTCCAGTTTTTATCATAGGAGATCTTTGAGCATCCACAATTTTGTTCAAATTACCAGAGCTTATTGTTTGAGAAGAATTTATGGCCATTTTATTTTGAGAATTTTCTAATTTCTTCCTGAAACATACTACTTCTTCTTCCAACTTCTCTTGTTCCTGAGTTTTCTCCTTGATTTTCTTAAGTAACATGTCTTCTATCTTTTTCACTTCTTCAAGTTTTATCTTTAGCTACATGAGGACTTCTGAATTATGTTCTTCTCGTACATACTTGAGGAGAATGTCCTTTTGTTTTCTGCATTTCAGTTTGAGTCTATCAATCTCCTCCAGAGCACTTCTTAGCTCCCCCTCAAGTTCGACTTCACCTTCTTCTTCTTCATCTTCTAGCAGGAGTCCTTCAAGTTCTTCTATGGCCATCAATAAAAATTCAGAGGTTCCTTCTTCACTTGAGGGTTCATCTAAGTCTTCAGATGCACTACTATCTTGTTGAGCACAGAAGGATTTTCTAGTAAATTTCTTTCCTTTCTGCCAGTTTTTTGATGTATTTTTCCCTGATTCTTGAGCCTGATTCTTTACTTTCTTGTGAGGACACTTAGCAGCATAGTGTCCAACTCTTCCACAGTTAAAGAATTTGAAGGGAAGTTTTCCTTTGTATTTACCTGAGCCTCTATCCATTTTCTTGACAAATTTAGCCTCTTCTTCATCAGAGGAAGAACATGTATCCTCATTTTCTTCTTTCTTCTTTTCTGTTTTAAAAGCTTCCTCCCTCGTACTTGGTTTCTCCTATGGGAGTCTCATCTCATAGGCTGTTAAATTCCCATGTAACTGGTTCATAGTCAAGGTCTCCCAATAAGTTGTTTCTTCTATTGTAGACACCTTGGGATTAAACCTGGATGGAAGAGATCTTAGAATTTTTTTCACAATTATACTTTCTGGCATGGTTTCTTCAAGAGCTTTCATATTGTTAACAATTTCTGCAACTCTTAAGAAGAAGCTACAACATCTTCATCATCATTCATTTTTAAATTTTCAAACCGAGCTTTATATACTTGAAGTTTGGTAGTCTTTACCTTTTTATCTCCCTCATGGATATTCTCTAGAGTGTCCCACATATCTTTGGAAGTCTTACTGTGCATTATTTTGATAAATTCAGCCTCACAGAGTCCAGTTAAAATTGCATTCATAGCCTTAGCATTTGCTACAAATTCTTGTTTAGCTTCTCTTTCTGGTTCAGTTTCCTTTGGGGCATATCCAAATTCTACAGTAGCCCATACCTCTATTCCTAGAGGCATTATGTATGCTCTCATTCTGATTTTCCAGAAGGCATAATTAGCACCAGTGAAGAAAGGGGCTTTATTGGTTGAGCTTCCTTCTTGACTAGCCATCCTAGGAGCCTAGGATCTCCTTTTAGTGGTTAAACTGGTATAGAAGGAACTTGGCTCTGATACCAATTGTTGAATTCTTAGTTAAATTGAGAGGGGGGCAAGGGGGGTGAATCAGTTTAACACATACATGAGCTTTTTAAATTTTCATCAGCTAATTTAAATCTTACTTTTATAATCAAACTTAGTATATGAACAGTCTTAATATGTCGCAGCAAGTATTAAATTAATGTGACATCAAACTTATTATGAGAGTAGTAAACATTAAGCAGATTTGGTAAATCATCTCAGCACACAGGAAACACAGATAGAGACAACAGATTTAAGTGGAAACCCACAAAGGGATAAAACCACATCTTATTATTGTTGTGATGCAAAGGCAAGCTCCAAATCCCTCTCACCACTATTTTTCTGCAGGCACCAACCTACAGGAGGCTCCAACCTCAATTCTACAAGCTACAACTTGCAAGGAAGCTCCAACTGCCTTCAATTTTTGCAGGCACCAACCTACAAGAGGCTCCAACCTCAGTCAGCTACAACTAATAGCTATCAAGCTTCAACTTGATAAGAAAGCTCCAACTTCCTCAATTTATTAAAAGAAATGTTTGCTGATTTACCTCAGATATCAGCTTTGTTCTATAGTATCTCTTTCTGCTCCTTTCTCCTTAGCTTCTCTGCCTCAATATTTCATATTTTGCATTCTCTATCTTTTTTCTCTCTCTCTCTCTTACCTCACTATGCATATCAAGATGATATTATTTATAGATATTTTCTTATGACCATCTGTATTCCTCAGGAAATTTGAAAATGAATAGCCATATCCCTTAGTCTTCTGTCTTCTCATTTCTCTTCTAGCTCACTCAAAAAAATATAACTGTAGGTACCAGTTTAACATTACAGTTGGATATTTGTTCTCTTCCGAAGACTTGCCAATGCATCACAACAATATAATTTAAAAACATTTACATTCAATTACAATGAAAACTCCAGCTCACTCATTCAGCCTCTTGGCTCGCTGCGCATTTGTCTTTTCTTTGACTGTGTCTTTGTCCCTTTCGGCTCTGTTTGTTTCCTTGTTCACTGTCGCAGGGTAACGGCCATATGCCATACATATGTAACTGTGCTTTTTATATCATGCTAATTGATTCTAGGCACAATAATAAAAAGGCGTTTTGATATGTGCACTGTCGTGGTGTAATTGCTATGTATCTATAACAATGCCTTTTATATATAACACAACTTCAGCTCTCGGCATAATTATAATAAGTTTTAACATACAAACTTGCGCATTCAATATAACAATACAGAGTCATTTTAATACATAAAAATTCCCTTTCGGGCCCACTTGCCAAGCTTGTATTATCCTCAGATGCGATGCGATCACTCCGATTCGATGCGATGCGATGAATCGAAATCGCAACTTTCATTTTCATGTTCCGATGCCCTGCTTCTTCTCCGATGCGATGAAACACTATTTACCAGAATTCAAACATATATCAGTCATGGTTTATAAACTCATCGGGTTCAGTCTTTCATCGCAATCACAATTCTTTGTTAACATGTTCCGCTGCGAACTTTCTTCGATGCGATTGGGTGAGGGTCCCACCATATGAAATGGGAATTACATCCCATAATACAAACCTTCGGCTTTGTTTTAATTACCCTTAGGAATTTCAAAATGTATCCATATGCATTAAACATATAATCAGCTCCAGACCATTCTTATGCGCGCATTCCACTTTACTATATCAAATATTGCAATATATATCAACTCCGATGCATATTATAATACATACATGTTCCGTGGAGCCCACTTGTTAATGCATTTCTTCAATCGATGGTTAATAACCTATCGCACAGCCAACACTGATCCGAGGGCAATAAACGAGTGTCGCATAGATTAAATGCTCGAGTTTTAAACTTCAGACGATGCACTGGGGCCCAGCCGCTTATCACGTTGTCTCTTGAGTTAACTTCCATGCTAATTGATGTGCGACTACCATTTGATGGAATTACCTCTAGATCGGACAGCGCATGCCCATATCATGTTCATTCCATTGTCGATGGTTAACGCGCGATGGCACACGATAAGGGCGGTATCTCAAGACCGCTCAAGGCCACGTGTCCTCCAACGAATGTGATTGCGCTGATTTCATGAAAACCACTTACCACACAAAAGAGGTGCGATGGAAACCATCAGGTGTTCCAAATTGTCGTTACTATTCCTTCACGGTTCCACCTTCGTTCAGGGTTTCGCCTTCGCCCCTTTTCTACGAGTTCATTCACTCCTTTCATATATTAACCATTGTTCCTTCAACAATTAAAAACTGTATTTCTTCACATTATAATCTCGTTCCTCGACATTCTTTATGTGGAAACGCAATACCATTCCATTGTTAAATTTTCAGCGAATCATAATACATGACTCTTAGCCTTGATCAATATGAATCGAACAAGAACATCGACCATTCTACAGTCAATTCTCACTCGATCAATATATATTCAATATATACACAGAAGCATATAACTACGAGTATTCCGGAGTATATGCATTAACACAGTGAAAGAGTATATTAACTGCAGAGTCCAAAGCGCTCTTACGAATGTCATATGGATCAAGTCCTTAACACAGGTCCTTCACGATTGTAGTTGGTAACTCGTCCTCAGTAACATTCAAAGCCAGATTCCTATTATAGATTGTACAGAGTTCTATCACTCTGCTCATATCCTTGCTTATGGGATTCGAAAGCTTCTGGCTCAGCCAGATTTCCAATCAAATGGCCTCTGGCAATCTACTCTACCAACATTACAACTCTATGCAGGTTTATGCCCACTGATTCACTACTTGTCTCTACTTCAATACATTGCTTCCTCTACTCCTTTACTGATGTTTCTCCTTCCTTCTCAATTTGCTGCCTCTGCTACCTCTCTTTTTGCTTCCTCTGCTACCTCTCCCTTCTTTTTTTTGCTGCCCTGTCTCTGTAAATGTACTCTCCCTCTATTCTTCTCTGCTATCCTTTGTCATCAATGACAACATTTCCAACAGAGTGGAGCAATAAAATGTTAATACATGTAATTAAAATACAAAATTCCATTATTAACCCATAAATTTCCTAAAAATATTCTACCAACTTCAATTTAAAATAAATAAATTATATTCCATAATAATTGGAACAATTTGCCTGAAAAGCTTTGTGTTCTTCGTTCTGTGTAGCTAAGAGGACTACTAATAATGCTCCCACTTTATTGTGAGCATTTCTCACATGGACCAATATGAAATGTGGTGAGAATTTTAGAAACATATATACTAATCAGATTGGGATCCATGATAAAACATTGATACAAAACAAAACAAAATAGATGCACTTGTTGATGCAGAATTTATTGTGAAGCATTGCTCACATGGACCAATATGAAATGTGGTGAGAATTTTAGAAACATATATACTAATCAGATCAGGATCCATGATAAAACATTGATACAAAACAAAACAAAATATAAGCACTTGTTGATGCAGAATTTATTGTGAAGCATTGCTCACATGGACCAATATGAAATGTGGTGAGAATTTTAGAAACATATGTACAAATCAGGCCGGGATCCATGGTAAAACATTGATACAAAAAAAAACAAAATAGAAGCACTTGCTGATGTAGAATGTAGGTTAAAGGATTAGCAGTGAAACATAATATGTTAGTGTTTTTATGCTATTTTATAAAAATTGCATCAAATACTTGAAAATTTAAAGAAAGAACACACGTGTATAATTTACCTTTTTAGTGCTATTTAAAGTCATATTATGTGCATTCAAAAATCATAGGATAATTGTAATTTGTATTGTAGTGTAAGTGAATCTCGTGTCAAAAATGATAAAAGGAAGAACCCAAATGTGTATAATTTATTTTTTATTTCTATTTATAGTCATATTATATGCATTAAAAAATCATACCATAAATTACAATTATATTTTGGTTTCAGATTGATGTGCAAGTGCATCCTGTGTCAAAAATAACAAAATTACTCAAAATAGAAGCATTCTAAAAAAATATTCAAAATAGACGCATTCTCAAATTAAACCTACCATAGCTTCAAAATTATTAGATTCGCTATTTTTTTGCTTTGTTTATAAATTGGGTAAATACTTGAAATTTTATTTAAGAACCCAAATGGTATAATTGTCTATCACTGCTATTTACATTCACATTCTGTGCTTTGAAAAGCACACAAGAAACCAACTAGGCATATGACTTTATCTTGCTACTTGCAATTATGTCCTGTTTTTTTCAAAAATTTTGAAAAAACTTAATACAAATATTATGAACCAAACTGGAATAATATCTTGATTTACAATTGTAACTCTATTGACATTATATGCTTAAAAAATGTTCTTTGCTGTTGCTTTTGCAATCACATCCCGTGCTTTCAAAAACCAACTAAGAATATGCTTTTATATTGTCCTTTACAATCTGTGTATTTTTAGCCAACAAAATCTTTCCTTATGTTTTATTCAGCTCCTTAACAAGATAACCTCAACATAATCATTCTTATGTTTTATTTAGCTCCTTAACAAGAAAACCGCAACACAATCATTCTAGTATATGGGCAAAGTTTTGAACTATAACATCCATACAACTTACTATATAATTTTTTTTACCTTTGTTACTATAGTCAATAATCCTTAAACTATGACTACATATATTCATACCATTTTGCGTTCCATATTATAAAAAACTATAAGCATGCTATCTATCATAAAATTATATTTTTCATATACATATTTTTGAGATTTCAAATGCTCATATGGTTAAATTTTCTTTACTAGCAATCATGTGTTCAATATTTAAATAACATTAGAGGTCTTTGTAACCCCGCGTAGACATTGCAATTTATATATGTTTCTACAGTTATGAAGGGATTACTATTGGAATAGTTTCGCATTCAAGTTTTGGATTAATTCAATGGAATTTATCCGTATTGTTATTGGTACACAAATATAATATGTCATATGGTCACACAGTACTTTGGATTTACTCAATATGTTGACTTATTAATTTCATTCGTGGATGTGTCTACTTGACATTACGAAACTGGTGATTGAATTTAATGAACACCTACCATCCTTGCTACGAGTCCTTCCACCTGTCCTCCTTCACAGTTGTCGACCATCCTTCTCATTTTTCCGTGGTGCAATCTCGACCATCGATACTCCTCCGACTAAGATCTACGGCATAGGTAATGGGGGAGGTCATTAGGGTAACAACCCTCCCTATCCTTCTACCGGAGTTCAATTTTCTCAGCTTGCACTGCTCTGCCTCTCGAATCTGTATCTAGGTTGATTTTTCTTGTTTTAGGTTCATCTGGTGTTCTTCTCGGCACCTTCTATTTCCATTCTACAATAGCTTGTTCTCCATGCAGAACAACCTTACCTTAATTTTCTAGGTAAACTCTACCCTGCATTCGGCTTTCTGAGTAAATTGTTTTCAATTTCATTAATATGTAAATGTTTGACCTAGTCTCCTTGACCTCGCAGAGGAATTTGTAATGTTTTTGTTTAGTAGGGATGTTTTTCACGAAGGAGAATCAAAGCTCCCGCTCTCCAACCCAGGTAAGGTTCTTATCTGCGGCTATTTGACATGTTATTTTTTCCACAATTGAATTCCTTTTACCGTACGGCTATAGAGGTTAACTCCTTCTTGGGATTTCTGCTCCAGGTTATCTAAAGTCGCAGAGCTAGCGATTTTATTACTCAACACAACCTGAACTCCGACGACCCTTCAACTCGACACTGGTAAGTCTACTTTCGTTGAATTCATCGGCCTTGTAGTGTTTAATAGATAGTTTCAAATGAATGATGGTCATCTCCACCCTTCTATCGCCTGCAAGGACAAGGGTTTAAAGGCAAGACGTCATTTCATCCTTGGCCATGTTAAATCGACAACGCCTTTCCATTAAGACTGATCAGGGCTTTGTTTCAGGGTGTGACCCTCTATCCATTAACTTATGTAGATTGTTTTCAATGTTAGGAAGAGATGAACATATTTTTCTTATTTGATAAATGCATTATATTAATTTTGTTCCATTGTGGATTTCCCTCATTGTTACATGATTTTTTGGTCATCTAACCTATTATTATTAGATGGACCTAAGTACTGCATGTAAGACCAATTTTAACCTAAGTAAAATTTCTTTCACTATGAAAAATAACTTAGTAAACCACCTTTATTAAGTTGTTTATGGTCTAAATAGGAAACCCCATGATGAAATATTAAATAAATCCACATTTGTTTGATTTTCCTCAAGGAATAATTAGTTAAACAACAGTTTAATTAATATTCCTCGTCATATTTAACCCAAAACAGGAAAATTAATTAGATAAATTATTATTTATCTTATTATTTTCTAGGAATAATTATTTAAACCTTATTTAAATAATATTCCTTGTTAAAGTTGACTAAATCATTCATTAATAATTAAATAGATCATTATTTATTTGATTATTACTCAACCACATCCTTAAAATAATAAATAAATAATTTATTTATTTATTATTTACAAATAAAGAGATTTGACCCAAGTCAAATTATTTTTCCCTCCAACAAATATAATAAAATATTCCATAAAAGTTGGATCTTGATTTGGTTAATAATATTTTAACTATGCACCAATATCTAGACTAACTCAATATTTTGTTACAAATAGAAGGGTTTTTCCATTCATTCACTACCTTTTGTTGCCTAAAGATCACTTTGGATCTATACTTTTGGTCTGACTTTGATCCACCATCACTGTCATATTTTTCTATCTTTTTTCTTGTGAGCTCATTTTGAGTTCCATTTTTGTCTGGGTTTTCTACACCATCAAGAGAGAGGAATTTTAGATCTGAAGTGCTGAGGAATTACAAGAACCCATCCCATTGACGAGAATTGGTAACATCCTTCTATGTTTTTGTCCCAGGTGCCATTAATACAAAATTCATTCAACATATTCCTGTCTTGTCTATTGGATGCATGGAGCAACTCTTATTTTTATTTACCGCTTAATGTATTTTAATGCATAGATCTAGATTTTTGCAGCATTTATCTTGGTCACCTAATTGTAGATCTAAAGATATTGACAGTCATCTTTGCTATTAGGGTTGTTTTTTATGCACAACTAAAGTGGTATTTTTTTCGTACACTTGCGATTTAGATTCATACTAACAGCTAGCGACTCCACACGGGTTTACAATTACGACCTCTGTCATTTTTCAGATCCTTGCATATCTAATTGCTTCAAACCCTAGGATATATTTTCAGCTTCTTGTTTTGCTTTTCTTGATGTATTTTTTAACCTATAAAACATTAAAACATTAAAAATTATAACTTCTATGTGTTTTCGGACCTATTGCGCAGGTGACAGGCATTAACCGCAGCCGAGACGACACATTCTTCTAAAACCTACTCCCGAGAGTGCTGGAAGTGCAGGTCACACTTCTTGGGCCAAAAAATGTGACCTGAACCTCCAGGGCACAGAAAACAGGCTTAAAACTGCGACCTCTTCAGAAATCAGGTCAGAAACTGCGACCTGGACTTTTTGCGGGAGTTTTTTTGAAAGTTTTCTGGGTTTGTCTAGGCCTCTGTTCAAGGTTGTCTGACCTTTGTCTCTGCCCATTTTGGACCTATAATTTTTCTGTTTTACTCATATAAGTGGGAACCTAGCCCTCTAGGGCTTCAATACCCTCCACATTTTGTGGAAGAGATTTAGCTGTTGCAGATTGTCTGAAATTTTCAGAGTGTTCAACCATTTTTTAGATCTGATACCTTACCTTTAGATCTTCTTCAGATCGACTATTTATCCATCCAAAACACCTCTTTCTAGTTTTGTTTGTGTTTTCCTCTAAGGTCCCCTCCACTTCCCTCCAGGATATAGCATTTTTCCACCTCATTTACAACAAAATTTCCTCTGATTTTTTGTTGTTTGTCTGCAACTATTTCTAGTAGATTTGACCTTTAGATCCATGTCCCTCCCGACCTTAGATCTATTGGCTAATTTAGTGTGTTTTGACTAGATTTTTCCCACTTACAAACTAGTTGTGGAGAGGCCCACCTCCTTGGGTTTAGTTTAATGCATAATTAGCTATTTATTTTCTGTTATTTCAGTTTCACATATTGTTATCTACAAGTTTATTTACAGTTACAAAACACACTTTTTATTTTTCTCTACAAACGTTTGGGTTTAAAAATTAAAATTTACACACTTTACACACACACCCTAAGTGAAGAAGAGCTTGGTTAACACCGCCAAGAAAAGACTTTAAAACATTGAAATCAATTGATCCTACACCTCTCTTCCCTTGTTTCGACATTATAATCAGTTGATCCTGCACCTCTCCACCCTTGTTGGTCTCTCTTCCCTTTATGCCTTGTTTGTGCCATCATTATTGTGCCACCAAGGCGTTTATCCCAGAGACTTCTTGGCCTTCATCGAAAGTTTCTGGTTGGAAGAATTACTCCTCCACGTAGGATTTGAGTTAGTCCTCCACCGAGTCCACACTCTAACTCCTCTTCTGGCTCATTGGGTTCCCCTTTTGGTTCTGCCCCCGATTCTCCCCCTGTCACCTTCACCATGTCTGGTTTAGGACGTAGCACTGGTGGTAGACCTGGCCCTAATGCTGGGAATACTAATAGTGGGATCACAATAGGGACTACCCCGGCTGCTCCCTTGCTCCCCTATATGACAGGCCTCAGTCTTCCTGATTTTAAACAGTTGATTAATGACCCTATACACCATGACGCTAGTTGGCCTGCTATGCCAACCAAGCTCCCTTTCGACATTCCCAAGTTTGAAGGTCTTGCTGGAGAAGATCAGGTACAAATCGTGTTCGATCTTTCCACATGTGGTGTTTTTCTAGCTCCATTACCGATGACTCTGACCGTCTTCGGTTGTTCCAACGTACGCTTAATGGCAAAGCTTCTAAGTGGTATGTTGATCAGGCCTCATCCTCTCATGCCACCTTTGCGACTCTTGCTCGGGCTTTCCTATCTTATTTCTAGCTTCCTCTTCATTATGACACTGGTACTGAACTTTTGATTTCTTTCTGTCAATCATCTGTGACCCACCTATCCGATCATGTCCAGGAATGGTGGAGAAGAAAGCTCCTATGTCGAGCCCCTACCTTTGAAGACCATGTCTACATGGACTAGTTCATTAGATCTCTTTTACCTGCGATAGGAAAATATGTCACATTGTATTTCCCTCAAACTAAATAAGCCGCTCTCCAAATTGCGTTAAAATATGACCTGATCTATGCTCAGTCAAGTTATGTTTATACCATTCTACCTGATCTTCCTAGAGCTGGTGGTGCCAATGCACCTGGGGCATCTCATGCCATTGGCGGTATCGTTGGAGCTCTCTCTCGTCCATACAGTCAGCCTCCCATGGGCTATGGTTTTCCTCAAGGAGGGGCCAGCACCTCCTGCACTTTTCCCCCTCCTAATAGCATGTATCCAAGATACAACGTGCCTCCTTCTTTTGCCCAACCTCCTGTTTACCACAATGTTACCCAACCTCCTTAATATCTGTATCCACAGCCTGGTGCTCTAGCTCCTACAGCATTAGCACCTCCACCTCCCTTGCCTTCTCAACCCCCACAACAGTAGCCACCGCCCCCTCAGGGGCAGGTGTATGCACAACAGGGTGTGACTAATCCTCCTCCCTCCAAAAAGAAGAGGAAAGGCACTCAAAATTAATCTGCCCCTGGTAATCTTAGACCTAATCCTCAAAATAATGCTCCTAACATTCCTAACAAGCAACATGGCACTCAGCCCAAGCAGGACAGGCCTGTTCGCATGAACAAACCTTGTTCTTGTTGTGGTGTTTATGGTCATTACACGCACAATTGTCCTCTTTTGCCATAGATGAAGCAGAAGTGAGAGTCTCAAGCAGCTTTGCAAGGACAACAAGCCTCCCCTTCCGTCCCTCCTAATCCTGCGCCTAGTCAGCCGGTTGTGTTTACTAATCCTTTCCCCAAGCAAGGATTTGTGGCTACCAACCACCTGAAGGTCAGGTGGCCACTCAACCTCCTCCATCTAGTACCTCCGATTACTAGATTATCATGATGAATTTTGACTAACCTATCACCGTAGACCTCAATCTTCAAACTCGGTCCCATCAGTAAAACAAGTGTCCCGCTAAGTTTGTCCCCAAGCCACCTTCTTTGGGTTCTACAGAGCCTGTTTCGATAACTAATGGTCTTTTATAGATCCCTCAGCCTAAGGTAGAGGTTCATACCAATATCCCTAAGGTACCACTACGCTGAAATGCTTCTTCTGGCAAAGCTGCCAATTCGTATTGTATAGTAGATGATTTGGCACAATATCCTGCTGCCATGTCAATGTTGGAACTCCTCTAGTCGTGCCCTTCACAACGAAAAGCTCTAATATCTTCCATGGGAGGCGTACATCCTTCCGATGATCGTTTTATCGTCTTCGATGTTGACCGGTCAGAACATCCTCCTCTTCCTACTTCCGTCACCTTCCAAATCCCAGTCAAGATCCAGAATGCCAACGTTTCCAGGTGCATCATTGATGAGGGGGCATCCACCTATGTGATGTCTGCTTCGGTTTGGAAGAAACTCAAATCACCTGAGTTGGCTCTTTCCATGATCACTCTCCGAGCGTGGGATGGCCACGCCTCCCAGCCCATTGGCCTATTCCGCAATTGTCATATTACTCTTGCGGGCAAGACTGTTTGCGTTGACGTAGAAGTCATTGATGCCCCCTTATATTATAACATTCTATTGGGTCGTAGCTACACCTATGCGATGTCTGCCGTCCCATCTGCGGTTCACTGGAAAATTTTCTTCCCTCATAATGGAAATATAGTCACCATTGAATAGTTGACATATTACAAACCGAAGTCTCAAACCTCCCCTGAGTCCATCATCTCTTTGGTGGCCAATAAGCAAACCGTCGATCCTTTGAACAATGCCTCACTCGAAGTCTACAAATACTCCTCTTTGCTTAGTACTTTCCCTGGTCTTCCTCCTCCTATCTCTGATCCCAGCTCATCCAATGTTTGCATGAAGCAATCATCTCAGGCTTCCCTCAAGCGTCCCGATTCGGCTATTCAGCAGCCTCGCTCTCCACAGCCTACTCCTAGCCCTTTGATTCAGCCTTCTGGACCCCCTCCTCCTAACCCTTCACCTACAGCTGGTATCCATGACGGTCTCTACCCTACTGGAAGGGTTCCTCCAAGCCTTAACCATCTTGGAGCCATCCCGCCTGGCCATTACCCCTGCAGTCAGATACCGTTCCTAGCTCCCCCTCCTAGAGTGTACATGGTGCCTGTCATGGCTACCCTCTCTCTTCCTAACCTTACCCTGGGGATTCTCATCTGGTACCTTGATCCCCCAGCCGCTACCCCGCTTGGTCAACCCAAACCTTATCTTGCTTTGACCCCAATTCAACTGGTCCCTATGACTTCTCCCACTACTACAGTGCCTCAGCCACCTCAACAGGAACCATCTCTTGTTGCGACCACCTCGAGTAGGAAGGGAAAAGCTCGCAAGATGGCATCAAAAGACAAGGTTGCCTCGACTAAACCTGCTCCTCCTCCGCCTCCAAAGCCTTGTGCATTGTGTGATGTCGTCGGTCATGCCACCCATACCTGTCCTGATTTTCCCCGTATCAAGCCCATGGTTAATATTGTGTTCCCTTAGTCTACGGTCCCTGAAGCCTCTATTTCTTCCTTGCCTGTTGCCAATAACCCTAAGACTATTCACACCAACCAACCTTGTGCTTTGTGTGATATCCATGGCCATTATTCCCACCATTTTCCCTGCCTTACACATTACTGCACCTCTTTAGAGGTAGTTTGGGACTATGAGGTTGAACAAAACCAATCCACCTCTCTCGTACTTGCACAGTATGCTGCGGGCCAGCTTGAGGATTTACCCTCTCCCATTGACATTCCCCCTCTTGATGTTGAGATGATGGAGCCTGCGGCCACCATCCTCACCTGTCATCATCCATGAGACCCTCGGTGGAAACTCCCTTTGAGACTTCCCCTTTTGTTTCGCTCGACCTCCCTTCGGTGATCACCCTGGGCTCAACATCGGTGGATCTCTTATCTACTTGTTATTTCATCATCCCCCATGATGATGCACATGTGAAAATTTCTTCTCATGATGATGAGTTAGGTAGCTTCGTTGTGCCATGTGGTCTCCCTTCCTTTAGTCACTCCATCTTCTATTGTGATGCTGACATCATGGAAGCCTTGTCCACCCCTGACTTCATCTTTCCCGCCCATAAGCTGGATGGCACCATCCATGTCTATGGTGACTTTCGTGGCCTGAGCACAAGCTACACCTCTGGTAGCTCCCACACTCCACCTAACCGTCGGCGTGTGAGTAGTAGACATCTTACCCAGATCACTCCCTTTCGTTGTGTGCATTCAATTTCTACTTTACACTCAGGTTTCCATCATTTTTCATTATCCTCCCATTTATTGTCTTGTGGCACCTTTCAGATGGACCTCCCGTCCACACCTTATATCAGTTATGCCTATGGTGCAAGTCGCTACTCCTGGAATCTAACCTTGGCAGGTTGGGCCATCTTTACCCCCTTGCATTCGCTTATTCTCTTGAATGGTGTATGCATTGGTACTGCTACCAATAATCAACCCGAATATGATGCAGCGCGAGGTTTATTAGCCGACGCCCTTTCACATCGAATCCTCCACCTTCATGTTCGTTTAGATTCCATGATTCTTTTCATGCAATTGAATGGTGTATATCATGTGCATAATCCTATCCTTTTTATAAGATATCTTCGAGTGAAGCTTTTGATGCGTGAATTTGAAATCATTACATACAGTCATGTACCTAGAGCAAAAAATCACTATGTAGATAGAATTTCAAAGAATATTCTAGATTGGCATTTAACACACGCATTTAACACAAGACAATAACATAAAACCATCAAAACGATGCATATCCATAATATGTGTCATATAAAATGTTTTAGAGTCCATCAACTCTGATACATATGACATGCTCATAGCATGTTACAAAAACTCAAAACTGGGGGCACCACCTGCCCCTACACAACTAATCACTATCTGTAGGATCCCAAACCAATGGATCTGCTCCTACAACTCGTAGATCATGCATCCCCTGTCTGGCCATCGCCATGCGCTGCATGACCCCTTGCCACTCCGAGGGTAGACCAATACATGGCTCTATGTACTGGTCCTCTAAGTCTTGCCAGCCGCACCTTGAAACACCGGTCATAAGCCTCTCACATACATGACGGATGTCCTCCGGGAGAGCTGCTGCATCCTCATTTTGTGGCACCCTCGATCCACAAGGTCGTGCAGCTCCTGATACTGTTGGCCATCCCATATACCCGGCTGGTTTTACTGGTGCTATATCTACATACCAAAAGTGAAAGAATTAGTACCATATATAATATTATGAAACTTTACAATGCACATAAAATATTAGCAATTTTTCACTTATCATCAGGCCCCCATAATTGACCAAGCGGCAATGGCAAGTCTGAGTCCCCACGATAACTTATCTCACTATAGGGATAGTCGTCTATGTATAATGGCATATGATCCCAATGAGTAAATAACTCAGGTTGGAACACCCGTCCGACCACCCCAACTCCTCCTCTACACAGTAGCCGCCCCCACCGGTGCATCCTAGGCCCCCTCGAGCCCCCATCGTGGAGTTGTATATGAGGTTGAAGTGTCAGGATCTTCTCAAAGAAGAGCGAGCACAACACTGTCCCATATGCATAGTCATGGTTCACTTGCCACTTGAATAGTGACAACTGCCGTTTCAACGACGACAACATCATCTGGGCCCACCCATAGTAGGTCCCACTCAACACACTCTCCACAAGCATCATCTGCCCTCAAGTGATGTGGTGGAGTGTCTGGTTGCCCAGGATCTGTAGCACCGCTGCAGCCACAACACGGCTCTCTAACCTCTCTAGATCCCTGATGGGTATCTGTGTCCCTTTGACATGGGGACCTAGTTGACAATAGCATTCTACAAACTCCATGATGTTCCTCCCTCGTGGTAACACTGGTTGAGTATCCCTGACCATCCCAAGTGGTGGGAGACCGGTCAGGAAATATATATCCTGGACCGTCAACTCGATCTGGTGCCCCTACACTATAAGACCTCATTGTCTGAATCCCAATAGCTAAAAATCCCGGTCAATAAGGGCTCTCCAGCTCTCATTAGAGGGTTCTCTACAAACTTCAGAACCCCAAACCTGGCCAATGCACTGCGGACACCTTGATCCTCCCGGATCTCCGACCGTAATGTGCCCAGGTCTCTCTCTCTCCAGTTGATCCATAATTATTCCATATCTGCAAAAAATCATCATATTTGTCAATGTACAAATAGGAAATATTGTATCCAAACATAAAAACCTAGTTCTCAGCCAAAAATAGCACAGAAAAACCCCTCTCTGTCAGGTCGCACTTTTCAGGCCCAATCTTGGGATAGGTCACAGTTTTCTTCCCAAAACCTGCTACCCAGGTCACAGTTTTTGCCACAAAAAGTGTGACCCGGCCATGAAGAGGAGCAAGGGTTTGTTCCTGAGCTCTGGGGACCTAAAATGAACTTTCAATCCACTGAAATGAAAGAGTAGGGTTAGGCCTCTTACCTGCAACTGACATATCTCTATTCCAACGGTCGATTTGTCTGCTACGATTGCCACAATATTTAGGGCCTTCTCTCCTCTCTACATTCACCACAACTCCACATGAAAATGAGTGAATTTTGAGAGAAAATGACATATTAAAAGAGAAAACCGTAACTTTTCTTTCGCCTGTTGCAGCCAAACCGTAGCTCAGTTTGACAAACTATCTATACCGTTGGAAAGCTCTCACCAAGCCCTCAAATCGGTATCTGTTAGTTTTTTATGATTTGATACTTCACCATGACACATTTCGTCTAATAAGGGTCACTTCACCACTCCTCAAAATCTAATTTCTTCACTTGCAACACTTGTACTTGGGCCACTACTTTGCCTTCATACTTGTCCATGCTCGTGTCGATTTTCGTCATGAGTAACCATCATGTAATCATGTTTTTATTGTCCACATTAGACCTTTTCTATGTGGAAGCATCATCGAGTCACCCTTATTTAGAGCATCCAAGTTGAGTCATCATCGCATTCATGGAGTCTATCCCGAGTCCCTTTGTATCTCTCTATAGTCCTCCATCCTTCATTGCTTGGTTCCTCTCACGTGTCGCACATTATGGCCTTCAATCCTACTATCCCCTATCCCTCATGATATTGTGTCAGTCGCTGCCAGGTCATCCATTCCCTTTATGCTCTAACAAGGGAATTCGTCCGTCTGCTACTCAGTACCCCCCATTTCATCATCATCCCTGGTGTCAGTCTGTTAGTCGCTCTATTATTTTCACTTGTGCCTTAGTTGAGGATCCCTTATTGCCTCACCTATGGTGGACCTCCTTCTGTCAACATCAAATCATCCATTCCATAAGACAGGTCTAGAGGGCAGTGTACCTTCATTCCAGCTTCCACTCTTGTTCAGTGCCTCGGATCAAGCAAAGGGACTCCTTATTTACCTTTTACTTGATTTTTTCTCAACTCCAACTCCTTTTCAGCATGATCAAGATCCGTATACTTGATGGTTCAGTGATGCAACAACTAATACCGAAAATTATTGGGTGTGTGTGAGATGTTTCAGCCCTCATGAGGGGGTGACCCTATAGGTATCCCCCCACATTCCCGGATGACCTCTTCATTATAGCCTTTGATACAACTCCATAGATTTGATGATGTCGGCCTCATCCGCTTGCAGTGTCTTTTTGTTTGCATGTATCAGTCAGATTTTTAGAGCCCTTTCCTGTTTACAGGGGAATTTGGGTTGTATTCTTATTTCATGTACTTAGATATTATTGTATAGGTCTTGGCTGTTATCCCAGGCACAAAATGTATGTGGGATTCATTATCATGTTTTTACCTGGCTCATGTTTATGCCAGCATGTACTATATTGTTAAGTCCCTTGTTTACTAGACGCATTATTCTTTGTACTTTGTCTCGGCGGGCATAGGTATTCCTCCCTCGCTGCCTATAACACAGGTGCTCACTCATAAAAGAGACTTGTTTCACCTGTAAGTCTCGCCTCCTTAGGTTCTAGTCCTCTAGCACTTCAGTGTACCTTATATTTCTCTCTCTTTGACTTCCCCTTCGGTGTCTAGTGATTGAGTCCTTACAACGTACTTCGGTCATACGAATAGCTCCTAATGCTTGCACACTAGGGGGAAATCTGTTACACCATTTTTTGGTCATCTAACATGTTACTATTGAATGGACCTAAGTACACCATGTAAGACTAATTTTACCCTAAGTAAAATTGCTTTCAATATGAAAAATAACTTAGTAAACCACCTTTATTAAGTTGTTTATGGTCTAAACAGGAAATCCCATGAGGAAATGTTAAATAAATCCACATTTGTTTGATTTTCCTCAAGGAATAATTAGTTAAACAAAAATTTAATTAATATTCCTCGTCATATCTAACCCAAAACAGGAAAATTAATTAGATAAATTATTATTTATCTTATTAGTTTCTAGGAATAATTATTTAAACCTTATTTAAATAATATTCCTTGTTAAATTTGACAAAATCATTCATTAATAATTAAATAAATCATTATTTATTTGATTATTACTCAACCACATCCTTAAAATAATAAATAAATCATTTATTTATTTATTATTTACAAATAAAAGGATTTGACCCAAGTCAAATTATTTTTCCCTCCAACAAATATAATAAAATATTCCATAAAAGTTGGATCTTGATTTGGTTAATAATATTTTAATTATGCACCAATATCTAGAATAACTCAATATTTTGTTATAAATAGAAGGGTTTTTCCATTCATTCACTACCTTTTGTTTCCTAAATATCACTCTGGATCTATACTTTTGGTCTGACTTTGATCCACCATCATTGTCATATTTTTTTATCTTTTTTCTTGTGAGCTCCCTTTGAGTTCCATTTTTGTCTGGGTTTTCTACACCATCAAGAGAGAGGAATTTTAGATCTGAAGTGCTGAGGACTTACAAGAACCCATCCCATTGATGAGAACTAGTAACATCCTTCTATGTTTTCCTCCCAGGTGCCATTAATACAAAATTCATTCTCTTGTCTATTGGATGCATTGAGAAACTCTTGTTTTTATTTACTGCTTAATGTATTTTAATGCATAGATCTAGATTTTTGCAGCATTTATCTTGGTCACATAATTGTAGATCTAAAGATATTGCCAGCCATCTTTGCTGTTAGGGTTGTTTCTTATGCATAGCTAAAGTGGTATTTTTTCGCACACTTGCGATTAAGATTCATACTAACACTCATATTTGTGGACTTGATTCGGTTATATTTAGAGGTTTTCTACCTCAGAATGTTATGTTAAGTTCTTCAAATTTTTGCTTCAACATTCTCTGCCAGATACACAGTGAGAATCATGTGTCAAGATTGTTTTTGAATGAATATATAAGACTGAGAAAGTTTACTTGTTTACCCGATTTATTTGTGTTACTATGGCATAATATGAATACATATTTATATTTCTTTTCGGCCCTATTGGTTCTGCTTGCAATGGATAGTGAATATGGAACATGCTTGTTTTCTTTTAATACGTGATTGTATCCTTATTACAATGTCTATGTTCTATGGTTTTCCGTTAAGCCATTCGGCCCCTAGGTGCGGGCTCAAGGGACCATGAGCTCAGACCCTGTTTTTTGGGGTTTGAGTTCTAAACCTACAGGCCCGAACCCCCATGGTTCCAATATAACTGTTTTTATATTGTTTTTGAGTTTTTCTTTTCTAAACCTAGGGTAAAAAATTCTATTGTTTTCCCCACAAGTTAAACCCAAAATTTTTCCATAGTCAATGATTCTGCTTTCCACAAGTCGTACAATCATCTATTATAAGATTTATTAATGTATTTTATCTTACCCTTGAACTGTCGCTCAGTATCCAGATTTTTAACAGTAAACTGCATCACCTAGCTTACATCATATAACATATTGTAATATATTTAACCACAGAATAATACTTTCCATAACTGGGTCTATGGTATCCTGCTCATTACATTCTAGCATAGAGTAATATGTAGGGATTTTAGCCATGCAAAAATCCTACTAATAATAGTTAACAAAATTATATATAGTATGGAAATATGTTTAAGTCCATAAGACTCAACAATTATAAATACCTATTTCTAGAAGATTATTTTCAGTAACTGATATCCTCTCAACCTTGAGCAAGGAAATTATGTCCTTTTCTCCCCCTGGCTCCGCACCAGGACTCAGAGTTTTCTGAGATAGGAAGTGAGGCCTCAAGATAAATATACAGTCTCTATTCACTTGGGAATCCTTGAGCTCCACTAGTTTTCCTCACAACTCCGGGCAACTTGCAGCAAAATTCTGTTGCTTATACTCCCCAGTTTCCTTCTGCATAGAACTCCCTTCCTCCTTAATATTTTCCTTTAAATCCTTTTTGGAAGGTAACTGTCAAAACTATCTCCCTCCACTTTGCCCTAGTTCTTGGAATTATTTACCAATCAATTACTTTCTTCTTTTACCGAGGTAATTTATTAGTTTAATTTCTTTTATTTAAAAAGAAAAAAGATTATGTATGAAATTAGTGTTAACGAATATCCTTATTCGTTGCATATTCCAAATGTTTCATTACAAGTTTGTTTACCAATAATTGGAATAAAAATAGGGTGTTACATCTTCCCCTCTGAAACAAACACCTTCCTCGGTGTTATTTGTTTAATGAGAACAACTCCAGATGGGCCTTATGCATAACCTGTTCATCCTCCCAAGTAGCCTTCTTTGGGCTAAAGTGTTTCCACTGCACTTTAACATGGGGGATGACTCGCCTCTGGAGCGTTATTTCTCTCTGATCTAGAATATGTTGTAGTTTTACCAAGAACTCGCCGTCTAGTTCTACTTGCATCCAACAATGGTCTTATTCAGTTAAACAGAAATAAAATGTTGATAAAGATTTAATTCATTATTGACTTACATGTATACCCTGCCAATGTATTACATGTTTTGGATCGTGTACATAACTTTTCAGTGTTGACACATGAAATACGTTACAAACTAATATATGGCTGGGTAGAGCTAGATGATAGGCCACTGGTCCTATCCTTTCCAAAATATCAAATGGTCTGCAATATGTAGGAGCCAATTTGGCACATGCATTCCATATTAATGTGTTATTATTTGGTATAATCCTCATGTAAACATGGTCTCCTACCATGAATTCTCGGAAAGTTCTTTTCTTATCAGCATACACCTTTTGCTGGTCTTGAGAAACCTTCAAGTTCTGCCAGATTTTCTTTACATCTCGCTCCATTTCTTCTAGCATATTTGGCCCAAGCATCATATTGTTCTCTGGACTGCTCCAATTTATAGGAGTCTAGCATTGTCTTCCATACAATCCTTCAAAGGGGCTCATCTTGAGGGATTATTGATACCCATTGTTGTAAGCAAAATCAACCAAATGTAAATATTCCTCCTGTTTCATTAGTGGTTGCATTACATACATGCATAGCATGTCTTCTATAATCTGATTCGCCCTTTATGTCTGCCCATCTGTTTGCAGATGGTAAGCAGTATTAAATTGCATTTTTGTCCCCAAGCCACTAAATGGCATCTTCCATAATGATGAAGTAAATTTCACATCGTGATCTGATATAACAATTCGAGGGATGCCATGTAGTCTAAAACATTCCCTCATGAATATATCAGCATTTTTCACACTCTTGTAAGTGGATTGGATGGGAATGAAATGTGCCACCTTACTGAGTCTATTAACTACCACCATAATTGAGTCATTGTGCTTTCTATTTTTTGGTAGCCCAGTGATGAAGTCAAGAGAAATGACTTCCCACTTCCATTCTGGCACTGAGATAGGCTGAAGAAATTCTGCGGGATGCCGATGCTCAACCTTAATCTACTGACATTCTAAACATTTGGTCAAATACTCTACAATGTATTTCCGCATTCCAGGCCAGGAATAGTCTTTTCTAATTGTAGTTAGCATTTTCTGATATCTTGTATGTCCCACATAGGAATTTCTGTGATATTCATCCAGGATAATTATTTTCAGATTATATTGATTCAGAATATATATTCTTTTCCAGTAGACTAGGAACTGTCCACTATTGAGTTCAAAATCTGACTGTTTTCCTTGCTCTTTGTCTGCTGCCATAAAAACTGGTACTCAGGGTCGTCCTTAACTTCTTCTAAAATCTATTCTTGAAATTTGAATTCAAATTTATTAAAGTAAAGTTCATATATTCCATGCAGCGTTATTCTTAACACATCAGCCACCAGGTTCTCTTTACCCTTCACATGCTGGATGTCGAAATCAAATTCACTTATGAAAGCATTCTACCTAGCTTGGCAAGTATTCAAATTGGCTTGCTTAAAATAGCTATTCAAGCTAATGTGATCGGTTCTCAGTATGAACCTCTTTCTTAGTAGATAATGTCTCCATATCTGTAAGGCATGCACCACCACCGTTAGTTCCAATTCATAGAATGAGAACCTCTGCTTATGATCCTTTAACTTCCTAGATTCATATGCTATGAATCCTCCTTCTTTAGTCAAGACTTCTCGTACACCCTCCTTACATGCATCGGTACATACCTTGAACTCTTTATTCAGATTTTCTACCTTTAGAACAGGGGTAGTAGTTGACAAATCTTTTAATAACTCAAAACTGTTTTGACATTCTTGAGTCCATTTGAAGACTTGTCCTTTCCACTGTAGGGAAGTAATGGGAAAGGAAATTTTGGAGAATCCATTGATGAATCGTCTGTAGTAACCAGCCAAACCCATAAATGAACGTATGCCAGCTATGTTTTTTGGGAACTTCCATTCCATGATTGTTTTTATCTTTTCTGGGTCCACAACAATCCCTTTAGCAAAAATCACATACCCCAAGCATTGGATCTGTTCTTTAAAGTAGTAACACTTACTAAACTTAGCATAGAGCTGATGTTCCCTTAACATTTTTAGTGCAATGCGCAGATGTTCCTTATGCTCTTCCATATTCCTAGAGTAAATTAATATATCATCAATAAAAATTAAAACAAATTTATCCAAGTATGGGTGAAATATTCCATGCATTAAGCTCATAAAGGTTGTTTGTGCGTTGGTTAACCCAAAGGGTAATACCACAAGCTCGTAATGTTCATACTAGGTACAGAAATATTTTTTGCTTATATCTTCATCCTTAATCTGGATCTAATGGTAACCTGACCTTAAGTAAATCTTGGAAAACACTGTAGCCCCTTTAACTTGGTCGAACAAGTCATCTATGCACGGTAGTGGGTATTTTTTTTTTGACAGTCAACTTGTTGAACTCTTGATAGTCCATACACATGCGCATAGTGCCATCTTTATTTTTCACAAACAACATAGGTGATCCCCACGGGAACACACTAGGCCGAATGTAGCCTTTATCCATCAACTCTTGCAGCTACATCTTCAACTCTATTGATTCAGGTACACTCATCCTGTAAGGAGCTCGGGACATAGGTGTTGCCATGGGTATTAGTTCTATTGTAAAATATTTGTCCCATTTTGGTGGTAGTCTGGGGATTTCCTCGGGAAATACATCTTGGAATTCTTGTACAATAGGGATATTCTCCAGCATAGGGGTCTTGTCTTTGGATTTGGTGAATCCCACCTAAATTTCATAGAGCTGGCATCCTTTTCTTATGCATTTTCTTAGCTGAGATGCTGTTATAGGTCATAACTATAAGGCCTTTTTAATAACCTGCAGTTCTTGACGAGTTCCATCATTTGATTTAAAATAAATGATCTTATCTTTGCAGTCTACTAATAAGCAGTGTTTCTCCAGCTAGTCCATCACCAGTAAAATATCGTATGATCCCAGGGGTAGGATGTTGAGTTCTACAGTTATGTGTTGGTCTCCAATACTCAATTCACAGTTTTGTACCTTAGCATTAACCCACCTTTTTGCCCCTGTAGCCAGCTGAACTAACCATGGGTTTTGAAATTTCTGATTTTGTAATTTACATTTTTCGACTACACGGGGGTGTATGTAGCTCAAGCTAGCCCCAAGGTCAACTAAAATAGATACAGATTGGGCTTGTAGCTTACCTTCTAATTCAATCATGGTTGGTCGGTATTCTGCTTGCTGATCCTCCAGAGCTGCATTGATTCTGGGTATATGATGAGCTATGTCCCCCACAGTCGATTCCTCTTACATATTTTCTGCCACCTCATTTCTTCCTCGATGAGGACAGTTTTTGAAGTAGTGTGCCTCACCACAACCCCAGCATTGCAACAGAGGTTTTTGGAACTTTCCAATGTCGGGTCTACTGGAGGCTTCATTATGTCACTCTTCACCAGTCCACTTGGTTTTTTTTTGAATCTTTCCATTCTATTTATTCAGTGGATTCCTTGCAGAAATCTTGTAATTCCTGGATCTGTTATTTTTACTACTAGTAAAACTCTTCTATACCTTTTAGGGTGGCCAAATTTTTCCAATTTCACCTTTAGCTTTGGATTGCTGATAGCACATCCGTGCTTTCCTTATCACTTGATCCATATTTTTCAAGTTCACAAACTCAATCCTTTCTTTCATATGCAATGGAAAACTACTCAGAAATCGCTACACTTTTGCCTTCTCATCGCACAAATAAGGTACATATCGTAACAATGAAGAAAATTTCATAAAAAATTCATCCATTGACATTTTCCCCAGTTTTAGATCATGGAACTCTCGGGATTTTTCATCATAAAATGTTCAGTCACATACTTATCTTTGAAATATTTCTGAAACTCATCCTAAGTTACATTTTGGTCTTCCACTCCATGCACATTCTTCACCTCCTCCCACCACAATGTCGCCTTCTCCTGCAGTTGGTAAATGGCCAAACGAGATTTTAGTTTACTGTTATATTCGTACACCTGAAAGTACTTTTCATGTTTATTATCCAGGCTTCTACCATTTCTTTAGCCTCTCCGTCAAAGGTGGGAGGCTTAATCTTCCGGAATTCACCCTGCAATTCCACTTTATGTTTCTTCAACTCTTGTTGTTCTAGAACATTTCCCAATTCAACCTCATTGTATGTTCAACTTTTATTACTTCTTGGCATTCGATTGACTTCGACTTTATCATAGAGTGTTTGGTGTTGTTCTCCTTCTTCCTGAGTATTCCTATCGGGGCTAGGTTGCCCACTTGGTTGATTCTATATATTTGATAGACTTTTTTTAAATCCTTTCAAGCTCTCTCATCAACCTTTCATTGTCACTGCATACCTTGAGCATCTATGTCTGTAGTTGTTGCATAGTATCCAATATCCTATTTGTCTGTCGTTTCTTATCTTCTAACATTCTGCTTATTTGTTGGTGCTAGTCTACACTTAACTGCACCCACATTTCAGGACTGACCTCAGAGTTGGTCATAGGATGGGTTTCCCCTGTGTTTCTAGGTGCCTGATGGCTAGATCCCCTCCTCATGATAGCTTTAGTGCTGGCATGTTCATGTACTATGCACCATTCCAACATTAAACTTTATATATATATAAAAAGAAAAAATCAGAATAATCACTTTCGATATTGTGTTGGCCCAACTTACCCCAAAGTGTAACCACTTCTTGAAACCACTTGTAACATCCATACAACCTACTATATAAAAAAAATTACCTTCGTTACTGTAGTCAATAATCCTTAAACTATGACTACATATTCTCTTACCTTTTTGCGTTCCATATCATAAGAAACTACAAGCATGCTTTCTGTCATAAACATATATTTCTCATAAACATATATTTCTCATAAACATATATTTGAGATTATGTGAAAATACTCATATGGTTAAATTTTATTTTCTATAATCATGTGTTCAATGATTAAATAATATTAGAGGTCTTTGTAACCTCGCTTAGGCATTGCAACCATTTATCTATGTTTCTATGGTTATGAAGGGATTATTGTTGGAATAGTTTCGCATTCAAGTTTTGGATTAATTCTGATGGAATTATCCATATTGTTATTGGTACACACATATAATATGTCACATGGTCACACATTAATTTGGATTTACTCGGTATGTCGACTTATTAATTTCATTCGTTGATGTGCCTGCTCGACATTACGAATCTGGTGATTGAATTTAATGAACACCTACCATCCCTACTACGAGGCCCTCCACCTGTTCTCCTTCACTGTTGTTGAATGTCATTCTCATTTATCCGTGATGCAATCCCGACCGTCGATACTCATCTAGCTAAGATATATGGTGTAGGAAATGGGGGGGGGGGGGGGGGGTCATTAGAGTAACAACCCTCCCTATTCTCTTGTCAGAGTTTCATTTGCTCGGCTTGCACTGCATTGCATCTCGGCTCTATATCTAGGTTGATTTTTATTGTTGTAGGTTCCTTTGGTGTTCTTCTTGGCACGTTACTTCCATTTCTGTTCGACAATAGCTTGTTCTCCACGTGGAACAACCTTACCTCAATTTTATAGGTAAAATTTGGCCTGCATTCGACTTTCTGAGTAACTGGTTTTCAATTGCGTTAATATGTAAATGTTTGACCTAGTATCCTCGACCTTGCAGAGGCATTTGTAATGTTTTTTTTTAGCAGGGATGTTTGGCCGCGTAGGCAAATCAAAGCTCAGGCTCTCCAACCCAGGTAAGGTTCTTATCTGTTGCTATTTGACATGTTAGTTTTTCCACAGTTGAATTCCTTTTCCCTTAAAACTATAGAGGTTAACTCCTTCTTTGGTTTTCTGGTTTAGGTTATATAGAGTCGCGGAGCTGGCGATTTTCTTGCTCAACGCAACCCGAACTCCGACGACCCTTCAACTTGATAATGGTAAGTCTACTTTCGTTGAATTTGTCAGCCCTGTAGGGTTTAATAGATAGTTTCAAATGAATGATGGTCATCGCCAGCCTTTTGTCGCCTGTAGGGACAAGGATTTAAAGGCAAGACGGAATTTCATCCTTGGCCATGTTAAATTGAGAAAGCCTTTCCGTTAAGACTGAGTTGTGTTTTGTTTCAGGGCGTGGCCCTCTATCCATTAACTTGTGTAGATTGTTTTCAATGTTAGGAAGAGACAAACATACTCTTCCTATTTGATAAATGCATTATATTAATTTTGTTCTGCTGTGGATGTTCCTCATATTTGTGAACTTGATTCAGTTATATTTAGAGGTTTTCTACCTCAGAATGTTCTGTTAAATTCTTTAGATTTTTGCTTCAACATTCTCTGCTAGATACACAACAAGAATGGTGTGTCAAGATTTTTTTTGAATGAATATCGGAGACTGAGAAAGTTTACTTGTTTACCTGATTTATTTTTGTTACTATGGCATAGTATGAATACATATTCATATTTTTTTTCGACTCTACTAGTTTTGCTTGCAATGGATAGTGAATATAAAACATGCTTTTTTTCTTTTAATAGGTGATTGTATCCTTATTACAACGTCTATATTCTACATTTTTTCACTAAGACATTCGGCCCATAGGTTCGGGCTCAAGGGACGATGAGCTCGAACCCTGTTTTCTGGGGTTTAGGTTCTAAACCCGCAGGCCCAAATCCCCATGGTTCCAAAATAAATGTTTTTTTATTGTTTCTAAGTTTTTCTTTCTAAACCCAGGGTCAAAGATTCTACTGTTTTCCCTGCAAGGTAAACTCAGAATTTTTCCATAGTCAATGATTCTGCTTTCTGCAAGTCGTACAATCATCTATAGTAGGATTTATTAATGTATTTTCTCTTACTCTTGAATTTTCTATCTGTCACTGAGTATCCAAATTTTTAACAATAAACTACATCACCTAGCTTACATCATATAGCATATTGTAATATTTTTAACCACGTAATTATAATTTCCATAATTGGGTCTACAGTATCTTGCTCATTACACTCTAGCACAGAGTAATATGTATGGATTTTAGCCATGAAAAAATCCTACTAATAACAGTTAAAAAAATTATATACAATATGGAAATCTGTTTAAGTCCATAAGACTCAACAATTATACATACCTATTTTCAGAAGATTCCTTTCAGTAACTGATATCCTCCCAACCTTGAGCGAGGCAATTACGTCCTTTTCTCCCCCCTAGATCCGCATCAGGACTCGAAGTTTTCTGAGACAGGAAGTGAGGCCTCAGGATAAAGATCCAATCTCTACTTCACTTGGGAATCCTTGAGCTCCACTGGTTTTCCTCCCAACTCTGGAAAACTCACAAAAAACATTTGTTGCTAATACTTCCCAGTTTCCTTCTGCACATAACCCCCTTCCTCCTTAGAATTTTCCTCTAAATCCTTTTCGGAAGGTAACTGTCAGAACTATCTCCTTCTTCTTTGCCTTGGTTCTTGGAATTATTTACCAATCAGTTACTTTCTTCTTTTACCCAAGGTAATTTATTAGTTTAATTTCCTTTATTTAAAAAGAAAAAATATTATGTATGAAATTAGTGTTAACTAATATCCTTATTCGTTGCATATTCCAAATGTTTCATAACAAGTTTGTTTACCAATAATTGAAATAAAAGCAGGGTGTTACATGAACCCATTATAACATTCATAGCAAACATCAAAATAAATAATCATCCATAGGATGTGGTACTAAATATGCTAACAAATAAACTTATGCATTTTTCCCACTAGAAATTGGGAAAAGAGTTGATGTCAAAAAAGAGCATGTCATTTAGAACTTTAAGGGCTTTGGGAAAATCTCAAGAGTAAACTTATAACAACTCCATTAAACACAAAAATTTCCAAAACTTCATTGAATTTGTATCTTCAACCAACAAAAGCTCAACTAAAGTTATCTCATAGATACCATTGTAACATGCAGCAAGGATAACATGTTGTCTAGTGAAAGAGGAATACAATTTTGGTTTTTAGACTCATGTGGTGATTCAAGAAATGTCCTGATGATGGATCCCCGTTGGGATTCGAAACGTCGACACTCGTTTTCTAGGAATGTGGATAATCCAGGAAGTTTTTTTAATAGAGGAATACAATATTTGACACTTCTCTCAAATGAGCTAACAAATTATATGTTATTACTTTTAAATATATAAAAGCCATAACTTTCAAGGTTCATCAAAAGAAAATCCTTAATTAGGACAAACCTTTATAATAAAGCCACACACCTAAAAAATTAGAAGAAATGTGCCCGTGAAAAGTGAGATTTACCTTGAACAGCTTCATTTTTTAATTGAACTGCCAATGAACTTTCTTTGCCCATGAGCTTTCTCCAGAGACATAAAACCTTGAAATACAAATAATTAAAGACGGTTCCTCTCCAAAAAAATAAGGCCATCAAACAACCCAAAGCAATCCAGGCTCGGCTCTATTCTGTACATATCTAAATTTGTAAGAATTGAAAGTTTAATTTTGGCTGTAACCACAGATAGGAAATCAGTGTCTATGAAGATAAATGTTGCATTTGGATTTCCTTCATATGGTTCTATAAAACAGAACTCTGAATTACATGGTTAATTGCATATAAAAATTATGCATAAAAGTTAAACTAAATTTCACAACTTCTATAATAAATTTTACCTTCGTACTAAGAAATGGTTGAAGACATGAAAGGCCATGACCATAAAGCTCTCTCTTCTCAAACAATAGCACAAGGCAGTGCGTGATGATATAAATTATTTTTTCTAATTAGGGATTGGATTAGATGCCACAGTGATCACTTTACATAAGCTCTCGAACATGGATTTCTTCTCTTCCTTCTTCATCTTCTCCTCATCTGTCTCCTCTAGCTTCAATGCTTCTTTCGTTGTAGAAAACCACTTCTTCCCGTCGTACTCTTTGATTTGTTCTGCTCCTGTATCTCCTCCAGCTTCAGCCCTTCTTTCGTTGCAGAACCAAGCTTCTTCCCATCGGCTGTCAGCATTGGTGGGAGGAGCAAAAAAATCATCGATGTGTTGTGTTCATTTAAGGGAATCTGTGGGGCAGCCAAGAATTAAAAGCACATGCAATAGTTTTCGTTGGAGACATGACAAATGTCACCAGCACTGAAGACATATGGCACCAACACAACAAAAAAGTAGACGGAGAAATAATGTGATTTGATTTAAAAAAAAAAAAAACTTATCAGCCTAATTATTTGCCTTCTTAAGAGTTATCATTTCTTAAGATTATCATGAAGGAATGGCATGGGTTGTGGGTAAGCGATACTTCATTTTTTTTTTTTTTTTAATCTAGGATAATCGGTAATTGGTGAGAGTTTTCCTGAATAAGGCCCAGGATCAAATCCTAATGGCTTCCACTATAAACCTAGGCTAGATGCAACAACCTGCAAGCCACACAATAGCAATTAACTTATGCCTCAACAAGAGCTGAGACGTCCACTATGGGGTCGCCTACTCTTCTAGCCAAGACACAACAGGCCATATACTCAATGAGATTTGAACCTCCGTCTCGTGGGTTTCACCCAACAAAATTTACCATTAAACCACATGTCACTGTATATTGATACTTCATTGCGAGCTGTAAACGGAAATAGTGTTAGTCCATGAGTTGTTATTATTTATTTATCTTATTAGCACCATAGCTCAAATTGGAGAAAAGAACATTAAATAATGATCGAGATGGCAACGTTGATAAAGATTTGGGCTTTCAATTTTTGTTTTGGATGTGATACACTATAATAGTTAATTTTCCTTTTTAATTTTAGAAAATTAAAAGAGAAAATGGTGTTTATTTGATTGATAAAATAATATAGTATTTATTTTTAGAAAATAATAATGCAGATTGGAATAAGATTTTTAAAATTTTAATTTAATTATTAGATTAATTTTAAATATTGATCTAATAAATGTTAAAAGATCAAATTTTACAAGAGGTAGTAATTTTTTTAGAATGTAAAATTGGAAAAAAAGTTTATATCTGCATATATTTGATATTTCTTGCTTCTTGATTCATGTTAACTACTTGAGGCACAAATTAAGCTTAAATTTACTTGAATCACAAACTTCTTTTAAAATGTAAGAATTGAAAAGATAATTCTTGATAAATTTAATGCCTCTTGATTCTTAATATATATATATATATATATATATTGAAATGCTTAAATATATTTAATGTTTTAAACTTTTAACATTTGAATTTGTATATTAAAATTTTTTATAATGTGCATTGAATTATTATTATTATTATTATTAATTTTTTTAAGTCAAAAATTAATATCTCCATCAAATTACTCTTTTAGAATTGAATCTTTTTACTTACTAAAATATTTATGATCAATATTTATTATTATTATTCATTTTAAACTTTATATATATATATATATAACTGGTATTAAAATAAATTACTTAATTGGAATGTTCAAATACTGAAATATACATTTTCCTTATAAGAAAAATATTTATGCTCATAGACACGCTATTTTGGATTTGAGCTTACAAATTTTTAATTTTATAATCAATTATTATCAGGTGGATTGTAGGGATTTAATCTCTCTGCAATATTCTAGAATATTCTTAGTAGTATACACAAACCAAATGTTGATATTTATCCCAAAGTAGTTATGTCATTTTTTCCTTTTTAATTAAATTGACTAATTAACAAAATGTCACATAAACCAACACCATATGAAATATGTTATGGTTTTTTGGGAATGTGGTATTGATAAGCCATGGTATTATCCCATGGTATTGTAACAAAGTCTATTTATAGGTAAATTAGGGGTAAATTCTATGGATAAAAATATTGTTCCATGTTTTCTTAGATGTATATTTATTTAACTTATATATTAATTCTTTTTATAACAGTAATAATAATAACTTTAAGTGTTTTGAAGCCTATAATGTATTGATGTCTATCAACATTTATCCACCATTTAATTTATATGGATACTTTTATTTATGACTAAGAGGGAGAGTGGAATATTTTTACCACATCTCCTTGAGACTAGTTGTAATACCAACAACAAACTAAACTAGGGAGTGCAATCAGAACAAATTATTTATGTTTTATAATGTGTCTGACTAGCAATTGCACCACATGTTGCAAAAGAAACACCATAAGGAAATAGCATAGGAAAGAGTAGCCTAGAAGAAACAAGTTGTTGTAGAGAATGATAGGAAAAAGTAGCCTAGAAGAAATAAGTTGTTGCATAGAATGAGCCATTGTGAAGGAATGAAAGGAAAAGGCATTTTTTTCTTCCATAGAAGCAAGTAGTGGAGGTTTCAAAGATATTGATGATAAGAGTTATCAACCAGAAAATTTTGTTATATATAAAACAACATAATAGAGATATTGAAATAGGAAATTGTGGGTGAAAACATATATATAAACCAACATAATATGTTCACATATATAAAAATTTTGTTATAGATATTGAAATAGGAAATTGGGGGTGAAAATCATTTGGTGATTAATAATCCTCTGAAACAAGCATGAAATGAGCATGTAACTCAAATAAGATATTTTAAATACATTCAAGTACAATAGCATATATGTAAATAAAGAGAATTTTTACTAACATAAATAGAGTTTACTCTAATTTCATCTACATATTCAAATAAATTTTATATTTTATATGAATAACAATAGTCTTGGTATACAAGAAAGTGAATGCCATTTTAATATGGAGACATTTTTGGAATGAAATATTGTTCTTTATGTTATGGTTTATTTTCTTAACTCCAAACTTGGTTTATTCTTTCTCTATAAACATAACAAACAAAAAATACAAAGTAATTTCACAATTTTAAATTATAGTTTTATATTTTATAATTACAAATCTAGTTTCTTATTAAACTATTTTACACACATCTATTTATTCAAATAAATTATATTGTGAATATGTTTTCTCCTATTATTTGATTAAAAAATTATTGTACTCCCTACTAATTAAAACAACTATGTTATAGATAAAAGAACTTTCGGATTAATCACATCATTAGGATTAGGTCGACGTTTCGAACCAACGATGAACCACATTAGTTGGTTCGAAACGTCGACCTAATCCTAATGATGTGATTAATCTGAATGTTCTTTTATCTACATTATGGATCACAAAATTCTTCGATTTAACAACTATATTAATAAAGAATTGAATGCCAATGAATGCCATGGGTTGTTTTATACGCCTAAAATAAATCTAACTTATTAAAAAAAAAAACTAACATTATATATATATATATATATATATATATATATATATATTCATTTGTGAATTTAATGGCCTAAAACATTTCAATCATCTAACATTTGATCCAATGGCTCCGGCATGGACACATTGGCAACTAGGGAAGTTGTTTTCAAATAAGGTCAATACCATGGATTTTTTTATAGTTATTATTATTTTTGTTTTTTATTTAATTTACTTTTATTTTTATTTTTGTGTAATTTGACATAGTCAACATGTTAAACATGGCATTACAACATTTCTATTTTACACCTAAAGTCAATCTAACTTATTATATTAAAAAAAAAAAAAAAAACCAACATTATAAAAAAATAAAAAGATTGTCCACATTATAAAAAGATACAAGTTACCTCAAATATATATGCTGAAAAAGATTGTCCACTAATCTATATATCTAGTCATGTTATTGATCACAAAGTATGCCCAAAAAACCAAAAAAATCAAAAGTGTGAATCATCATTCAATGATGATTTGATATATTTAGTAAGTGTTCAATGAGATACCGATGATAGCATTGGATGAAATCATTTCCATTTTTCTCTAAAATCTGCCATGTCCCTTGTTCCGTTTGCGCACTTTCTTTGAATAAACCATAGACAGTGGTGTTTCTTTTCTTGTAAATATGATGACAGTTATGAGCTCAAACCGATATTTCAACATTATCACTTCCATCTAAAATATTTCTGAGTGTGTATGTGATAATGTGTTTTTGATTAAACTAATCAATTATCAGCTTTGAATCTTTAAAAACTTGTAACTATCAAAAATATTTTGAATGAAAAATAATATAAGTATTTTGGAATATAGAGTTTTGCATAATCGTTTGTGCCTTCCCCAATCTAAAATTATGTTTAAAAAATACGTCTTTATTTAAAAATAAGATACCACCTCCTCCATATTTACCATTTTAAGTAGAAACATAAAAAATCCCCAAGGCACAAACTGATCAATGACTTCTGCATTAACGATCTGTTTCCTGGCTCATGACTCCTCTTCAAGTAGAAGATTGTAAATAGCCAAAATTTGTCCCCAATTTGATTGGAACACATATCTTTTTCCTGAAAAATTATGCAACTCCTTTTAAGCCAAATTTCCTAGCGTATGAGAGGTGGTAAGTTTCTTAATTTGTAAGGATATTAAATAATTATTATTAATTTATAAATTGTTTCAGTATATTTTTAAAAAACAATACAATTTATTACTTTTAAATAATTATTAAACTATAAAAATAATTATTAAAAATTAATATTATTTTATATTAAATTAAGATTAATAAATATTAAAAATATATATAATTTTTAAAAGGTAGTTGTGCATTGAAATTGTAGAAATTATGTTGTATATTTGCAACTCTTCACAAAGTTAATTAAAATCACAAGACACAAACCTACTCTACTATTACTTGGACATTATTTCACAATTTAGAACAAAAATTTCAGAAATGCAATAAGAAATCACACACATGCAACAAGTATTTTTATATGAGAAAAAAAATCTGCTAAAAACCACAATGCCTCTTGCATTAATCAGATGAAATAGAAATGTAATACAATTTCTTTGCCCAACTGAGATCACCCTACAAGTGCACAACCTATCTCTTTGCTCACTAAAGGCCTCTGACTTAGACTTATTCAATTTCTGCCTTGGCTTGAGCTCTTATTTCCTTTTGTTGTTCCTTGAGGAATTATACCCTTAATATTTAGAAAATTCCTCCAATTGATTAAGCAATTCCTTTAAGTTGATCATCTGACTGCATGCAACACTTGTACACTCATAACTAGTTTACAATTGATGTTACATTACCTTGGAATATACACCAAGCTTTGAGAACTCAAATTCTTTGCATGCACTAGCTATTTTGGGTTGATTGATCAGTTAACTAGATGATCATTGAGTTTGACTGAAGTCCCACTGCACAACTTGACCCTCCCCTAGTTCTTCCAATAGTTGGAACTAGTTTAACTAAAAACAACCTTAGATCGCTGACCTTGATTGCTACAAATTAGAAATCCCACATACTTAACTAAACTCTAAATCCTTCAACTCAAATTTTGCTGAGTAAACTAGGTGACACAAGTCATGTCACTCAAGTTAACATCATTCAAGTTGTTTAATGATGTGGAAATTCAAATTTCTCAATTTAATCAAGGCAAAATCAAATTGATAATTTTTCATTGCACTTTTCAACACTCCCTCTTAGCAAGAAATGGATTATCAACCACCCCTATTTTGTGTTGGGCACTAATATGACTCCTAAAAAATCGATCTTAATCCTATCTCATTAATTTTATCAACTTGGGATTCATATTTTATTTCAAGACTATCGGCAAAGTATATACAATAATAAAGTCTTAGACTATGGCAAAGTGCATAATAGTTGTTACTTGAATCATTATCCTAATTCAACCATTGCAGAAATAAATGATAACGGAAAACAATTACTCTTACAGTTATAATTCTGATGAAATAAACTATTCTAACCCACAAACTATCTTGATCTATTTCTCAACAAATCCTATGCATAAGGAAAAACTATTAATCACACAAATGCTAAAAAATATTTGTTTCAAAAGTAACTTTGCAGATTCATGCTTTGACACTTTACATCTATGTAACACCATTCAGTCGATATCTTTGGAAAACACTTAACATAATTCAAGATACATGATTCAATCAATTATCTACGATAAATGAAAAGGAAAATAAAAAATAATATAACTAATGCAAATTACAGAAAGGTAATATGAATATCAATGATACATAATACACAGTTAAACCTCCAGTGACTGGGCCCATGGTCTCCAGAAGTACTACCTAAATAAACTCAATCCAAAAGACTAAAGTAAAATCTTGCTCAACTTCATTAACTCAAAACGTCTTACAGAATAACCTCAAAAAGGTTTAACTCACATTGTTGTATATAATATACAACAAAAGTAAGATAATAAATCAGAACATTAACAATGAGTGAACAACAATTGTCTTTCACTTTACTGTCTTATATATTACATTTTGAAAATTGAATGCAGAGTTATCTTGAGAATTGAAAGATTCTTAGGATTGCTCCTTCAACCATAAATCTCCCTATATTAACAATCAATTTCCTATTGCCTTCATTTTTCGACTGCGCTCAGACATTGAGTTGTAACCTACTATAAATACGATGTTGACTCAATCAGTATCTCACTCAGATATCTCAAGGAAGAAAAATCATTCCTTTAGGCTGATCTGCATAACGATTTACCTGAATTACAACCTTTTTGATATCAGAAAATCTCATATTAACTATATTATTTTCAACTTACTTTTATCATTATTTTCTCTTGAATTATTATGAGTTAAGGATAAACTTGCCTAAAAACATAACTATTATTAAGGAAATAAGGAGGGGAATTATACCTTTTCCGTGGCCGAACATCACCCCATGGCTTACCTATTTGTGTGTCCTCATGAAAAAATATGATTCACATGTAGCAAAGTTAAAGAGTAGGTTGGGTAAGACTGTTCGCCATAAGTCCAAAATCTGTTTTTATTCCTAAGAATCTCGAAGGCCTCACTTTATGCACCTTCTGGGAGTTCATACTCAACATTATACTCATCTGGTGGATACCAGATAACAGGACATCGGTATCGACATCCAATCCAAGTAGGTCCTTTAGGCAAAACCATCTTGTTATACTTCTTTATCTTGTTAGCTACTACTTGGAAGTTCCTATACCCAGAAGGCTCTCAGTTATTAATCTCCTTAGAAGATACCTTCCATCTCTTCCTTGCTACCTGTAGGGCTTCTTCTTTGATGTAAAAGTACTCAAGTCCTGAAATAAGAACATCCTTATGTGTGGGAGCCAATGCTGAAACGACTATGGGTCATTGCATCAACCTTTTATGTTTTATGAAAGTTTGCAAAGGGATACTAGATTCTCCTCTGACCCAAAGGTCTAACCCATTTTCTCTCCTTTGGAATATGTTATAGGCTTTGTGCCACTTGATTTGATTCTTCACAAAGGATATGAAAGCTTGGAACTGTACATCCCCAATGAAAGGACTGGAGTTTCCATCCCTTTGTTCCTCCAAGAAAACGTTGCGCATGTAGATTTCACATAAGAGATATCTAACATTATCTTCCTGTTATTGAAAACACTTAAAATAAAATAAAAGAACTGAACTCAACAGGTCGACCAACCCGTATGGATTTTAATTTCAGTAATAAGTATCGTTTAAGCAAAAACATGGCATAATTTTCGGTTGGAGACCTACAAGAAAATGCATCAAAATATACAGAACATATCTCCTTGATTTTTTCTAGTGCTTTATGAAGCTTCCCTTACAATTTCTCTGTTTTCTTTTTATCTCTTCTAAGTTTGGCATGGGTCTCGTCTTCAGTGACGATCAAGGCTTTGAAATTTTGTAACAATTCCTGATGTTCTGCTCAGGGTACTACTGCTGCTTGGTGTTGTTCGAAAAGTTGTTTGTGCCTTTCCAGTTCCTGGTTTAACATTTGAATAGTGGCCTCCTTGATCAAAAGAGAGTAAGGAAGTACCACCTCAGTTTGTGTAGTCTGGCTAATTTTCATCCATATATTTTTTTGGCTCGATGCCTTAGCTGTGACCACAAAGAGATTAATATATGTTTGAATTCCCATAGAACTGGTGGGAATCTCCTCAATTTTATTTTCTGCATAGGTAATGGGGATTTCTTCAGTCTGAACTTTTGCATGAGTAATAGGGGTTTCCTCAGTCTGGAATTCTGCATGAGTAAATAAATTCTCACTCTGGACTCCAATTGCCATGGTTTGTATTTTATTTCTACTGTAATCTCTAATTATTTTCCCGAGTTGTTCCATCTTCTTCTGCAATTTCAGGTTTTCTTGTTTCATTAACTTGATTCTCCATTTATCTTTTCCCGTCAACCATTCAGTGGATTCTACAATTGGTGTTGTAATTGAAAATGGAATCATAATAATAGTAGGAGGAGCTTCCATTTATTCATCAATCAAGATAGTAGTAATGGAGTTACCTTCATATTGCTAGTCATCAAGGGTTAATGGGATGGTCCCACTCTAGAAAAGTATGGTTCTTTTATAATTCTAGCCGATTCTTCTAGATGGCCTTGGCCATGCATGCTGGGCGAGGATGACGAGATTTCCATATTATGAGAATTAGGGGTAGAGGCTGAAAAATTAACAACCAATTCATCCGCATTTCTACAACAATCTTCATTCTCTTCAAAAGAAAAGAAGGTTCCCATGTTTTCCAAAACCTGGGCTATCTCCTCTTCTCTGATTTAGGGTGAGTCACCTTGTTGTTCTGCTGGAGGTTCGCTCACCAGCGCATGCTCAACGGACTATACTGTTTGTTTTTAAATGGCTAGTCTTTCAAACCTTCTACGTTTAGATGGCCATGTCTAGTTGACTGTTTTCTGTGTCAAGCTATGTATTTTCTTCCTCAGACATTTCTTATATAGATGGCAGGTCATTCTTTCCTAAAAAATTGTCCCAATTTGTTTATGATAATTCTAGTTCCCTAATGACTATCAGTTTAATTAAACAATGGTGACTGATTATGGTGCTTGGGTCCTTAGCTTTATTCACTCTACCGGAAACCTCATGTCAAAGAAAATTTAAAAGGAACGACATATTTAGCACTATCTTCTGTCTTAAATATGCTAGTATTTTGAGATGTCATGGTATTACCACGTCACGACGATCGTCACATATGATGTACCACTAGATTATATCTGCAAGCTCTTGCCAAGGTTCTGTGAATGAGGCAGGGTGGAAGCCTTTTCCTTTGCGGACCAATTCATCTCCAGGGTCAATAAACAATTCCATTGCACTCTGGAGTACAACATGCACATCCATCCACTTCTCTCCTTCCGTGGAGAGACCTGTGACTTCTACCAGGACTGTTTCATTCACTAGTATTTGCTTTCCTTTGACGGTTATGCTTTCATCTCTTAAATTATGTAAAAATTCCAACGCCACAACGTTATCAAATCCTTACAACCGAGTAAAATACTCGAGCCAACCCACCCTTTCTAGGATTTTTCGAGCTTTTTAAGTTACTCGTAGTGTAACAAGCTCATTACAGAAGGATTTACCTCCCATTGCTGCCGGTTTGAAGGAATTGTTGCAACAAGCTATACAAAGAGCTAGTTTGGAAAGAATTGTTGCAAACACTAAACGCAGCGTTGTTTCAAACAAAAAAATAGAATGAGAGATGTGACATAATAACATTGTTTAATATGCTTTCGTGCAATGGAAATTGCTATTTTCATTAATTGTTCTTAGTCCAAGAATGCACGTGTTGTGCCTTACCTCCCCCAATAAAAAAGGTCAACAACGACTGGTAGCATTATGGGAATCAAATGATCACGTGGAACTAGTTAGTAATGCGCAAGGGAATGGTCAAATCAGGCGCAACCAGGTAGAGGGGATAATTAATTGGCACATAGAAGTGGATTGTTGATGTATGATAATAATAATGATAGACCATGTGTGAAAAAAAATTCCTTTTTAATATAATAACCGTTGAGGAACATAAAAAAATAGATATCCAACAATATTCCTTTATAAATAATTTGCATATTTCGGAGGCCTGAAAGTTTAGAGATGTATTTTCATGAATTTTTTGAAACGCATAATCTTGTTGTTCTCTCAATGTCTGTCATTCTTTTCTCATTATTTCGTTAGCTTCTTCTCGCACTTCCTCTGTGTTTGGTACTTCTCTCCTTTTCGAGATCGAAAACTCCAATTTCCCATGTTTGTTATGAATTCTTGTGTAATTTACATGTTTTGTTATTTTCTATGAATGAATGTTTGTTGTTATGTTTCTATGCATGCATACTTAGATTTTTTTTTATTTTTTTTTGGGTGGCAAGAGATCGATCGAGGTCCTAGGTTTGTATCCTTTTCATTAATGACATCAATATAGTTGGTGTTTGGTGGGCGGGTCATTATGTTTGCAAGTGATTGATTGAGCTATTTGAAATTATATCTCAAGTGTTAAATTGAGTGTTTGAAGCACTCGATCGAGCTATTGGGGTCCGAAAAAATACAGTTTTAGCACCCCTTCTGCATATTTATCTGCAACACCATTTTGTACCATGGCAGACTGAAGACAAAATTTGTCCTTAAGTGGCAAAGTTATCATGTTGGATTGGTGAATGACTCATATATCCAATGGCATATAAGTTTGACATTTTCGAATCTATATGATATTTTTCAGCTAATTTCTTTTAAACATAATACTTGAATTTTTTTTGGACAATTCAAATGGGCTAAATAAAAAATCAATAACATAAAATACACAAAACCAAAAAATTTCAAAAATACCACTATCTTCATTTACGAGTCCTCTTCAAAAGGGTACTCTTGATTTTTGAATTTATTTAAATAGTAGAAAAAATCCTATGTGAACATGTGTTTGAAAAATGATATTGAAATATTAATTCACCAACTTCGAAAAATAAATAAAAAAATATAATTTTGCATAAAAAAATAAAGTTTTAATATGCATAACTTAGTTACACACACACACACACACACACACACATATATATATATATTACACATTTTAAACAAAGTAATGCTAAGTGAACACATGCATATCTGTTAAGATGTGTGAAAATTTACAAGAACAATCATTTCATGAAATAATTCTCCACAATCTGAATCAAAATTGACAAAACGAATTTTGAGGGCTTCAATTCGATAAAAGAGTAAAATTTTGAAATTTAGTTGCCACAGTTGGCCCAAAAGTGTATCCCATCTTCATGCATTCGCTCTTAAATAAAAGTAAAAATAAAAATAAAAATAAAAATGAAGATACATCTCAAATATTTTGATGTCCATATGAAATATCATAATCTTACATCAACTTTATAGAGAAATAAATTAACTAAGAGTAAAAAAAAAAAAACTTATATTTTCACTTTTGAGGATGAGAATGTTGCATATAAAATATTCCAATGAATAACGTAAATATTAAAAGTAGAAAAAAATCAACTAAAAGGAGATATGTAATTCATTTAATTATTAATAAAATGAATATGTAACGTTTAAAAAATATTTTTAATAACAAAAAAAATCTATGCGAGTCATAAATAAAATGTGTTTTTTTTTTCTAAGTAAGATTAAATCTATTAATAAAACATATAGTACAACTAGTTCATGGCCTTCGTGATGCAGGCCGTCAGAGGCATCATAATTTTAGCAAGATAACAAAAATTGAGCTGCCCGCATGGGGAAACCAGCCCGTGCAATGTTTGTAAGCTGCCTCGATGGAGGAAACCAACTATAGCATACCAAAACTTATTACATCCTAAAACAGAAAAAATGACAAAAAAACTGAACAGAATTACTTGGACAGTGTTATCCGCACTAGAGACCATAATCCTCTGAGGGTGGTTCTTCTTCAATCCTGCACCAATATCCATCATCATCATCAGGAACGGGGCATCTTCGAACTACTGCTACACCTGCTTCATTGCCGCCATCCTGCTTTCCTATATCCTGAAGGAGGTTTGAACTACAATTGCCTTCTTTGAGAGAAGCTCCTCTGTCCACAATTTGAGGGGCCTGCATAAGGTCAAGGGGATCCGACATGTTAACAGGGTGCATGAGAGGGGAGGGGTCTGGAATTGCCCCCGGAATTTCCTTAAAAGAGACAAAGACAGTCGCTATGACCAAAGGGCGATTGGTATTGCACTGAAAATGAAAATGTGTTGTGGATGGGCTGTAAAGGGAGGCAGAAATAGTGGGACGGGAGCAAGGAGGCGACTGAGAAGCTGAGGCGCCACGTCTGGGGGAGAAGGGGAGTCGACGCCCACACCCACACCCATTGCGCGTTGAAGGATATTAGCCGCGGAAGCTTTCATAGGAAGACGACGAAGGGCTGGTGGTAAGGGAGCGACACCGACCAGAGGGGCGTGCTCTGGAGCTGCCCCGATGACATCTCAAATGGTGCCTGAGCCTGGGCATGACAGTATGAAGCCAAATGGAGTAAGCAGAATTGACAATAGGTGACAGGGAGGGGGAGGGCAGATTGAGACCAAGCGGTGAGGAAAATTGCAGAGAACAAAAGGGGCTATGCGAGAAATGAAAGCCAGGAAGAAAATCGACACAGCAACCCAAATGATAGCACCTGCCGAGGGAGGTGCGAGAGCTGGGAAATTCAGCCTCTGGTGAGCAGCTAGACCCAACAGGAAAGAATTGCATCGGCATGCAGACCACCAAACGGAGCCGAGACAGAGCCAAGAACCCTGAAGTAGTGTCAAAGAGCAGAGACGAAGAACCAGAGGGCAGCATTTTGAACAACTTGCAACCTCGACCTCAACACCGGCATAAATGCCACAGGGCAGCATTTTGAACAAATTGCAACCTCGACCTCCACACTGGCATAAATGCCGCACAGGATGATGCCGTGGAGTATTAATCACTCCGAGGCCTCTTAACTGTAGCCTGCGGGTGGCCATGTGGCCATGCCACGGGCCGTCCCGCAGGCATATAACCGTCGCATCAACCATTGCCACCTGCATCCAGGGCGTTGTTGTCTTGATGCACCAACTGAGTGCAATCCTGTAGGAGTTTACTATCATTGAGACTAGAGAGGGGTCCTGCTATTAGATTTTGGGTACTCATAACTCCTTTGTTTGCTAGAAGGTCAGCCACCTTGTTGCCTGTCCTTCTTACATGCTTAAGAAGGATGGCTCTGTGCTGTTGCATCCAATCGGCTATGAGTTCCATTCTGGCCATGAGTCTCCAACTGTCTGCCACTCGTGAGGGAGGAGTACCCATAAGAAGCTTGTGAACCATATTGATAAGAATTTGCAAATCACCTTCAATTTCAATGGGGAAGAAATTGTGTTGCTGTGCTAACTGCAGCCCCTGCCATAATCCCTCCAACTCTGCAGAATTGTTGGTGTCCCAACCTATAGATCCATAGTAAATAAGCATAGGGTTACCTTTGTGGTCTCGAAAGATTCCTCCATACCCTGCATCCCCCGGGTTGCCTTTGGAAGCTCCATCAAAGTTGAGCTTTAGGAAGCCATCTGGGGGAGGGACCCAATTTCCCAGAGTATCCTACTGAGGCCCACGGATGCGAGTTGGCAAGGGATCAAGAGTGAGCTTAAATTTCCAGTTGTCCCATATGTGTTTTTCAATAGGTTGCGTTGGAAAGTCATCCTGATGCCATTTCTAAAGCACCAAGGTTTCCTATAGGCTGTTGCAGAGGTTGCTCTAGAGGATTTCTTGTGCAGTGCACTGATTCTTGAAGATCTGCTTATTCCGTTCTTTCCAGATAGTCCAGAAGGTGAGTCCTGGAATGATCCTCCAAAGAGAGTTGAGGAGAGAGCATCTGTAGGGATCAGCGGGCCAATTGCGAATGATAGAATTTAAATCCCCCGAGCCCCTGCCTTCCCTTCTGCACTTGAGGCTTAGATTGTCCCAAATGAAGATCGCCAGAGGGCAGGTAATCATGAGATGTTGGATGGTTTCCTCCTGGCTGTTGCAGTTGGGGCATCTGGAAGGCCCTGTAAAACCCCTCTTAATTAAATTGTCCCGGGTGAGGATTCTCTTATGACAGAGAAGCCACATGAACGTAGAGACCTTAGGCCAAAGACGTGGAGACAAAATATCCTTCTAGATGGGGTCGATGGGGTCTTGATTCTGGGTTAGCAGAGTGTAGGCCTCCTGAGTAGTGAATTTTCCTTTTGAGGTGTGACCCCATCGAAGGATGTCCTAATACTTCGAGTATCTGATTTTCCTACCCATCAATTCCGCATCAAGAGTTGAGTGAGCCTACTCTTGCTACTGGTTCAGGCAGTGGGCCACCGATTTCCATTGCCTGAAACCTTGAATATGGTTCTCCTCCCAAAAATGATGAACCGTGGCTTCAGGAGGTGTGATCATATCTGGATGAAGCTGCAGATTAATGGAGGTGAGCAGTTTAGGTCATTGCTGCCAAGAATCCATTCAGAAACGGGTTGTGCAACTGTCACAAACTTCCCAAAAACTGTGCTCTTGGATCAAGAGGCGATGTTGTTTGGCTGCGTTCTAGATCTCTGAGCCTACTTCTACTACGGTTAGCCAGATGAGCTCTGTAGTGGGTGTGTGGTTTGCGTATTTGGAAATCCATAGCCTCGCCCATGGGCTATGAGGCATGGATAACCATTACCACTAGATCTTGGCTCCCATTATAGTGTTGTTGTGCTGAGGATCGTGAAGTCCTAAGCCACCTGCATTTTTTGGCTTGCAGATAGTCGTCCATTTCACTAGAGCCCATTTTCTATTCTATCTTGAGGCTCCCCAGAGGAAGTTTCGCTGAAGGGATTTTATTTTCTTGAGAACCCATTTAGGGGTGGCTAGCACAGAGAAGAGGTATAGAGGCATGGACTGTAAGACTGACTTGACAAGAATAAGCATGCTTGGTAAGTTGAGAGAATGAAAAGTCCAAGAGGATAATCTGGCCTCGAGTTTGTCAAGGAGGTTTTTCCAAGAGGAGTGCTTGAGGGAAGTATCAATCAAATGGGAATGGAGGTATTTTGTAGGTAGCTTAGCGATGGTGAATCCAAGGATTCTAGCAATGCGGTTTTGGATGGGTAGCGCAGTGTTGAAGAAAAATATTTGTGATTTGGAGGCATTGACCGACGTACCTGAGGCTTCGGCAAACGTATAAAGGATGGCTTTGAAAGAGGAGGCTTCTTGAGCAAAGGGATGTCTGAAGAGCATATTGTTGTCCACAAATTGCTGGTGGGTGATGGCAAAGGTCCCATGAACTGAGATACCTTGGATCCGCTGCGAGTGGAGAGCATGCTTGATGAAGCGACCTAATCCCTCAGCCATAAGAACAAAGAGGAAGGGAGACAGAGGGTCACCTTGGCGGATACCACGAGAGGGATAGAAGGGATGAGAGGGGAGACCATTGACAAGAATGGAGAAGAAGGAGGATGAGATTAGACTCATGACCCATCTAATCCAAGGGGGACTGAAACCGTATGCTGCTAGCATTTGATGTATGTAGTTCTAGCTGAGTTTATCAAAGGCTTTTGATAAGTCAATCTTCAAGAGGATACCTAGATTTTTGGTTTGTGTCAGCGAGTGAATGACCTCATGAGTGAGAATTATACCATATAGGATTTGGCAGCCCTCCACATACCCTGTTTGCTCAGGAGAGATGAGCAAAGGAAGCAGCGGCTTGAGCCTGTTGGCGATGACCTTGGAGATTATTTTGTAGATAACATTGCAGAGGGCAATAGGTCTGAATTTTTTAGGAGTGGCAGCTTGGTCTACTTTAGGGACAAGAGTTATGAAGGTGGCATTGAGGGATGGAAGACGCCAGTGCATAGTTTTGGATTCCTCGACTAATTTCCAAACATCATTTTTTATCAAGTCCCATAAGTGATGAAAGAAATTAGAGGTGAAGCCATCTGGTCCTCGAGCCTTTCCTTCTTTACTTTGAGCCACTGCCTGTTCCACCTCTAAGAGTGTGACCGGACGGAGTAAAAGTTGATTATGCTCGTCCTTGATGAGTTTTGGAATGTGTTGCAGAACTTTGTTAATAGCCAGCTGTCTGTCGGTTTGATATTCCTGAAGCACCGATTTGAAGTGAGTAACAAGTTCCACTTCTATGGCCTGATGTTCTTCCAGTCTTTCTCCTCTCTGGTTTTGGAGAAAGCTAATATTATTGTACATCCTGCGTTAAATGGTAGAACGATGAAAGAACTTGGTGTTCCATTCTCCTTCCTTTAGCCATCGTATTCTGGACTTTTGCCTCTAGAGTATCTCTTCTTGCTGCCTTCGTTCCTCCAGATTTTTGGGTAGGCTTTGCTCTTTCGAAGCCAGCATCTCATTACGGCCCTCTTGGATGATATGAAGCTGGAGCTTTGCCATTTCCCTTTCAAGAATCTTTTGTTGGTGAAAGATGTTGCCGAATGTGGAGTGATTCCAGCATTTGATATGGGCCTTAAGATCCTTGAGATGCTGCTGAAATTGAAACATCTTGGAACCTGGTGGCGGGATGAAGGCCTTCCAAGAAGTGTGGACCATTTCCTTGAAGCTTGGGTGAGCGAGCTAGAATGCTTCGAAGTGAAAAGGTATTTTGGTGGCGTCCCCTGGTCTGGACCATTGAAGAGAGATGGGCCAATGATCATATCCCGAAAAAGGCAAGATTGAGGTCTGAAAGTCTCCCCCAATGTGAATGGAATTGTCTAATAAAAGGAAACGATCCAATTTGGAGGCAATCTGTTGTGAGCCAGATCGCTTGTTGTTCCAAGTATGAGTACCATTTGCAAAGGGAAGGTCTATCAGCCAATTCCGTTGTATGAAGCCTTTGAAGTTAGTGTTGTCCGCCTCAAGCCTTGCGCGGCCTCCCCTTTTCTTGTCCAGGTTAGCGATCATGTTAAAGTCTCCGCCCATGATCCAGAGAGGATGAGTTCTGTTGGAGCTGAGCAGTTCTATCGTGTTTAGCAGAGCTATTTTCCTCGTGACATCCTGAGGGAAATAAACATTGGAAAGATGTCCATGCAGGCTGGTTCCAAGAATATGAAAAGTTTCTTGGATCAAGTTGTGAGCTGCATGGGCATCACTTATTGAGACATCCTGCGGATCCCAGGCGATGGCTAGTCCTCCTGAGGCTCCTGAGGCATCAACCGCAATAGAATGGCAACCTGGACAGGCCCTTGAGAGAATGGGGCCGAGGGTAGTACTTGTGCACTTAGTTTCCTGCAGGAAAAAGACTTGTGGTTTTTCCAACTGTAACAAGTTCTTGATCATTCGGAACTTTATGGGGTTGTTTAATCCCCTTATATTCCAAGAGATGAGCTTCATTGAGAACTGCCTTCAAGGGGTTGAAATAAATTGGTAAGTTTGGGATACCTACCAGATTCCATAAGCATCTCCCCAATGAGGATAGTCCTTTGTAGATCAGTTTTCCTTCCTCTTTTTTTGGATTCTTTGAAGATTTTCTTTCCATCCCATGGGCTTCCTAATTGGATTCCAAGGGATTTTTGATGCTGTTGAGCATAGGTAAGGGCTACTGCTAGGTTTTCTATCTGTTTCTCAGAAATATTATCAAAATCCTTTTTCCTGCATCCCTGCTCCAGAGTGAAAATGTCCAGGTCTCCAATATCAACCCCTTCAGATTCTTCCTCCATTAGACTAACCTGGCTAGCGTTCACCCCAAAATTTTTGACCTCCATATTATTGGAAGGTCCAGAATTAGGCTCAAAAGCACAGGAAGACTTGGGAGGCAAGAGGAAAGCCTCAGGGGGGAGTTTGGAGCGGTCAGAGGGAGTATGGGAATCCGAGATAGGCTTCGAGGTTAACAGGGATTGGGGGTTGACGGCCTTGCCAGGGGTTTCAGAGTTAGGTTGAGCATGATTAGCAAGGATTTCGAAGCTGTTGCTGGTGGAAGGGAAATCTGAAGCTTGAAAGGTGGCTTTGGTATTCAAATAAGGGGGTTTCTTATTATGACGCCTCCGATTCTGGACTTTGGTAAAGCCCTCGGCATCAGGGGTGGAAGAAGCATTAGAGGGCTTACTGGGAGGAGGATTGAGAGGGAAATCGCGGAAGAGGTGGCCATGTGCATGGCATTTTAGGCATCTGAAAGGCACATGTTCATAATCAATAGACTGCACCCATTCAAATTCATCGTGAAAGAGACTTAACGAATCTGGAAGGGCTTGTGCTAGATGCATGAAGACACAGATTCGAGCGTAAGAGATATACCACCTAAACTTGGTTTCTTCTGCGATATTTATGAATTATCCTAGGCTATTTCCAATGTCTCTTAAGGATTCTTCATCCTAGTACTCCAGAGGTAAAGAGTAAAGCCTAATCCAGACTGGTGCCCAGTTAAAGTCTTCTTTGTCTGGATTGAATCGCTCAATCTAGTCTCTCAAGTAGAGGCCTGAAGAGTTGAAGAAGTAGGGACCTTCGTCCAGAACACGATTCTTGTCTTCAATGCAATTGAATATTGCTGTGAAAAAACCTTTAGGTCCGAGCTGGAGCGTAACCTGACCTTTCGACTTCCATTTGGACCTAATCCAACCATGCAAGGCTTTTTTAGTGGGCCAAAAACCCACAAATTTTCCAATCAACGCGTGATCCCTCATGTACTGGATTTGGGCGTTGATACGATGGCTTGGGAGCTCAATCTTGGGACGTTCTATAGCTATTGGCCTTTAGGTAGCAGAGGTTGTTTTGGGTACAGTCGTGGCATCCGAAAAATCCACATTCTTGTCAGTTTGCTCTTCTGACGTTTTCCCAGGGGTTAGGTGGTTCGCGACATTGTCCGTCGGTTCTTTGCCCGTGACAGAGAACTGTGCATTGCCAGAGGACGGTTGTGTTGTGTCAGAAGGGGGCTTCTAATTTGCAGCAGTGTTGACGTTAGGGGAGGCTTTGTGAGTCTCCCCCTATGACGGATCCATTAAGGGAGGATCAGCAGATGCGATGGAAAATAGTAGTGCCTGAGTAGGAGACAGTTGCAGAGTTGTTCGCAGAGGGGCGGCGCCGTTGCAAGGAAGCTAGAAACCCTAGCTCAATTGTTGCAGAGCACTCAACATATCTATTTTTCATAAATAAAATATGTTAATAAGAGGGTTAATTAATATTAAATTATATTTACAAATATATTAATAAAGATAATTCTTTTTAATGTAAACAACATAGCCGATAAATAAAATATTTAAGTATATATATATATATATATATATATATATATATATATATATATATATTTTCTAGAGGGATCAAATTTTAGAGTAAAAGAGGTTTGCATCTCAAGGGAGATCAAATCTGTTGTGTGCATTGTTTCTATTCAATTTTTCCTCTCTAAAAGAGGTTTGCATCTCAAGGGAGATCAAATCAGTTGTGTGCAGAGTTTTTATTCAAATTTTCCACTCTAAAAGAGGTTTGCACCTCAAGGGATTTTATCCCTCTCAACTCTTGCTAGATCTGTGGTTAGAACAAAATATTTACTCATTGTCCACCGAGTATGGAAGAGATGTTGTAACATTCTTTCCTATTATATTATTTTATCTAAACATTTTGACTTGGTCAAATTATATATAAAAAATAAAAATAAAAATAAAATAAAGTAAAAATAAAATAATAAATAATAAGTAAAATAAAATTGAGGTAAAATAGTGAATTTATTGTTAGCATTTTCGGGTATAGATTTTCGCAACCCAAGGTTTTTTCAATGCTATTTTTCTCTAATGTAGTCTATTTAAAGACACACAATTCGTTGAGCTAAAAAATTTCTCAATCTTCTATTAAGGAATGTCCTACTTTAATTTTTCAAAATAAAACCAATTTTTCCCATCTCTATCATTTTTCAAAATATTAGACTACAATTCATATGGTAAAAATTTGGAATAAAGGTTGAATACTAATTTTTGAAAAAAATTGGGCTTTCACAAGTTGATAAATGGACAAAGGTCCAATAATGCCTTTATTGAGGGTGTTAGCAAAATAAACTTTATAAGAACCAATAAGATTCAAGATGATGATGTCAACTATGGGGATGATTCACCATTTTTGGAGTGAAAAACAAAAATATTAAAAAATAATAAAATAATAAAACTATTTTTTCAGCTCGTATTTTCAACTTATCTCCCTAAGGTTTTACTCAAATTTCGAACGAGAGTACTCGTTGGATGCAAAATTTAATTCCTCATCCAAAGAGTACCCATGTTGCATACTTTCAATGGACCCTACTACATGAAAAATGAGAAATACATGAAAAAACGTGATTGCAATCACGTTTTTTCATGTATTTCTCATTTTTCATGTAGCAGGGTCCATCGAAAGTATGCAACATGAGTACTCCTTGGATGAGGAATCTAATTCTGCATTCAACGAGTGTTTCCACTCAAAATTTGAGTAAACTCATAGGAAGATAAATTGAAAATACGAGTTGAAAAAATAGTTTTTTATTTTTTCCCTCTAAAATTTGATGATGTAATCAAATATTATTTTATTATTTCCACTATTATTTTATAATTTCCTGAGGAGGCCCATTTTAGACCTCGAAATTTCTCTAATGAGATTCATAGCAAAATTACAAGCCCATGACCGTGCGATTTGATTAGTCTATCAAGATGATTGTATAAAAATGAGGGTATTAATATATTGATAAGGGTTTTACATGTACTGTAATTTCCTTTTGGACTGTTCTTGAAAACCTATTTGAAATTGCTCATGGATATGATGACTCATCCCAAGATCCATAGAGAGGAAGATCTTTTTTTCTTTTATGTCATTTTTTGTTTTCTGTGTATTCAATAATGAGATATTGTAATTATATTAAACAAATAGGATTAAAGGAGAGGAATATAATTAAATTTTAATTTCAAAATAACTTTAAAAAATGTAATTATTTAACTAAAAAAATATTTAATTAAAAAAAATTTTGCATGTCATCACACATTTAATAAAATGTTATAAAATGTTTTGGTGTAGATTAATGAAAAAAACATGTCAAAGGAAAACACATGGAACCAAAAAAAAAATGTGCACATTGTAGGTCCAAAATCACCACTACATCATTAAGCTTCAAATAAAAAGTTGTTGGTGAAATATATTTATGAAAAATTTGTAAAAATAAATATAATTAAAATTTATTTTGAAAATAAATTAAACAATTAATTATTTCATTTTAAAATAATTAAGTGTGCCTTTTGACCTTTAATGAAATGTTTTTGGTGTAGATTAATGAAACTTGATAAAAGAACAAGTCCAAGAAAAGCACATGGAAACAAAAAAATGTGGATTAGTATTAATAAACATGGAAATTTAATCAATGTCTACCATCCAAAATCACTACTCATGTATCAGTAGGATTCAAGCCAAAATTATATTCATTAAAAATTTAAATAACATATAACATTTAAACTAACATTTCATTAGGATTCAAGTCAAAATTATATTTATTAAAATTTTAAATATTATATAGCATTTAAACCAGCATAGATCAATTTTATGTTGTAAACCTTTTAAAAACAAATGCAAGTTAAAGTATTCGATCCTTCTATACTCTTTGATAGATTCAAAATTAAAATAAATATTTTACTATAACATTGACTCAAACGCTTTGTAATTAAAATCGATTCTCATATTTTCTATATTTTACTTATTCATCTTTTATCGAACTCCTTTTAACTATTTATTTCTTTAAAGTTTAATACGCATACACAGAAATATTTACCACCACCCTATACGTCGTAATAATACCAATATTAAGTCTACCACTCTAAAAACTTCCCTATCTATACTTTGTGTCACACGAATTACTTTCCCATTGGGACCGAAAATAAAGCTTATGTGAATAGTGTAATGAGTGATGTGTGGTCCCACCACCACCATGGGGATCTTCTCTTCCTAACTCCTACCAATATCTCCCTCACCAGATACTCTTAGTCCATGTTAGTGTTTAGTGCCATCATGCCAATATTCATTTGGAAGCCTTATTTCCTGGGCTATAGGCCCATTAATAATTCAAAATTATCAATGCCCATCGGCATGCCCATCCTCATAGTCATGCGATCCAATTTAGAGTAATAAATATGCATTGTCTGAAATCCAATTTGCATGATTATTGCAGCCCCAAGGATAAGAATGGAATGAAGAATATATCAGGAATGGATTAACTTTTAAGTGTATGATTGTGCTTTAAAGGCCATTGAATCGACAAAAGAAACATTATTAAAAAAGGATACAAGTTTTATTATCATATACATAATTATAAATTGATACTTCAATTCAAAGTTACTACAGTTATGAATAATAGCAATCCGTTCTGAGTGACATTTCTTTCTATAAATCTACATCATGGAATTGATATTCCACATTTCAACACTAGTATGAAATGGCTAATTAGTTACTAAAAAAATGACTATTTTTTGGTCAGTGACCAATTGTAGCTAATTTTCAGTATCTTATAACGCGACCAACCTTTGGTCATTTTTAGCTTATTCATTAATTGGTTATCTCAATTTTGTTGTCTAGTTGTATATTTGGTCATTAATTTAGTCATTGATTTAGTCATTGATTTGATCATTGATTTGGTCATTGATTTGGTCATTGATTTAATCTTTTATTTGGTCATTAATTGTCATAATTAATGATCAAATATACAACAAAATATATTACTATATGATCACTCGAGAAAACAAATTAATGACCAAAGAAATATGACAAAAATGTTGGTCGTGTTATAAGATACCAATAACCGAAGAAATATGACTAAATTTTAGTCGTGTTATAAGATATTGTAAATTAGCTACTAATAGGACCGTATATATGCAAAATTTGGTTGTCATTTGTAGTCACAAATTTATCATTTGCAGTAGTCATTTATTCATTATATAAATGACTAATTTAGTAGTTTATATTAATTTCATTTACTTTCATTAATAATCATTATAAATGGCTAACTTAGTTGTATATTCATTTTATTTATGTTTATTATTAATCAACATCAATTAATTTGTATAATTTAAAAAATGTCATACAATGTGCATGTTCATCTAATATGAAAACACAAAGTCGCATATTTTAATTACAATACTAAACAATATGAAGTGCAACTATAAATAATTTCAACCACATAAATTTTATTATATGAAATTTTAAAGTATTACAATATGATTTTCCAACTTAATATTGGATGGAATACAATTAACACATGAAATGATGTTTCATCACTTCAAAACACTATCGTTGTGTTTTCAAGGCATTGCAGGTGAATTCACCAACTCTAAAGACTTTAACATCAACCTTTATATGTGTCTTATGTGGGATATTGGCTCTAAGAGTATCACTGGACCATTTCTCCTCTCTCTCTTTCTTCATTTGTCGCTCAAATGTTATTGCTCCCATCTTTTTTCAATTCATGCTTCTTACCATCAATACTGAGTTCATTTTCTGAAAACAAAAGAAGATAAAATGCAGAGTGTAAAACATGAAAGACAATGAACACTAGAATATAAACTAAATTAGAATATAAATATTTTATACGACATATACCTCAACATCAGCAATGTCAAAGCCATTTTTCCCCATACAAGAAACTCAAACACATTTTCTTCATTGGGGTGATAATTGCCACTATAATGTGGCCAGATAACCTATATAAAAAAAACAAATAAAATATCACCATATAAAGAAAATAACACCTTAGTAAATTAGTATTCAACTTTCAAGGAAAGCTTAGGAACAATCATGTCAACTAAGTTATATGCTAAAAATCTCAAGCTGTAGACAACTTGTGAAAAAAAATAATCTTAGGTGTGATGTTTAATCCTTGTCATTTTATTCACGACAACATTTCGTTTTCTAACGCATGAACTTAGTCAAGTATATAAGCAACATGTACTCAAAAAGCAACATGAAAGTAACCTTTTTTTGATAGTCATGAAAATATTTTAACACAAAATAGCCATAAGGGTTCCAATCAATATAGTGTAATACTAATTTCATCTTCAAGATTTTGTTGTTGTTTAAATGGACATGGTACTAAGTATTTTCAATTTCATATTTAAAATACAAAACAAAATCAAAATAAACGTCCAAAATACAATCAAACAATAAAGAGAGGATATCATGGAATGGGAAATGCAATCGTAAAAAAATTGTTTACCTGTCCACTAATGTCGTGTCTGGCTTTCCTAAAACATTTTATTGCCCAAAATAACCATGAGGTGAAATAGTCATAACATTAAAAACCATAGGAATTCCTACTAGAAACATTTCCAAAGTCGATGACTTGGGTGTCTAAGCGATCTCTAAGTGAATGAACCATATCCAAGACATGATATGCACTATCTTCCCGTCCTTTTTCCAATCACATTTCCTGTAACCTGCCCACAACAGAGTCAAGTAACAATAAAATAAATACATTGAAATTTGTTTTTATCTTTTATATCTCTAAAATTTGAATATTATTTGTTTCATTAACATATTAATTCATATTTAAATCCTTTCTGACATATGAGAAAGTATCAATCAAATAGGACATCAGAAAAATCGACCTCAATGAGGCCCTCAAACAATTTCTACAATATCAATATTTTTCTTGTTGTGATATCTTGGGTATAAAGAAGAACATATCTACAAAATAAAAATGCATATATTACTTATGGTCAAACTCTGTATATGGTGTCTTCTTAAGCAGTTTTTAAAGATGTTCCTCCACCTTTACCAAAGTGAATTGTAGCTTAGTTAAAATGTGTATCCTTTCATTCAGCATCAATTTCTGCAAGATAAATGTCACACATTATTCTTTCCCAATTCTCAACATGCTACATATGATAAGTTTAAAGTCGCATAAAACCAAGAGCAAACCCTTTTCTAACCAAAACCAAAAAATAAACAAACAATGTCTCTAATAAAACTTCATTATAATATTAGAAAATAAAAAGAGAGTTGACCATTTTTGTTTTTTGACTTTACCTATTTTTTTATGAAAGTGCTCGAGCTTCAAGAACCAACAAATGTGAGGGAAGTCATAAATGTGAAAAAAATTATGTTGACCTAATTTGTAGACTTCTTCAAAATGATGTGAATGATTCCACTTTCGGATGTGGTAAATCTCATAATAAGAAATGGCATGTATTCTAATAAATTACATTGCAATGAATACCATGGGCCTCCACGGGTTATAGCTCCTCAATATGTTAATCTTGATGATGAAAGAGAGATGGAAACGATAAGTATGAGTAGTCCTAGTTTGTATGGTGGATATCGTCAAACCAAGGTCATCATCTCAATGAACCTAGGTTCTGACATGGTAAACCTAGATCTGGTCTTCACCTAATTTCATTCCATCATAATTTTTAAAGACTCAAGAGGAAATAATGGTCCCTTAGCTTATAATAGGGTTTCTTTTGAGGTTATAAATAAAGCTTATCGAAATCAAATGGATTTTTTGGCTCCAAGAGATATGGATAATTTAAATTATAAAAATTATATATTTTTTTCCCAAGATTCAAATGTAAGGATACATTTTGTGGATTTTATTAATAAATAGAATGAGAGAAATAATCCATGAAGAGAATCTACTGGTTATTGTGATTAGGGTAATACTCAGAGATAATAAGACTATTTAGGTTCAAATCAAAGATGGTGTTGATTCTTGTAGCTCCTTGGTTGTTGGTAGTTTTTAAGGTAGGAATTTTAGTTCTTCAAGGGTGGAGTCCTTCAACATAATTGCATCTACCTTGGTCATATCACCCAAAAGAAAAACATAATCAACAAAGAGTAAATATGCCAATTTTAAGGAAAATCCTATTTGTATAGTTGTCAAGCTTATAGTTCTTTTTTACTCTATTATAACTCTATTGAGACCACCTACTCTATAGTAAAAAATGGTAGAGGAGACATTATTCATACCTACCCATGGTCTCTTGTAGGCATGATAGAAGAATAGGCTGAGCCATTAATTATAATTTCATATATATTGAGGAAATACAATTCATTATCTAGTTAACCAATTGCACATTGAACCCTATATGGATGAGTAGTCCTAAATAAAGCTAATTTTCTCTATCGTATGCCTTGGAAAGACAAACTAACATTGCTTGTAATTTTTTGGTTTCATGTTGTAAATTTCTTTTTGGGAAACTCCTATTCTATAATGGATTTGTTTCCCAGGAAGGATGAAAAAATGTTCTAATGACATGGAATCAGCTTAGTGGATTTTGACCCTACATGACCAAGGAACTCCGGTGCCTTGGGTTCATCAACAGTAGCATCCTCCAATGAAAATAGTATAGTATCCAACCTAGAAACATCATAATTATATATAGTTATAATTCATAATCGAAATTGACCATGGACTGTAGCAGTCCTTAAATAAATTCAAACTTGAATAAGAACAAACACAAAATTTCACATTACCCTTTAGTAAGTTGTCCTTGACTTAGAAAGAAAGGCTTAGACTTGCATAAATGTGTAAGTAGATTCCCCAAAATATCAATTTCAACATTTTTCCTAAAAAAATAATCTAATATCCAAAGTGAAACCATATTTGAATGGAACAATGGTGCTTTAAGGTCATCTACACAATAAGTTACCTCCTTCAAATCTCCCACACTGGATGGTATGTCATGCAAAATTATGAAAAGGTTAGGGAAACTTGCTGACTTCTCTGAAATACATAATGAAAATGCATAGAATATTTGTAAATTAATGCACCTATAATATTTTTTGATTTCCATTTCAGCCTTTTTCCTAAGTTGAACCTCAATGTTGTGAAATCAAAGTTCTTTGAGAAGAATGTTCTTACAGTTCAAATTAAACATTTGCAGTCTTCCCACCTCTGTCAACTGATGAGTATGAATTATTAAGCTCTCTTATGTCGTTACCCAAAACATTTATTTCCTAGACACATGGTTTTTCAAAAAAATGCTTTTCTGCAGAATAAGTCCTTGTCAAAATTTCATCCCTTATACCAACTGGCATTCGGTCATAATTGCAACCTAGAATTAGACCTGCACCTGTTTGTCTATTAATCATGCTGTGAATGGTGGAATATCTACTAGAGCACTCTTAGAATATGGCAGAGGCTGAGCCCTCCCTCTTATTCCGTTGCCAAGACCTCCCTTAGGACCAAGAGTCAAGTGGACATCATTAGAAGCTCTGTGTGTTGGAGGGCTTGGCATAAACTGATTTTCAAATTGAGCCCTATCCATAATCTGAGCATCTTGACTGGTGAATCCACGGTCACGTGGTACCATATGGGGTTGTGGCCCTTTAATCCCACCCATATGTGGAAGTGAATTCGTTTGTGCACCTGCCATGTAAGGTGGCATCGCAGGTTCTCTCACACCATGATCAAGTGGTGTCACAAGTCTCTGACCTGAATGTCCCATATTGGTACCTCGAGAGCGACCTCCCTGTCCATGTAGTTCTTGCACAGCATCACGTTGCACTTCCTCTATTTTCTTGGGGGCCTAAAATTTCTTCCCTTGTTGCCATCCATTCCTCCTCAGATCAATCAGATCCTTCAGCATGAACCTCAACCTAGAGGGAAGCCCTGGTTATTAGACATTTTTGTCATCCTATCGAAGTAAGCATCAATATGTTCCTTGGCCTTTGAATGGTCAACCATATGACCAATTTTGCTCATCAGTTTGCACAAATATTGAACATTTTGCTCCTCTGGATGCTAAAATTCACCAATTAATTTCTTGATGCATGCATGCATAATTCTTTCTGTCAATATACTTTCTTTATAAATCTCACCAGTAAACCTTATATTTCCTAGCATTCGTCATCATGCTACAACCTTCTTCTCCCATCTTTCTTCTACTGAAATTTTTTTTCACCATGCTCTTCTGCTTTCTCAGTCTCTGGCTCTTCTCTTTCATCTTTTTCTAATTCTTCATGACATTTCTTCAAAAAAAATCGCTTGAAAACAACCTTCTCATTATCTTCATAAAAATTTGGTATTCCTGCAGCAAGTTGAAAACTGAATTTTGCATAAATTCTAGAAAAATCCAGATCCATCAAGGCTTTGTCAAATATTTGAGATATTATACCTTGAAGACATGATGTCAAGTCAATGTTCACTTCTTTGACCTATTCAAAAATCTTCTCAAATTTTTGGGGCATTTATTTATTAAGGAGGGATTTAATTTGTCTTTGTTTCAACTGATCCTCATTAGAAAACTTTCCCACTTCATATTGGTTCTCTGATATATGAATTGTGGGAAGATAAGGCTGTGGAGGAGGAATCAAAACCTTTTTTGAACTAAAAGCATGCTGCCACCTATCAGCATCATAACTATTTCTTACTAGTCCAACTTGTGGAAGTGGTGCTTGCACATAAGGCCCTCCAAGAAGGATGACATTCATACTCATTTGTGTTGCACATGTATTTCTTGCAAATAAGGTATTATAACCTTGGCCAGGTTGAAACACAACAGAGGAACCACTAAGATCTGCATCCATCCACATATCACATCCATCAGCAAACACATCCACTGGCTTGGCCCATCTATCATTATCAAAACTGGCCATATTTCTCCCATGACAGTCAAGTAGATAATTACCACTTAGCCACTTGTCAAGTCCTCTTGTAGTTCTTGCTAATGCATCAGCCTCTCCTACATGAGTTGTAAATGGTTGGGAATTTCCAAGTAATTCAATAATGTCTAAATGAATTTCAAAATGATTTGATAGTTCTTTGCACCCTTGATTGTCAACAAAAAATATATGGAGTACTTTCTGTATCCTGAAAATTCAGTAACTAAAATAGCTACTTGATTCATAGGAGTTGAAAGCTCGGTTGCATCTTCCCAGTCATCCACTTCTTTCAGGCCTTGCTTCTAGCCTCTTTTGAAGAATTCTTACTCTTGACAACATCGGTTACTATTTTGGATGGTTCTGGAAGGTTCACATCTTCCTTCCTATCCTCTTGAACCTTATAAGCATTATATAAATCCTAGTGGGAGCTGTAGCATTTGCCTTAGTGGAAAAATCCTTCTTTTAATTATTCTTGTTGACAACTACTATCTTGGTAGCATCACCAATATTTGCAACACTATTCTTCACAAAAACATTGGAAGAAATTTTATTCTCCTTTTTTGTCAATCTAGCTACTAAATCCCGCTTGCCTTAACTTTCAACAGGAAAATATGACACCTAAAGTTGAGGAGACATTTCACAAGTATCACTATTAGTGGTGGATACTTGACCCTTATCTTGTGTGTCAATTGCCTTCACATTGGCAGTTAAACCTTCCCCAAGTACTTTAGCACTATCATGGTTAAACCTACTTTTCTTTCTATATCTAGAAGATTGTTTGCAGTCAGCAACTTTGTTACCACACAGAAAACCTGGTTTTTCCTCAAAAATAGCCATATCAGCTTTAGGGAGGACTGTTGTAGCTTCTGATTGTAATTCCCATTCAGACACCTTCCTTATATTTGTTGTTGACTGCTTAGATACAACTAACACTTCACCCTTTTTATTTTTGAGCATATTTTGATCAACAAAAATTGTGTCATTCTCATGTGTATCCAGTTGAGATGCCAACCTACTCTCATGCATTCCATTGATTTTTCTCTTCCTAGCATGAAAACTAGCTTTTTCTTTTCCAATGACAGAATTGGAAAAATAAGTCAGCTCTTTGTTTATGTCAGCATTAGGTGAACTTGAAAAATTATATGGGGAATCAGAAACTACAACAGTCCCATGCTTAGGATGGAGAACATTTCTAAGATCTTGATTCTCTCCAATTATAGAATTAACAAAATTATTGTTGCAGCTTTGTCTAGCATTATCACTTGTTGATTTAGATTGTTTATTATTCATATTTCTAAGTTTTGAATCTGATTTAATGCCATCCTCATTGCATGTTGGACTCTTCAATGTTCCTAGAAGAAAATTATTGTTATCAAACTTCATATATTCTACTGCTTTCTTTACTACTCCAACATCCTTTGTAGAAAACTCTATACCTAGCCTAGAAGTTTTTGTTTTTCCATCATATCCCTCACTAGAGCTTCCCAAAGATGAAGACATATCAACAATGATCAATTCACTCACAGATTACGAATCTTGTAAAGGTTCTAAGGTTCCTCTGGAAATATCTATTTCGGTGATCTCATCTACATATGAAGAATCTCATGATATCCTTAACGAGGTAGTGTCCACAACATTAACTATGTTTCCTAATGGCTTCTTTGGAAATAGTATATTTTCACATTTTGTGGGATTACTAAATGAACCACAAATATGGCTCCAGAATCATGCTCTAGCAGTGAAGAATGCAGAACTGTTTCTATAGCTAGGTCAAAATTAGCCCCTCCATCAACAACTTTAACTGTCTTCTATGGGGCTACCATTAAAGGAGTTGTTGAGGTAGATGATGAATTCTGACTCAAAAGTAACTCCTCCACCTACCTTTGAGAACCACTAAGTTTAGACTCCTCTGTAACCACCTCTCATTTTCACTCCATTTCCATATTTGAAGAGCTTCCTACCAATGACACATGTTGTTGCATCTGCTGCTTTTTAGGCTTGTGCTTAGATTTTGTCATCTTATTTGAACACTCATTTATTGAAAGACCTGCTTGTTTTTTGGATAAGTTTTTCTGCTTTTCACTAGTATGATGATCTAATCCAGACTCAAGTGCATAAACTACAAAAAAATTTGAAACCGTACCATCATAGAGATCACATGTTGTCACAGTAGGCATGTTCACTAGTGATAGTTTAACTCCATATTCTTTATCTATAGTCAATACTTCAGATGGAGGACTGATGGAAAACTGTAAACTATAATTTTCTTCATTGTTGAAAAATGCAACTACAAGAGAAATTGATTGATTGCCAAGAGATTCTGGAAAGGAGTTTTTCTTTCCATCCATAACTTGAACTGGAGCCAGAGTGGTTTTTGAAGCCCGTGGGAATGGTTTCAATATATCCAGCATCTCACCAGAATGGATTGTAGCCAATTTATTTTGTCTTGTTAATGGGCATGAATCATTTGATATGTTGGTTTTTGTCTTTAAAGGTTGATGAAAAGTAGAAGAAATGTTACCACATGACCCAGCTAACATCGATGAGTAGAAATTCATTATGCATGAACCACTTAAAGAAACAAAACCTAAAAGTGGAGGTCTTCATGTAGGGAGTCCTGCTAATGGAGGAATGGAATATTTAATTGATGACACAACATCAAATATCAAAGCAATGAAATAAAACCATTTTGGAAAGAAATATGTAAAACTTCCTCATTTTTTGCATATCAAATATGCTCCAAGTATGGGCACAAACATGAGATTTGAATTTTCAACTCTCTAGGCTCTTGTTAATATGGTCAACCAAAAAGATGTCAAAAAACTAAATATTTTGGGGGATTCAAAACTTGTTGTGGATTGAGTCTGCGACAGAGTCAGCATATTGGCCCCTCATTTGGTGCACATTTTGCAAAGTGTCAAACAAGTCTACAACAAGTTGGATTGCTTCTCTTATGGCCATATATACCATGAACTCAATACCCTAGTAGAAAAGTTCTCCAAGGAGGGTCTCCAACTTATTCCACAAGTGCTAGAAAACCAAGAGTATTTGTGGGGGTAGTTTCCTTCCATATCTTGTTTTTTGTCTCACTTATTGCTATATTTTGTGATTATATATGTAAACAATCCAATGATATTATCCAAAAAGTGATAGAGATTTTTTTTTGTCTTTTAAAAGCTCGCACAATATATAATTGGAACAAAATTTTATTACTATAAATTAATCAATTACTTCTACATACGACTAAAAGTGGAAAAATATCTATAACCTTTAATCCCCTTGAACATCAAGCAACTAAGAACCTCGAAAATGGAGTTCTAATAACATTGCCAAATATCCAAAATTGACAAAGCACAATTTAATGAGTATTGATTAGTCAAAGTTGCCATGTGGATCAACTACTCATGTCGAAACGATGGTATATTGGATTAGGTGTGGGTTGCACTTGCATTTGAAAGAGTGAACACAACGTGGATAAAGATCATTGACTACACTAGGAACCTAGACAATGAGGTTCTAATAACATGGCCAAAAATCCATTATTGACAAAGTACAATTTAATGAGCATTGATTAGTTAAAAATACAATGTGGATCAACGACTCGTGTCTAAACGATGATATATTGGACTAGGCGAGGGTTGTAATGGCATTGGAAAGAGTGAACAAAACATGAATAAAGATTCACTTGGAGAATGAATATAAAGAATCACAGTCTTACCGAGAATCACAGCCTTAGAGAAGAAATACAAGGAATCACAGTCTTACCAGGAATCGTAGTCTTGAAAAAGGTATACAAGGAATCGTAGAAATACAGAGCACTGATAATATAAATGGACATATAAATAGCTTCACTTCAATGTGGAAATGAAAATAATGGGCACGAGCAGTTAGAATATCAGGACAGGACACAACGCCCGGACATTTCTTTTCCAGCATAGCCTTTATATCGTTGACCACATCGAATGCCCTGAGACCCAAATTCTGCAGAGCCTTCTTCTCCGGTTTTTTATCATTATAGCCATCCAGAAGAATGGATGCATCACAGCCCTGAAACAATATAGTGTTAACCTAAGATTTTTTCAATTTATTTTCACAATAAGTTCCCGAAATGTAATTTTGGTGGAAAAAGTATTGTTTTTCCATACTATGAGATATGTCAGCTAGTTACCATTATATAGCCATCCAGAAGAATGGATGCATCATAGCCCTAAAACAATACAATGTTAACCTAATTTTTTTTCAGTTTCTTTTCACAATAAGTTTCCGAAATGTAATTTTGGTGGCAAAAATAATGTTTTTCCATAATGTGAGATATGCTTCACATTGGTTTTCAGATAATATTAATGCTTCACATTGGTTTCCAAATAATATTAATGCTTTGATGTTTTGAACATGGCTTTTGAAGATAAATAGTGTCAATGTTTCTAACTATCAAAGATGGATTCTGAAGATGAATTCACATCAATGAAACTTCTACAATAAACTACTTATACAATAAATTCAAAAGAAAATTTTGATTCTAATCCAACTCATAAAAAAACTAAGGATGCTAAATACTACTCCTAAACTTAAGTCACTACAAAATCCTGTAATTGACATGAGTGAGATCAAATGACTTTAAGTATGAGTCTATTGCAAAATCATGTAATAAACATGAGTGAAGTCAAATAATTAACTTTAAATATTTTGAAAATAAACAATCTACTTTAAAAAAATACCCAAACACTACTGAGCTAAGAAGATCATGGTGGGAAAAATAAATCTAGTGAGAAAATGATGATCCACTGGGTGAAAACAACAACTTCAGATTTGAAAATAGATGTTCTTAGTGTCATAAAGAGTTCTTGCCATGATCTTACCTTCTGAAGTAAAGATCTATGTGGGAAAGAGGCTTCGACTGCCACTCCCTATCTTTTTATTTCAATCTGAGAGATGCTTCGAATTCCAACACCCGATTCATAAATTATGAGAGCAGTGGGTTGTGGAACACGCTCACGGTGGGAGGAAGAAAAATATGAGCGTAGTGAGAGCAGATAGCTGTGGCACATACTCAGGGCTGGTGGCGGCGAGATATGAGTGCAGTGAGTGATCCAGAAAATGAATAACAAAACACATAAGAGGAAAATGAGACAATATTACAGAAGAGGGGTACATAAACTTACATTTGGAAAAACCAGCTTCGTGCAATAGAAAAACCATAGCCTATTGCTTAAACCTGAAACTTCTTCCCTTCCGAGCTTCAGATCTACATCAACTTTTATAACAGACACCTAATTCAAATTTCAACAACTAATTCATAAATTATGATATATCAGAACAAACCTCAACATCTACAGATTCCTAACTCTTAGAAAGTAAATAAAAATTAAAACTTATTTCTCAAGCATATGATACATTAATGTATTTGATTTTATCTAACACAATTTCCTTTCAGTGAAGAAAGCCTTGGCTCTATTCTAGTTTTTGCAAGGGAAAGGCAAGGTAAGACAATAATGGCTGCATCGGCTATGATTCTAAATCCGAAATCGGTGGCCGAGGGTGCAACAGGCAATATAGAGATGAGTATTCCTCCTCCCCATCTCCATTCCCATTACGAAATGGATGAAGAAGATCTGTATAGCAGATTGAAATCACTACAGAGATAGATGGAGTTCATCGACATTCAAGAAGAATACGTGAAGGATGAGCAAAAAAATCTAAAGAGAGAACTATTGAGAGCCCAAGAGGAGGTGAAGAGGATCCAGTTTGTGCCTCTGGTGATTGGGTAGTTCATGGAGATGGTCGACCAGAACAATGGAATAGTGGGTTCAACGACGGGATCGAAATACTATGTGAGGATTTTGAGCACAATCAACAGGGAGCTCCTGAAGCCCTCTACCTTGGTAGCCCTCCATCGACATTTGAATGCCCTAGTGGACATCCTCCCACTAGAGGTAGAATCCTCTATCTCACTCCTCTCCCAGTCTGAGAAACAAGACGTAACCTACAATGATATTCGGGGCTATGACATACAGAAACAAGAGATTTGGGAAGTCGTGGAGCTTCCACTCACACACCACAAGCCTTACAAGTAGATCAGAATAGACCCTCCCCTTGGTGTTCTTCTTTATGGCCCTCTAGGTACGAGGAAGACCATGCTTGCCAAGGTCGTCGCAAACCACACTACGGCTGCTTTCATTTGGGCCGTTGGCTCTGAATTTTCTTAAAAGTATCTTGGAGAGGGGCCAAGGATGGTTTGTGATGTATTTTTCCTTTCTAAAGAGAATGCAACTGTAACAATATTCCTTGATGAGGTGGATGCAATTGCAAAAACATGGTTTGATGTTGAAACTGGAGCTGATAGGGAATTTCATAGGATCTTGATGGAGTTCTTAAATCAGATGGATGGTTTTGATCAGACTATGAATGTGAAGGTGATTATGGAAACCAATAGAGCAGATACACTAGATCCCGCACTTCCATGTCCTAGAAGAATTGATAGGAAAATTGAGTTTCCTCTTCCTGATAGGAGGCAGAAACATCTTGTTTTCCAGGTTTGTACAACGAAAATGAACCTTAGTGATGAGGTAGACCTTGAAGGCTATGTATCTCGGCCTAATAAAATTAGTGCTACAGAAATAACTCCAATTTTTCAAGAAGCTGGTATGCATGCAGTGTGGAAAAACCATTATGTTATTCTCCCAAAGGATTTTGAAAAGGGTTACAGAGCCAATGTTAAAAACCAGACATAAACTTTGACTTTTATAAGTAATCTAACCTTTTCAAGAAACAAATATATATTTTTCAATTTCATCAATAGACATATCCTTTATGTTTAGTAGAAATGAATATGGATGATGCCAATTTGTATTTTTTGAGTATATTGTTACATGATTAAAATTGAAATACCTTGTGGTTTATGCTTTATTCAAATGTGATATCAAGATACTATCAAGATACATGAGAATGGAAATGCTATGTATTATAATAAAATTCATAGATTTTACCTGAGAAATTTCCCATGGCCAGTCCTGCTATCTTCGTCTATGGGGAGACCTTGCGAATCCTTGCCATTAACTTCCAGCTCTTTACCCTCATCACTCAGTTTGTTTCGATTTATCAAATGAGAGTAACTAGTGGCAAGAGCTTCTGCACACAGGGCCATGAATGTGGTTGCAAGACTAGGGAATGGGAAATTGTGCCAAGATGAGATTTTAGTAGGAAGAGATTTAAATGCATCCGGAGGGAATTGCAGTAAGGCAGTTGCAAGAACAAGACCCACAACAAAAGCCCTAATCACTAAGCCAACGGTAGATGACCAAAACAAAGTGATGTGTTTTGGGCAAGAGAAATGTTATTTTAATTCGATGTCTAAAATTTAAACTAAAAATGAATACTCCCTCCCTCCATTTTTGCAAACATCATTTTTAATATTATGCTCTCTAAATATCATTTTTAATATCATACCCATTGTCGTTTTGATGGATGTTGAGCATACTCATGATTCCTTGTAATGTCAACAATTGATTTAAAAAGAAGCTTCAAAAATCAATTCAATTTCATTCAATAAATTTATTTTAAAAAAATTGATGATGAACCATACAATGAGTGGTTTGAAAGGCATCCGAACTTAAAAAAATTATGTGATTTATCCAGAAGAGTTTTTAAAGAAATTAACTAATTAATTATTAAAATAAAATTGAGATAAAATAGTAAATTTAGGAGAGGTTCTGCAACCCATGGTTTTGCTCATGGTATTCCACCTTGCCAACAAGGATGAATTAACCCGATTGTAGGTCTCAACTAGACTTGCTCTTGTTTGGAATGGCTAATCCCAACAGGTTTTAAGGATTGTTATAAGGGTTAGGGGAATAATGAGTTAGTGGTTAAGGGATTCAGTATTAGGGGCTTAGGGGTTAGGGGTTAGAGGTTTAGGGTTTAGGGGTTAGGGGAATAATGATTTAGTGGTTAAGGGGTTAGGGATTGGGGGCTTAGGGGTTAGGGGATTTAGGCACATTTAGGGGTTAGGGGAATAATGAGTTAGTGGTTTAAGGGATCATGGATTGGGGTTAGGGGAATAATGAGTTAATGGTTAAGGGGTTATGGTTTGGGGGGTTATGGGTTAGGGGATTTAGGCACATTTAGGGGTTAGGGGAGTAATGATTTAGTGGTTAAGGGATTAGGGATTGGGGTTAGGGGAATAATGAGTTAGTGGTTAAGGGGTTAGGGTTTGGGCGGTTATGGGTTAGGGGATTTAGGCACATTTAGGGGTTAGGGGAATAATGAGTTAGTGGTTAAGGGATTAGGGATTAGGGGCTTATGGGTTAGGGGATTTAGGCATAGTTAGGGGTTAGGTGAATAATGAGTTAGTGGTTAAGGGGGGCTTCGGGGTTAGGGATTTAGTAGTTAAGTATTTTAGGGGTTATGGGTGAGGAGTTAATGGGTTATGGGTTAAGCGTCAACAATTTAGGGTTTAGGGGTTAAGGGGTTAGAGGTTTAGGTGTTAGTGGTTTAGGGGTTTAAGGGTTTAGAGGTTTATGGTTTAGGGGTTAAATGGGTTAGGGTTTTAGGGGTTTAGGGGGTTAAATGGGTTAGGGGTTGGGAATTAGTGTTTAAGGGGTTAAGGGTCTGGAGGTTTAGGGTTTAGGGGGTTAAATGGGTTAGGGGTATAGGGGGTTAAATGGATTAGAGGTTGAGAATTAGGGGTTAAGGGGTTTTCGGGGTTAAATGGGTTAGCGGTGTAGAGGTTAGGGGGTTAGGGGATTTAGTAGTTAAGGACTTTAGGGGTTAGGTGTTGTTAGGGATTAATAGGGTTAGGGTTTAGGGGGTTAAATGGGTTAGGTTTTTATGGGTTTAGGGGGTTAAATGGGTTAGGGGTTGGAAATTATGGCTTAAGGGGTTATGGGTTAAGGGTTAGAGGTTTAGGGTTTAGGGGGTTAAATGGGTTAGGGGTTTAGAGGTTTAGGGGGTTAGCGGATTTAGTAGTTAAGTATTTTAGTTGTTAGGGGTTAGGGGTTAAGGGGTTAAGGGGTTAGAGTTTAAGGGGTTATAGGTTTAGGGTTTAGGGGTTAAATGGGATAGGGGTTTAGAGGTTTAGGGGGTTAGGTAATTTAGCAGTTAAGGATTTTAGGGGTTAGGGATTAGGGGTTAATGGGGTTAGGGTAGGGGGTTAAATGGGTTAGGGTTTTAGGGGTTAATGGGTTAGGGGTAGGGAATTAGGGTTTAATGGTTAAGGGTTTATAGGATTAGGCTTTAGGTGGTTAAATGGGTTAGGGGTTTAGGGGTTTAGGGGGTTAAATGGGTTAGGAGTTAAGGGTTAAGGGTTTAGAGTTTTAGGGTTAAATGGGTTAGGGTTTTAAAGTTTTATGGTTTAGGGTGTTAAATGGGTTAGGGGTTTATGGGTATTGGGGGTTAAATGGGTTAGGGGTTTGGAATTAGGGTTTAAGGGGTTAGAGGTTTATGGTTTAGGAGGTTAAATGAGTTAGGGGTTTAGATTTTTAAGTGGTTAGGGTTTAAGGGGTTAAATGGGTTAAGGTTTTAGGGGTTTAGGGGGTTAAATAGGTTAGGGCTTGAGAATTAGGGTTTAAGGGGTTAGGGGTTAAGGGTTTATAGGTTTAGGGTTTAGGGGGTTCAATGGGTTAGGGGTTTAGGGGGTTAAATGGGTTAGTGGTTAAGGGTTTAGAGGTTTAGTTTTTAGGGGTTAAATGGGTTAGGGGTTGGGAATTACTGTTTAATGGGTTAGGGGTTAAGATGATAGTTCCATTGGTATTTGTTTGTGCACAATAGTTGCTTATTCTTTGTGTCTCAATGTAACAATTTTGTAGGCATTTTTTCTTGTTGTCATCTCTTCTCTATTTATTAATTTCTAGTATTTTTTAGCCATTGCTTTACATTTATTGAGGAAAATTTATATTGTAATTAAACCAAATGTATGTTCAATCTCCAGTTTCAAACTTAGCCACAGTTTTGTCACACAATTTAAGTCCAGAGAATGGCCATCTGATTAAGTCTCAATAACCACACTGCACCTCATGACTGCTACAAAAAAGCTTAAGTTCGAGTGTCCCACATTCATGAGAAAGTTGGCTCTTATACTCTTGCTCCACCTGACATTGGGGAAGAGAGAGGGACGTAGGAGAGGAAGGGAGAGAGAAGAAGGACGAGAGATAGGAATTAAGAGAGAGGAACCAATATCATAGAAGAAAAAATATGTGACCAAATTACTCTATAGGGAGATGGGAGATAGGGGCACCCTACCTACCTAACTAAATGTCTAAACCAAATGTGGTGTAATCGTCTATATTGGTGGTTGATTATACGAGGAGAGGATTTTATGAGGAGGCACCGGATTTTTAATGTGATATGCAAAAAATAAGTACTGAACCTAACCATTTCACATTTACCAATGTTCTCTCTGCATGTGCTAATTTGGTAAATTTCGAACATGGAAACAAAGTCGTGTTTTTTGATCACCTCCCACGAGGATTCACCAATTGTGAGAACACAATGCTTGTGGTTGCATCTTCTAAATCATCATCACTTCCACCAACACCTCATCCAATAATGCTAGTATAAAAAGTCTCAAGCTCTCGGCAGCGAAAAGGAACATAATTTATGCACCCTCAATCTCTTCTACATACTTGTAGCTCTCCTCCCAAACCAAAGCCACTAGTGTTGTGTGTTCACTTTGCCCTGAATCTTGTGCAAACATCCCCAGGTAAGGAACTCTTGCACCAAAGTATGGATCCACTATGTGTCATATCCACTGAAGGAGAACATGTTCCAAACAATAGGTAAATTCTCAAAACTACCCCTCTATGGGATGTTGAGAACTCCAAAATGCCACATGCTCATTAATGAAATCTATAAATTGAGAACTTTCGTAGAAGACTTGAAGTCATACTGAACTTGGACCAAAAGGGTCAGGATCTGGGTAGCGCAAAGGAACATTTGCAATATGATTTGTACTAGGCTCATCTAGATCATTTTGCATGGATATCTCCTGGAGTTGAAATGTATATTCCAGGTTTCATAGAACATCTCCCATGGAAGGCATGTCGAAGCCCATCTCTTTCAATAAATTTTCAGTAGTCTCCCTAAACATTTTCAGAGAACTAGAGTTGATGGTCCCAACAAGGTGAGGGTCAATGATTTTTTCAAGCTTGCCCTTTTTCTTCCAGTGCATTTCCCACTCTTCTATATTGATTTTTTCTCTGGGAAAAACAAAATTAATATTTTCCCTAGCATACAAGAACTCCAGTAACACTACTCCAAAAGAATACACATTAGATTTATCTGTTAGTTATTGCAATCTGAAGTATTCAAGATCAAGGTACCCAAGGGCCAAAACTGCCTTCGGATTCAGTCTTTGAATGTCCAAAGCCCGCCATTTTTTCTCGTGATCCTGTTATCGTGGAGATATTTGAAATTTAGATAAGTTCATAGGATTCACTACAAGGGAATTAGATTACATTGACCATATATTGGAGCTTCATTGGTATCTCGCCAGTCAAACAGTTTTCCAACAAGTCAAGGGAGTCTAAATTGGTGCAGTTGAAAATGAAAGGCAATATTGTTCTGTCGAGGCCAAATCCCATGATGCTAAGCTTGAAAGCCCTCTCATTATTGCATGTCACGCCTTCGAGCTCTGAGATGATGATGTTGCAGGGGTTTTTATCTTGTCTCCAATCCACGGTCACACCTTCGATCTCCAATCTTTGGTCCATTGCATGAGCTTGGGTACATAAACCCAACACCATATCGGGTTAACAGACATTATGAGTATTCGACGAATAAATATCGATAGAGAAATGGAATTATGGAGACATTGGCTATCATACATATTTGGCTTCCTTTGTTAGTGTACCAAAGTTTTCGGTCCTCCAAAAGGAGCCTTCTTCCCATTCTTTCCTCTAAAATCAGGGTTCATTAGTGCTGCCATATATGCTAATAAATCCCCTTCACCATCTCCCCTATCAGGAAATCTGAGTTGTCAAACAAAAATGTGAAGGTCAAGTTCTCCCTCGTCGAGGGTTATATGGCATGTCTGGTAACTGTGCAAAGATTATCCTTTTAAATACATTTCTAGATGGTGGTATGATGCAGATATCCCATTTAATGTTGCTCACTCACCTTACTACAAAGCCATGCCGGACTCTATTATAGCGACAGGAAAGGGCTTCAAAGTCCCTACTATGCATGACTTGAGGGGAGCTCTTTTTGCAAAAAGAGATTTACTACTTTGATTATTAATCAAATGTAAAAACAATAATATTATTTTATTTAAAGCTTAATTTGATATAATTATGTAAATTATGTATTAAATGAAATAAATATATTCATTGGTACAATTCTCATAAAAATTGATAAAACTAAACACATTTATCCATTATTACACAATAAACCATACTTAAATATTTTTAATTACATATTTATAACCATTAATAAAGGTTTATATATTATTAAAAAATTAATTAAATTTTGTACCTAAACAATTAACAAAAGTTCATAAGACCATTAAAAATTAACCAAGGTTCATATCAAACAATTAATAAAAGTTCATACACCATTAAAAAACTAATTAAGGTTCATAACTAAATTAACAAAGGTTCATACAATACTCCTCGATGGGGGTGAGGTCTAAGAAACACATGGAAGGCGTCTCGCATGCTTAAAAATAAGTGGAGCGAGGTTGAGGGACGGTACTCCTAGTCCCTTCACCATAACGCATGCAGCGGGAAAGTTACTGGCTTCACGTTGGCAATTCGTGTGAAAAATAACTGCACATTGGAGTTCAGAGGTCGTGAAAGGATAAGGCGATGGAAGATGAGGGAGCCCAAAATTAGATTCATAAATATGGTTTGGTGTTGTTCTTGATGGTGGCCTCCGAAGAGGAAGCATAAACATCGCAGGAAGGTTTACAGAGGGAGTGGCTTATGTGTCCTTGTCGTTGGAATTTGCTAGTGCGATGTGTTCAACTGGTCCCTGTTGCTCGGTTTCTTAGCCATTGTCTGTGTATGGGTTAAGGATAGGAAGTTGAAGGGAAGTGAGCTCACTGGTTTCCATTTTTCTTGGCTTTCGATGAGCCTATTTTTTCATGATAAGAGAGGAATCTAGAATTTGCAGTCCAGGAAACCTCAAGGGTGGTGGCTAAAAACTAGTTTCTTTCCAAATTTTGTGCCCTCCAGCGTGGGTGTGATGGTGTTTAGTGGATTGGTGTATTGTCTCTATGTGGAGAATTTGAAGGCTAGTCACTACCCTCAGGGATATTACGCTTAGGTGTCAGCTACTTTGTCATCGTTTGTTGTTCAATTTCCTATGTTAGTTTGGTGGGTGATGGTATTTGGTTTTGCTGGTGGTGGAAGTCTTTATCTGGTAGTGGGAGGTGTCTTTTTGCTTCCCTGTGGTGGTGGGAGACGATGTTTGGCTCCTTCGTTAGTGGTGTTTGTTTTCTATAGTGGGGGGTCTGGTCTCTAGACTCTGCACATGGTGGGGTTCCTTGACCTTGGCGAATTATGAAGCCCCCGGTGTGGTGTGGGTGTTCTCCCTCCCTTGTCATCCATGGCCTTGTGGGGGTGGCAAACTCAGAAATAATCACGGCGACTCCATGATAGGGTGGAAAGACTTTGGGGAATGCATGACTCACTAGTGTGGGTGTGCATGGGGGCTGTGGAGGAGGTAAGTGAGGGGATAACAGAGGTGGGGGTTTGAGGGTTCAAAATCAGATTTGTCGGGGTGGAGGAGGTCGTGGTGGTAAGGGAAATCGTGGGTTTGATTTATTTGAGGTAAATGGGGGGCAGGTTATCCAACATTGTTGCCTAGAGAATTGTCGTGCACTTATCAACAACCTGATGGAAAGAGTGGACACAACTAAGAGCTTATGTCATGAGGAGCATGCAGAGTAGATGTCAACATTGGACTGAATGCACTATTTACAATGACAAGTCTGGGGGAGACGGGTAGTGGTTTGGCGAGGCCAAAATCAACTCACTGAGAAAGTAGAAAAGTTGGAGACTTGGTTGGCACACTTTGAAGTGCACAGTCAGTGTGACTTCGGTGTCCTCCACTGCATCTAGGAACAACCACGTACAACCCTGCATCCATCATGTTGGATGACTAGTATGATATTTGGTTTTCTTTAATTATTTTTATATGTGTTTTGGTGCCTCTGGGCCAACCGTTTATGGACAATGTCCCTAGTCCCTCTTTTGTATTTTTTTTCATCTGGTGCAATTTTTTGTCAACAAACCCAGTCAAGGTGAGACCACCTATTTTGTAACTGGCTATATGTACTCCTTTTTTCCTACATGAATATAATATTGACTTACAAAAAAATAAAGGTTCGTACATCATTAAAAAATTAATTAAGTTTCATACTTAAATTAATAAATTTCTGTACCTATTTACTATATAGGTCTATAAATATATATTTTAGGTTTATCTATTTAGTATTTATCAAATGTAAATAGGATGATTTAATACTAGATTTAAATGAACTCACATGTTTAACATAAGAAATGTTATATTTATCTCTTTATTAAGTGTAAATATGAAGATTTAACCTTAGATTTAAAACAAATCTCACTTTTAACATAAATCAATCAAGTTTAAAAAATAAACTTTATGGCCAAATATTAAATATAAATATAAATATTAATTTGGCTATCTAATTAATATAATTATAACCTTTACTAAAATTATAATGAAGGCATTAGTGTAAAGTTGATAGATGATACATGAAATTATGTTAATGGTAGATGAATCCATCTGCACTATTAAACTTTAGATAATAAAGGGTATTCATAATTTTAACACTGTAAATTCAGAGACCCCTTTGTCTCTAAATTTTAACACTGCAAATGGATTCAGAGGCACCTATAGTGAAATGTAACACTTCAGTACGAAAATTGCAATTTTCCATATATGAAGTGACACAATTAAAAATTACTGACATAAATGACAAATTCATATACTTGTTGTACTTGTTATTTGGCCACATTTTTATTCTTGGACTATAATATTCATTTACATTAATCATTATTAATTTTGTCACTTATTATCTAGTCATATATTTTAATCCTAGACTAAATTAGTCATTTAAGTTAGTCGCTTTTACTTTAGTCACTTATTATCTGGTCATATATTTTATCCCTAGACTAAATTAGTCGTTTAAGTTAGTCACTTTTAGTTTAGTCACTTATTATCTAGTTGTATATTTTATTCCAAGACTAAATTAGTCATTTAGGTTAGTCGCTTTTAGTTTTGTCACTTATTATCTAGTCATATATTTTATTCCAAAACTAAATTAGTCATTTAAGTTAGTCATTTTTAGTTCGGTCACATAAAATTGCTCAAATTTAGTAGTAATTCACTTGAAATAACTGTGGTCACTAAAAATTTTAGTCACCTAATCATTAATTTCATCATTTTTTACTATTGCAAGTTAATTAATATATTGAAAAAGTGTTTAGATTATCTCTTTCAAAATTTCATTAATTATGTCATCTGGCTTTGTAATATTTGATGCAACTAGCATTTTGCATGTAAATGTTTGTCATTACACTATAATTTAATACAATTTACACTATAAACTAATACCATGACTTTTGCATGCAAATGTTTGTCATTGCACTATAATTCAATACAATTTACACTTTAAACTAATACCATGACTTTAATTAGATGTTTGAAGTTCCATTCTCATTACTACGTGACATATGGAATGATTCTTGGATTTAATATTTATAGTTAGATTTACATGAGAAGATTATGTTAATGTGTGTATGAATGGAAGACCAGTTTTCAATATAAAAGGATTGAAATTTTTATTTTCGAGATGTACACGTGTGTGAATCTAAAGTAATAAAATAATTTTGTTTTATTACTTTTAAATTAAATAGGTTTAATCATATTTTGAGGCACAACTAACGTAATAAGGGGCAATGGTGATGGAAAATAGGGCATTAAAATAATATTCTATAATAAATTTAACCTCGTTATGACAATTTCATTCAAAGAATCCATAGTTCTCTCTAATAATAATATCTTGAATTATTGTAGGTATGATGTTTATATTAAAAGAAATTAAAAATTATTTATGGCATGCCTTATTGTAAGTATAATGTGTATAAGTGAAGAAGTACACACAATAGGAATGATGAAGGATTAGAGTTTCACAAAATAATAGTTTAAAAGTAGCGTAAGTTAACTTTGTACATCAACAAAGGATTTTTCATCTTTTGGATGGGAGGGAAATGGTCTTAAATCTTAGTTTGAAATCCAAGAGTTATCCTCATTTGAAGGTTGAGAGATAAATAGGTCATCCTAGGTATGCATCCCTAGTTCTAAGTATAAGGTAGGCCTCTATAGAGAAGTAATAATTCTTAACAATGATTTGTGGCATGCCTTATTGTAAGTATAATTTTTATAAGAGAATAAGTACACACAATAGGAATGATGGAGGATTAGAATTTCACAAAATAATAGTTTAAAAATAGTGTAGGTTAACTATCTACATCAACAAAAGATTTTTCATCTTTAGAATGGGAGGGAAATGGTCTTAAATCTTAGTTTGAAATCCAAGAGTTATCCTCATTTGAAGGTTGAGAGATAAATAGGTCATCCTAGGTATGCATCCCTAGTTCTAAGTATAAGGTAGGCCTTCATAGAGAAGTAATAATTCTTAACCTCTCCATTTGGCATAGTAGGTGAAAAATCATTTAAACATAATTTAAAAGAAAAATAAAAAAATAATATTTTGTATGAAATAAATATGATAGAAATATCAATTTGGTAATTTTTTAGGAAGATTATATACATATTATAAAAAAAGCATGCTTAGCATCCATATTTTCTATATGATTCTCTCTCGTTCTTATACAATAATGTAAGTTTCCTATGCCTCCTTAATTATTGCAACAAAAAACACTTGATCTAATTCAAGCATACTATGATTTTTAGATTCATTTGATTTCTATATTATAAGTGAAAATAATGTATATATGTTATTTTCACTATATATGTTGTTTCCACTTTATCCCATGTAGTTACATCCTTTTGTTAACTTTCAACATAATTCCAAATGAACTAAGGAACAAGTGATTATCATTTAATTCCATCACAACTTTTCTATTCTTAGGTGAAATTTTAGTTTCTTCACTATCAATACCTACACAACTTTCAACATTTGTAAAATAGAATGTTTGAAACATGTAGCTACTATTATTATTAACGAATAAATTATTAGTAAAAATTCAAAAAATATATTATTATGCTTGTCATATATTAATTTTTTAAATAATTAGTAATGAAAATAATAACTTTGTTTTTCAAGTTATAATTTAGTTAACTTTTAGAGTAGATGGTGATAGGGTGTTACATTAAGGCACTTCATGGTGTAAAAGTCACATGTTCGAAACTATGTGGGAAAAAGGCCATCCACACTAAGGTGAACCCACATCTCAAAAAAATCTTACACACTTCTTTGTATTCTTACCATAAATATGTTTTGTGCTCTATTTAAAGATAAATAAAGGAATTGTTAAAATATATATATAACAAAAAAAAAACAAAACAAAACAAAACTTAAATAATACTACACCACTTATCAATAAAGTTCTCATCTTTAAATGTTAGTATTGAAGTGGTAAAGGCTCAAAACTTTATCTATTTTTGCAGATTTTATTATAAGGCATGTATACTGTACTTTAAAACTTTAGTTTTCTTTTTCATAAATTCAAAATTAAAATAAATCTGAATCCATATATATGCTCTCTTCATGTACATGATACATCTTATTATTATAACTAACCAGAGTTCCATGGTAATGATATGGTTGTCCATGCATGCAACATTGAGTAATATATAAATTTAAAAGTAACTTAACTTGCAAACTTGATAATTTGTAAATGAAACAAATAAATCCATTCTCACTACATTCATCAAAAGTAATGTAACATTGATATAATATAACTTTAATTCCACATCATGAATTTAAAAGCCAATGAAGACATTGTCATATACACAAGTTCAAATTCTTGTACTTGTATTCCAAATTGGTCTAGTTATACATTTTTCTCTTTTACAAAATGGGCCCATGGCCCATGGTATTCCCAACATAGATAATGGAAGGTCGTGCCCATAAATGAAATAATGGAAAAATGACATCATGACTGATTTATAAATTGGGTCTATATGTCACCCTCGCCACACTTGGCACTCCCAAGTGCTTTTCAAAATTGATATTGCTGCAAAAATTAAATAACCAATTAGTTGTAAAATCCAAAATGCATAGAATCAATTGTTGTTAATTCATGATAAGATTTTGATCAACTACTCATTCTCACCATGAAGATCTAAGGCAATGGAGAAGATTGTCCTTCCTCGGCAGATGGTGGAGCTGTTGTTGATGGATATAGGAATGGTTCATGGGTGATGGATAAAGGCATAGTGGAAGTGAAATCGGAAAAAGGTAGTGGGTGTGGGTGGTGATACACCCCCACCGGTTGTAGGATAGTGGGAATCACCCTAGGGCGAGGGATCACCCTAGGGGGGGGAATTGGAATGTCAAAGGTGGATGATTGAAACAATGAGAAGGGTGGATGAATAAATGGTAGGGGTGGGGATTGGGAAGAGTTTGGGGAGGTGGTTATAGGCATGGGAGAATTTATGATGGAGAAAGGTGGTCGGTGTGGGTGACAATAAATCCCCACTGGTTGTACAATAGGAGGAAGCACCCTCGGGGAGGAAATTGGGATGCTAATGACTGGAGCAGTGTTCAAACTGCTATAGTTTTTTTCACCAACATGCTCATCAAATAATTGAATTCGACAAGCTGGAACATTGTGAGATGTGGTTCCCTCGACTGTAACAATAAAAAATTTCATATAGTTATGAAAATGCATCGAAAATGATAATATATCGTATTTCACATAAAACAATGCATGCCATCAAATTTCCATACCATTTTTCTATATAATATAATGTTGCACTAACTCAGGCATGTGGCCCACACTTCTTTGGTGTTGAGAAGATAACTCCAATTGCTCATCCATGTTTCTTTTTTTTGCACAAACTCGTCCAACCTTTTCAAAATGTGGTTTATCTTTCCCTGATTTTGACTTGCGCCCACATTGTTTTTTCTTATTGACTGGGCTCAATAAACTATGTTTTCTTTTAGTAGTGATCTTTGATGGAGTTATAGTATTGAAAAGCATTCTATTGTATTCTTGACATGCTTTGTCTACCAAATTGTTCAATGCATTTGCTTGCTCCAAATTTGTAGGTATTATGGATCTCAATTTCTCATGAGTTGATGAGTTAACACGTTTCATCTCATCATCTTCAAATAATGCACTATCTGGTCGTACATTGGTCGATTCAACATTATTAATGCTTGTTTCATTATAATAATTTATATTTGGAGGAGAATCAAAGCATGGCGGAAGCTCCGTTTGGATTTCTAGGCCCAATATAGGTGTTTCATTCAAATCAAATAAAATTGTAGGCCTTTATGTAGTAGGATTAGTGACACTAGGTAGTACATTTTCACCCAAACTAATGTTACTCACCAACATCTCAACTTTCAGTACATGTTTACAAACATTTCCATTCAAGGCCCAATTGCAATTACAGAAGTGTAGATTGGAACCTTTATATATGACATTGTACCAAATATCACGTGTATCCTTATTTTGGCTACAAACCCAATAACCATTGTTACTCTTTTCATCAAGCACACAATCTTCATTTTGGATTTGGCTAGCTCTACACTTGGATGAATTCAATTGTTCCTCAATTTTTCTAGGCCGTACAAAACCAACTTCTTTTAAACGTTGCATATGATTGTAATATAATACAACCTTTGTCAACAACACATATATTAACCAATCGACACGTCTATGACATGCATTATTATTTTCGCTTAGGTACCTTTCCTTGATATGCCGATGATAAGATTCAATGGAATTATTTGTATCCTGATTGGAATGTGGAAAATTTCTGTATGCTTTTGCCCACATATCTGTAGAAAGAAATTTATTAGCTATGAATTAATAATACATATGACATGAAAAATAGTCATTAAAGTCACTTACAAGAAACTTACATATTTTGTTGTTGGCTAACCAAGTTGTTTTAAAATATTCCAAAAACCTTGGTTGGTCACTGAATCTTTCAAAGAACCTTTCAACTGTATTTTTTATAGATTCATCATCTTCACATGTGTGCATGATTTCTCCTAAAGAACGAAAAATGTGGATTTGGTTTTCCCTTCCTTGGACTTTATTTCCAACATTCTTCAACCATGCACGACGAACATGCCACACACATAATAATATTTTACACTTGATTGAAGACTTGGAATATCACAATTTATTAGAGGGAATATACATTAACAATATTTTTATGTCTCTTATAAAAGAATAAACACATCACCTTAACACTTCAATTTCAGCAGTAGCATCATCTGTGATGAAGGCTTGAACATGCCAATCTGGTCGCTCTTTCTTCCCAATGGCAAAGAGAGTTGACATCCATTTAGAAATATCAGCTATAGTATTGCGTGATGATATCACCCAAGCTACTGGAACCCCATTGTGATGTTTGTCGAAAACCATTAAGGTGTACAGTTGATACTACATTACAAACAATGTACATAATTATATTTATATAAGTTACATGCATTAAAATGAGGTTGAATATATGAATGAAATTTAGGATAAATTTGTACTCACCCCATACTTATTTGTACTAAATGTTGAATCCATTGAGATTATATTATTGTGAGAATATTTTAGCATCATTGAGTGCATCCACTTTGTTTGTATGCCTATAATAAAAGGGATGTTTTCAACAATATCTTGTTTTTGGTAGAAGAAAAAGTTCTCAGGGCATTCCCTATACCAACATTCTACACTATTTGGATCACTTTGATCTTTAACATACTCTAGCCTTATGGTATCATTGAAAATTGTTAATATATATTTTCTTGTCATATATGTATCTCGATATGTCCCTGTGTATAACTCACCAAATCCATCCTTCACGTCAGATATGAACTTGTCCCATATCATTGTAACATTAAAACCTCTTTGGATTAAATTTTGGACAATAGATCACATATCCCTTGTTAAATGTGGTGCATAACTGAATCTCATAGGCCTACTGATTGCATATTTTCCATGACAAACAACATTGAATTTATCAATATGCCTACATGCAGTATATATTATTCCAACATCGTCTGATCTAAGTTGAAGTGATTGCACAATGAAGCGACATTGGCAACCAACTTTAGTGCTTTCATGTTGACTGCGTTTTTTTTAATATATGAGTATGCACTCATAATTTGGTTTTTGCACTCCGGACCATATGCACACCAACATCTGTATATAAATTTTTTACAACATATTAGATATAACATATCTACGTACTGTAAAAAATTATACGTATATTGATAAATATATAAAGACTCACATAACGTACTCCAGATATGTTGAGCAATATGTTTGTTTGATATCCTCTACTTTTTTATTTCAATGGGAATAAATATGAAATTGAGTGGGTGCAGATTCACTCGATTTATCTCCTCTTATAAAATCATCAAGTCAAAAATATGGAATAATTGAAATTTGGTCCCCATCAATATTTTTCCATGTTAAGTCTTCTGCTGCAAATTAAATCATATCCTTCGGGTCTTCAACTTCCAACCCATTAATCCTCTCCCACTTACACATTCTTCAAATATCTATACACATTCCATTGAAAACGATTTGGTTTGAGTAAATATTGAGGTCTTGATTAATGCATATCACTAAGAATGGAAATCACATTTTTAGGTAAATATTTTATACTTTTCAGATAAACCACTTTGGAAAAAGCAATATTTGGGTCATTAATAAACTTAGATATTTCTCACAAATTTAGACTAACCATGTATGAAATATGATGTCTTCATGGAGGTGGTGTCACCAACATAGTGTCATGGGGTGACTTGTGATGAGTGGTTGAGGGAAAAGGTGATTTTGATGCCTCCCTTTAGCTAACCTACATGGAAACCTAACTTTACCCTTTTCCCCAGGAACTTTAGAATCACTAATAAATGGAACAACCATAAGTTGATGAGAATATTTAGACCACACTTCTAAGACTCTACGTATACTAGAACAATCCTTAAGAAGGTGAGCACCCTTACAAATATTGCAAAGGTATTTGGGGTTGTGTTTCATGTTGGAGGGTTCCTCAACATTACTAACACTCATGACTGTGGTTGGTTTGTTAGACCCTTTCTTATTTTTCTTCTTCTTCTTGTTCCTTTTCTTCTTCTTCTTAACCTCCTAGTTACTAGTATCAAGACTTTCAACAAGAGAAAAAGAAGAAAGGGTCGAATACATGATGGGTGAAGAATTGATTTAGTCATGATAAAATATTGGACGCTATATGTCCAGCAGTCCAATGGTTACTAAACTAGACTAACAAATTATCTATATATGTATGTTTCGATTTCTTTACAATGAACAAGAAAATCCTTTTATTTATACAATAAGATGCATTTATCATGAGATTATATAGTGTGCCTTGTTTATCATATACATATTTTTTTATGTTTTTTTAAAACAAAGTTTCTAATATTTAAAAAAAAAAATGATTCTCTATGTATGGCACTCCCAAGTGAATTTCCAAATTGATATTTCTACAAAATTTACATTAATCAATTAGTTGTAAAAAAAATGCATAGAATCAATTTCATTAATTCATATGATATTTTGATCAATTTCTCATTCTCACCGTGAAGATCTAAGGAAATGGGGAAGACTACCCTTCTTGGGTAGATGGTGGAGCATTTGGTGATGGATATAGGCATGGTTCATGGGTGATAAATAAAGGCATGGTGTATTTGAAATAGGAAAAGGGTAGTTGGTGTGGGCGATGATAAACCCCCACTGATTATATGATAGTGGGATTCAGTGTGTTAATTAGGGCCCTTCAAAGAGGGATCAAAGGGAGAGACATAACACCTCTTCCCAAAAAATCCCCAAATGTATCCTGACTGAGTGTATATCAACTCGAGTTGTTGGGATTTGCTAATGGCATCCTCTTCGAAAGTAGGTCCTTGGGTTGCCACATCTTTAGAAAGATCTGCCATGAGAGTTTTCAAGAACAATTCTAGTAAAAATCGATCATCGAGTTTGGCTTTACACAAACTTCTTTGTCGCCTCCATTCATGGAGATGGTCCAAGATATGGAAAACTGGCATTTGCCTAAAATGGGTGAGTAACTCCATTCAAGAGTCATGGTGGATGGGTAACTAAAAATATGTAAGGAATGCGGTGGAAAGGGTGCTAAAGGTTTCGTGCATAGCAGAAGGCTGCTCCACATACCATTTCGTGGCTTGTCCTGTTAGGGTGCGCTAAAATAGTCTTAGTCGAATGGCATCATCTGTGATGCTATTTGATGAACACCATAGGTGGAAAGTAATTATATAATTTCATGGTCTTTCGCTTGCTTCCCTTCAAACTTTGGTATGTCGGAAGGGAGCTTCATGGGCATAGGGGGCCAATTGGGATTATGTGCAATGGGATCATTCGTTAGCTTTGTTAGGTCATGAATATCAATGATGTTAATAAAGATAATGATGTATTGACTGCCATTGTGTGATGTGTGACCACCATTGTCTGGGTGGTATGGTTTATGGGGGATGTCTAGGGAATGGAACCCTGTGACATACCTAGCTGCACATTCCACTGGCTCCTCGAAGGGGTGCCGCTCCTCTGCCCTCTGGGGGTTGTGGGAGGAGTTTTGTGTGGTTTCTTTGAGGGGGTGTCCACAGGTGTGGTGTTGGGTGACCCTGGGGGGTTTCCAACTAAAGATGCCCCGATAAAGGAAGATCTAATACGGGTGGCAGTGTGTTGTATTTGACACCTAAACGATGAAAGATCTGGCACTCCTCCCTCTATTGGGGGGAGGTCCAAAAAATCTCTAGATCGATGAGGTCTTGTTGGGTCCATTATGGTGTCGACTAGATTTGGTTTTGGAAATATTTTTCTGTTTTTCTGAGAGGAGAGAGATTATTACCAAAGCAAAATTCCATCCCATACATAAAACAAAGCGAAAAATAAAGGTAAAATTTTCCCTTTAGATTAATCCTATCTGATCAGTCAATAAAAAAATGTGGTTTTGGTTGTTTCACATATGATACTTAAATCCTAGAATACCTAATCATCCTCACACTCTCAAATATAACTGGGCCTTGCGAATATATCTTCTGAATGTTGGGCAACGTCCCGAAAGAGTTGGCAACGCCTTTCAATCAACCGAAGAAAAATCGACCAAAGTAAAGGTAAGAGGACCTAGTGATGCTTGCACCATCACCTATAGGGAAGGATGCCATAAATTTGGCTACTAAGTATCGTTGTACCACGTGACAATTCGAGTCTTGAGATTCTTGGTATTCAGCTACCAGTATCGAGTACGAGATGGGTCAGCTAGCCCCAAATAGTACGTACACACTGGGCCTAAGCTTAGCCCCCTCTGAATCGGGTCTCTGTAGCGCTCGAGAAGTCTACTCCGTGGGTGGATAGACGGATTTAAAGCTCCCTAAAAATTCAACTTCTATGTTTCAAGAATGTAAATGACCATGGTGGATTATTGGATGCCTACCTGCAATGGTCCTAACTTGAACTATTAATTCTTTTGTGGCCCCTGTGGGGAGATTTTAATGAGTTCAATTAATGGTTAGTTTTAAAGAGTCTAAATTTTCGTATGGTGTGCCTTTGTGAAGCGACAGTAAGAATAGGATGAGGGCCCTAGTTCGTTGAAGCTTCATGTGTGAAATAAAATGAACAATCACAACGTTGTAAGATGGGGATATACGGTGATCCTTTTCACTCCTTCCTACTTACACTATGTTTGGTTGTTCCTTTCACAAAATAAGCAATGTGTGGATAAAGGGCTGCTTACAACTTGTCCTATTTAAACTAAATGTTTGCACTATAGGGAGAGCATTGATATGCATACCCAGGGTCACCGTTAGGTGCAAGGGCGGAAAATATTACTTTCTTTCTTTTGGTATTTTAATCCTAGTCCCAAAATCCTAATGCAAAAATTAAAACCTGATTTAATGCAAGAATTTGAAAACTAACTAAAGATGTGTGGACTTGGGCCACTTACTCTTTGTTAATTAACCTATGTGTATGATATCCACTATCAATAATCAGCTTATTTAGATGACATGTGTGGATATGGTCCACGTTTCTTGTCTCCTAATTAAACTAGGTGAGTATATGATAGTAAACTAAAAATTAGAATGATGCACTAGCTACACTAAAGTTCAGCTAACACATATGTCTAACAGTCAAGAAATATCAACACAGTGTAAAGCAAATTCAAAGAGCACATACAAGAATAGAGTCATTAAAGCCAATTCGTTCTTCAAGATTTTTTTCAAATAAATAAAAAATAAGAATTATTAATTACAATAAAAAAATAAGTTTTAATGTTTAATTATATATTAAAAAAAATATTATATAACAGTTTGATATATGTTTCGATTTTAATTTTAAAATTTAATTATTACTATACAAATATTTAATGTTAACTAAAAATTCTAATTTTTTTTAAATAACATATTTAATGTTAACTAATAATTCCAATTCTTTTAAAATAAAAATGATGTTACTCATAATCATAATTTAAATAAAATAATTTTTTATTATTAATAAATTTAAAGTATGAAATTTAATATTTAATGTCATTTATAAAATTATATATATATGAAATGAAATTTAATTAATAATTTAATATTAAAAAATTTAAAAACAATTATAAAAAATAAATAATTAGATAATAAATTATTTTAAGTAATTTAATTTTTTAAATAATAGTAAAATATAAGTATAGTTATTTTTTTTTTGTTTTAATTCAAGGAATTTAAACATTAAATTTTTTTTCTTTACTTTGTAATAAAGCGATCACTAATTAAACTAAACCTAATAAACTAAATATAGATATTTTTATTATTAATTAAATAATAATATTTATTATAAAATTAAATTAGACTATGATTTTTTGTCTTAAAAGATACAACTTATTCTGAATTTTACTTTTCCAAATATTTTAAACTTGAAACACCCTCAAACTTTTATAAAATGAAAAACTATGCCCTTGAAACTCTCGACGCATCCAACTTTTAAATTTCTACCCAAGAAACTATGCTATCAAAACTTTGACTACCTAAAACATTTATTACAATAAACAATTACCCTTTAGAAACGTGTTTAATCCCATGGGATTAACATAGAGTTCATAAAACTAATAGTGATATTGGTGAGTTTAAGGGTTAAGATTCATTTGAACACCATAATGTATTGAATAAGAAACAAATGTTAGAAAGTAAGGTAATCTACTGGAATAAAAGTGTTGTAGTATATGTTAATCATGTTCAACTTTAAATATGTAAAAAATCTAAAATGGAAAGGGAAAGTTCTACTTAGAAAAATTTCAACTAGAATTACTTATGTTATAACATTGAAAATATTGTTATTTAATAAAAGTTCCATAACAACATAATTGTTAATTTTATACAGTTTGGTTCAATTAAATCACAAATTTCCAATTTTAATTCTCACAAAAATAAAAATAACGACTCCTCAAAGCAACCAATGTGAAAGAACGAATTCAAAGAGCACGAGCATCTTGGACAAAAGGGCCAACATATTTTCAAACCTTCATAGCAATGAAGAAAAAAGCTTTCAAATATTCATGCAATCTAGATGACAATGCAGACTAATCTAGATGAAAATATAGAAACATAGGGAATTTCAAATTGAGTGAAACTCCACTTAAATGGAGTTGAAAGCATTATTGAGCCTTCCTACAAAATAGACTTCATCCTAATTTTCAATACAATGCAATATAAATTGAATGAAAAACAATAAACTGAATTCATGAGTGATAATAAATTTCTTGTCAATTCTAAAATATTAATATGATATAATAAATTAATATTAATCTTATTAATATTTAAACATAAAATATTGTAAATAATATATAATAGACTTCATCCTAACCTTCAATAAAATGCAATATAAGAAATAGACTTCATCCTAATCTTCAATAGACATGGCCAACATTAATCTTTGCAACAACAACATCATCTTATCAAATGACCCTCAATTCAGTCTGAATATGAGGACAAGAAATCCAATGTCATGTATTTTTCTTCAAATGTCATGCAGTGGGAATTTTTCAGGTGTCTCTTCACAGATGGGGTTGACATCAAATCCTATCGTCATGGCCCTTGCTCAACAATTTTCAGTAAGTGAATTGAACCTGAAACGGTGAAAAATGGAGCAAACTTCATCTGCAGCTAATAATGATAACAATGTCAAAATTTCCCATGAAGAGTAATGGAGTATGGGTCTATCTTGACATGAGAAATAGATAAACATAGAGAACAATGGAATTTCTTAGAGTCCAACCATGGAATCCCAAGACCATACTGTTATGTGCTTAAATATTGATCAAATGAATCATGTCATGTTTAATCAAGTGATTCGACCATACCAACTAGACCCCTCACCAAAAGCAACTCGAACACTAGACCTAGATTCCTTGTGAGGTCACTGATTTTTGAAATTTTTACAGTTACAATACACTTTTGAAGCGAGGGGACGTACAATACCTAGCATATTTTTACTCTTAAGAGCATTAATGGTCCAATAGCCCAGGAAATATTGGTTGCCAAAAATTTGTGTTCCTGCGTCATCATGATTTTGGTTAACGGTTGGCAATTTTCTTACCCATTTGTGGGAAAAGCAAGGTCTCCTTAAATGAAACCTACCATAAAATAAAAGAAAGCAAGGTCCCCTGAAAATAAATGGGGCAAAAATCCCCGACATTTGACATATATATGTAAATGTCTTCCATATGCTGTGGAGTGCGTGTCAGTAGCAAATGTATCAGGACTTGGGACATGATCAACCTCGCTGTCAAAATGTGGGGAAGGAGACCATGAATTACTTAGCAGATTATCAACCTTGTTGTCAAAATGTGGGAAGAAGATCATCAATGATTATATATCAGATTTCCCAATAGCTAATTTAATCTTATAAGAGTAGAAGCAATAAAAACCAAAATGCTTAACACTTCAATCACTTATATGAAGAGAAATGACTCAAAACATGAATCTCATTCGTAACTGCTATGTAAAGCACAGGCATGAAATTGGAGAGATGCTCATGTTAAAAATATTACTTTTTCACCAAGAAAAAAGAGATATTACAATATAAAAACTGAAAGCTGCAACCCATTACAGGTTTTTAGAGTGAACTTGAGCCTGAAGACATTGGAAAAAACTAGGGTTTTTTGACCATTTTTTAGTTCTGGATTGAAACAGGGAGAATTTCTTTGATCAGGGTTTGAATTAAGCATTCCATGATCAAACAAATATCCAGAAAATGTCATCCATAGAAGCTTCAATATTTTGAAGCTAGTAGTAGGGACTCTTAAATACTCAAAACTAAACTTAGAGAAGTAAACTGACCATGGAATATTGTTATAATGAAAAGTGGAAAATGAGAAATCCCCTTCAACCCAACCAATAGCAATGCCAAAATTCTCTATCATTCATGTAATTCTTATTTAAGCAATGCCAAATTCTGCAATAGAACTAGCATGCTTCTTCAATATAGGATCTAGATTGAGACAAAGGCAGGGCCAAATACTTATAGAATATACTATACTGAATTTTCTCCATTTTGTAACATCTCTTCCCCATGTTTGTGACTGTTCTTTCCAAAAAGAATTTTCTTATTAACCTTGTGTTTTTCTACTGCTTCCTTGTTTGTGACTGGGCATGTCCTTGCCTTCCTCGTCATCTTATGTATCATTTGTTCTAAGGTTGATACAGAAGCACCATTCTAGTGATGCAAAAAAGGCAGAAGCCGCACTGGACCCTGCCCATCTCGCTAGTTGGTCCGGTTTTAAACACCCCAAGGTCGTGCATCTACTTGTAGAACATTCCAATGATGACACAATCCACAACTTAGCTGTGGATTTCTTGATGCATACTCGCGGTGAAGGCACTTTATTTTTAGGAGTGGCATTATGGTTCAAATCGATAACTATATTCTTCGCCATCTAACAATAGCTAAAAATAACAGAGAATATCATCTATATAAATGAAAATCTAAGCAGAGAAGTGAAACATCTATGTTTGAAAGATAATCAAAGGGGAAAATCAATGGTGAAATGCTACTTGAAAAAAAAAAAATCATAGAACTGTTTGTCCCAAAGAAAAACACTAAATTAATGGGAAATGTCCTCTCCAATTTAGGACACAGAGCAAGAAAATGTTGAAATTGTTTATGGAACAAAAGAACCAGGACCAGGGAAAGTGACAACAAAAATGTATCTTAGTTTGCACACAAACAGACACGGAGACGCGATAGAAATGGAAAAATGAAAACAGTTTCAAGCAGAAGAAGCAGAAAGATGAAGTGTAGCGTAATGCGTAATACCAAAAGGTTATATGCACAGATCAAACCACCTGGCCCAAGTTACGACAACTCTGGATGGAGGGAGAGACCCTTCACTGAGTTGCTCTCTCGATTGGAGCAGGGTTGGGACCCCGAAGGATGGATCTTTCCCTTTGTTTCGATAGAAGAGGGAATGTAGGATTAGCTCAGATCACTTTTTGAAAGGTTCGTAGGTCTTGCGCAACTCTGCTGATGAATCTGGAGAAGAGGAGAGGTTATGAAGCTTGTAAAAATGCATGAAAACGATAGATTTTGGTGGAGATTTTCGGCGGCTGGGAGAAGTTCAGTATTTAATAGTTGCAAGTGAGGATAGGTACTCGAAATCGATGGCATGGCATGGCATGACATAGGCATGGTCATTAGTACTCTTAAGAGTATTAATGAACCAATAGCCCAGGAAATATTTATTGCCATATTCATTGGCTTTGTCTATTGAGTAACACTCTAATATTTTGTTTAAAAAATGTATATATTTTTCTTAAATAAATTTAACATAAATTATTTAAAGTATTAAAACTAAATAATTTAAATTTCCAAAAAAATTCACCCAATTTTATTAAAACCTATATTAGAAAATATGAAAAAAAACGCCGCCTCTTTGAACTACGCGATATATACTCAATAAGATAAAGCAGATAATAAGATTTGGGGTCGGGATAAGACTCAAGTAACGCTTCCATGTATGGTTCACGGCCCAAGCCTCTCCCACTCCCTCCGACGTGGCGCCCTGTCCGAATTGATTTACCGAGTGGCGCTATGACACGTGTAAACGGAAAAACAATAGTCGGTGCAAACTGATCCATTTCTACGTACGTTGCCTTTTGGTTATCCCATATATATTTGGTGCTTTTTACTTTTCTCTTTGTACTTCATGTGTGGATAAAAATAAATATTTTGAATTTTGAAGCATTATTTCAAATTACTTTATAATTACATATTTTATTCAATTGATTTTAACTATAAAGAATTAAATCCGTAAGATTTTAACTATAAAGAATTAAATCCGTAAGAACTAAAGTCTGCTCAAATATTTTACAATAAAGTAAGAATAGACAGTCGCCAACCAAAAGTTCGGTCACGTTTTTGGCTTTTTCGAATCCGATGAGATGGGATCACAATCACCCTTCGGGAAAATCAAAATAAATTCCATAGGAAATTTAATGATGAATCTGAACCGGTCTATGCCATTATCTATAAAGCAAATACGCCCCCTTTCTTTTCTTTTCTTTTTGATTAAATTATGTTTAAAGAATGCTTTATTTTCTATTAACCACAATAGCCTACCATTTCCATCCTTCTTTTTAATAATAAACTATGCCTTAATCTAATGCCTTCATAGCCGACTTCAGTCTTATCGTCTTTGGCAAAAGTTTGCTGTTGTATTGACATGTGATTATTACTGTTTCTAATTATGGGATTGAGGAGAAATTTAGGTTATGTTATTATATAATTATTAAGGTATTTTTAGGTAATGTTATGTTAAATTATAATGTAATTTTTGTATATTATATTGTAGGGTAGAATTCAAAAGTTCCCCGTATAATTTTTTATTATTGAATTGGGATTAATTAATGTTAATATAAAATTAAATAATAATAATAAATATTTTTTATTTTTAAAATTTTTTAAATTAAAATTTAAAATATTAAATTAATATAAATAAATAATAAAACACAATTAAATTATTTATTTATTAGTTAAACCAAAATTTTTAATATACAATACTAAATCTTTAAAAAATAGAAAAAAGGGTTGGAATTTCAGAATAAACCTATTCGTTATATTTTGATGATTTTCACACTTCCCTAACCTGTTTTCTATCGTTTGAAAAAAAACATCTTGATAATATGGAAATACTTTTCACTCTATTTTACAGAAAAGTTGAAAATGATGGGCAATTTGTGCCTCAAACATTAAAGGAAATCAATAAGCTTATTTGCAATTTGTATGTTAAATTTGCAAACAGTTGAATTTCAAACTTTTTACCAAATTGATTGATTTGTAATTATTTGAATTTGTGATTCAGATTTCAAATTTTATTTCTTATTAAGAAATTGATTGATTTATACTGATTTCAAATTATTAGTAATCAATTTGGTTCAATAAATTTGTTGATATTGAAATTGAATTTTAGAATTTTAATTGTGTTATTTTATAGTTTAATAGAATGTGAGGGTGATATGTGATTTTGTTGTGTGATATATATATTTTTTAAATTAAAAAAATAATATTTAGTTAATAAGAAAATAATGTACTTTAAATAAAATGAATTATTTATTATTTTAAATGAAGATTTAGTAATTTTAAATTATAAAAATAAAAAGAAAATTATTATTTATTTTCTAATAATTTATTTTTTTAATAATTCTTAGAATTTGCATGATTTTAATTCTTAAAAAACAATGTTATTTTTATTGTATTTAATATTTAATATCCATATTTTCTTAGGCTTATACATGTAGGGATAGATGTGAAATGTCAGACGTTAGATGTAAATATCTTTTAAATTCAAAATGCTTAATTGTAATTTTATTTTTATTAATAAAATTACAAACATATTTTTAGATAAAAGAAAATTATAATATACAAATGACATTAATTAGCAATTGCACCATATGTTGCAAAAGAAACGTCGTAAGCCAATAGCATAGGAAAGAGTAGCCTATAAGAAATAAGAAGGAAATAGTATAGGAAGGAGTAGCCTAGAAGAAATAAGATGTTGCAAAGAACAAGTCATCGTGAAGGAATGAAAGGAAAACTTTGCTTCCATGGAAGCTAGTCGTGAAGGTTTCAAAGATATTGATGATAAGAGTTATCAACCAAAAAATTTTGCTATAGATTTTTTTTTTTTTTGTAAATTTTGTATTACCTTTCTATTTTCTATTTTCTAAAGAGCAAGTTGTTATACAAATTTTACTAAAATTGGTAGCCTCAACCTGCCCGAAGGAAACCAGGTCTATTGGCCACCTCAAAGAGTTATAAGCCAACCAAAATTGGTATAGTTTTTTCCTTCTACTCACAGCTAATATCCCTTTACTATGTCCATAAAATCTACAGATAAAACATAAACTATACATACTATCCTCAAAAAAGCATACAAAACTAGATACAGAAAAGTGTCAACCATCTGAAGAATCCACAGGTGCTGGGTCCTTTGCAGTTGACCCTGGCATCTCTGCTTTCTGCATGTTCAGGAGCTGCTATTCAATCCTTCCTATTCTCGCATTTGCTTGTATTTGAGCCTTGGCCACTTCCCGCATATCCTGTTTCATCTGCTGGAGTTCAAAGAGCAGTGAAGGATTGGCTTGCTTTTATTGCATACTCAACATCGCCTTTGCTAATACACATTTAAATTTCCAGTATGTCTTAAATGATTGTTGGAATAGAGAAACTATGCCTCTTTTATTCCCTCGGTCAAAGATAAAATCCATTCTTTCCTCTTGACCTTTAAGATCATCATCTTCATCATCACTTTCCCTCTCCCAACCCTGAATAGTTTTACAAATGTGCATTGGAGTCCCTATATCATAAATATTTGTTATATTTTCTAGAGTCTAATTATTACTCTTTCTTCCTTTTTTTCTTGGACCAACTGCCTGAGGTGGTTGTAGCTTCTTCCCTTTGCCTTTTGTCATTCTGCCCTGATAGAGACTGTCTGATTTTATGAATGACAGAGACCCTGTATAGCGAAAGGTGACAATTATGTGAAAATTAGGTTCAATAGTAAACTCCAGATGATTCTCTTTTACCCGAGCATTGAAATATGGATTGCACATTGCAATCTTTCGAAAATTAACAAATTGTTCCCTCTCATTTTCGAATTTCTTCCACCGTTGAATTAACAGTAGTAAGCTTTTCCCAAGAGAAAATAAAGTATACGCAGTGCCATGGAAATTTGGACTAACCCAAAGAAATTGAGACTTAAGAGAAGAGTAAATCCGAGTTTGTAAAGACCTCCCTTTCCAGACGCAGGAATAGAAATTGAGATAGTGGATTTCCTAATGCAGTCCAAGACACTTAGATAGTGAATGAAAAGGCTAGAATGGAAAAGGACACTAAAGTACCAACATCCAATTCTACCCTTAAGCTTCTGATACCTGGAGGCAAATTATTTCGGGAGATTTTGAATACAAAGAAGAAACTTAACCAGACCATTCGAAACCAAGATAAAATAATTCCAGAGCAAACATTCAATAGACTTTGAAAAGCACAAATTTAACCCATGCAAATTGACATAGCTGAGGTGTTGGAAATGCGGGCCAGGAGGATTACATAGGACCATACTTTCATAATCATGAGAAAAGCACAGACTTAACCCATACAATTTGACATTACTGAGATACAGGTAAGGATGATGAGTAGGGCTACGAAAGCAGGGTTGTATTTTCAAATGAACCCTCTCTACCATTACGTGCAAACCATAAAAAAAGAAAAAGCTAACTGGGAATGGAAAATTCTCTGCAACACCTGTAAAAAATCCTTTCATTGTCAGAATGCTAACAAGAAAACCTAATTTTGAAAATATAGTGATGAGGACCAGTAAATACCCAGAAATACTCCGCCCGCTATGATGAGCTTCTTGTTCTTGTAAGTCCTCCATCGCTTCTCTTGTCCAAATTACAGTTGTTGTTTGAAATAATTTTTTACAACAACAAGAACTTACCTTATTCATTCTCCTACCCCACAGCCGACGCACCTTCCCATTCTCTGCCATGCATTTATGAATTAGAACGGCTTGCATCGTGATCATTTACTAAGGCACATGCGAGATCGATTAGCACCAAGTGGTGTAATTCTAGTGCATGATGGTCAACTGACAAACCCCACCGCATGGCATTGTCATGCTGCCATCCTCCCTTTGCTGGCACCCCAATCGGGGATAATTTGTTATAGATTTTGAAATAGGCAATTTGGGGTGAAAACATATATGTAAACAAAGATAATATGTTCACATATATACAAATTTTGTTATAGATATTGAAATAGGAAATTAAGGGTGAAAATCCTTTGGTGATTAATAATCTAGCGCGTAACTCAAATAAGATATTTTAAATACATTCAAGTACAATATATCTAGCATAGATGTAAATAAAGAGAATTTTTATTAACAAAAATAGGGTTTACTTCAAGTTCATCTACATATTTGAGCGCCAAATGCATGCTTATCAGAAATTGTATATGAAGAACAATAGTCTTGGTATACAGAAAGTGAATGTAATTTTAATATGGAGACATTTTTGGAAGGAGATATTGTTCTTTATGTTATGGTTTATTTTCTTAGCTCCAAACTTGGTTTATTCTTTCTCTATGTACATAAGAAAAAAAATACAAAGTAAATTCACAAATTTAAGTTATAGTTTTATATTTGATAATTACAAATCTAGTTTCTTATTAAAATATTTTACACATCCTAGGTTATTCTAAATTGATCAAGAGTATAGAATTATTAGAGTGGTGTTCTATGTGCACTAAATTTCCCATGACGTCCATCACAATGTATGGGGTTCATTGCAACCTAGGATATATTCTGTGAATTTTTTGATTTTTTGCTTGTCGCTAAAAATTAGTTTTGGTTTTCACCTACTTGTCATGATTCAAAACTTTGTTATCATCTTAGATCCCTATAGCATTATATATATTATGTGAGCTAATGTGATGTTTTTTTGTCACAATGATTCAAAATTCAGTTATTATACCACAATATTGACTTTCTTGGTGTCTATTTTGTTTATCTTATTAAAATATTTTACACATCCTAGGTTATTCTAAATTGATCAAGAGTATAGAATTATTTGGGTAGTGTTCTATGTACACTAAAATTCCCATGAGGTCCATCACAATGTATGAGGTTCATTGCAACCTTGGATATATTCTATGAGTTCTTGTGATTTTTTGCTTGTGGCTACAACTTAGTTTTGGTTTTCACCTAGTTATCATCATTCAAAACTTTGTTATCATCTTAGATCCTTATAGCATTATATATATTATGTGAGCTAATGTGATGTTTTTTTTGTAACAATTATTCAAAAATCAGTTATCATACCACAATATTGACTTTCTTGTTGTCTGTTTTATTCATGAACCCCTTAAAAAACTAGAGGAAAATTTGATTTTATAGTGTGATCTCCCCAGCATGGGCGGGGGTTTCAAAAATTGGAGAGTAAATTGAGTGGTTATTGTTAGAAATTGTTGTATAAGATGGGAAATTTGGATGGTTTGTAGACAATATGGATGTCATAACATATATCTTTTTTGAATTTTTTAGTGTCTCTGGCCACCATGCATCTAATAGGATCCATTTCAACTAAGAACATCAATACATCATTGTGTGAATGATAACTTGTGACATCCCTAGCCATTTTCTTTTATTATGGATCAAGTTATAAACTAATAACTTGTGAAATCCCTAGCCATTTTCTTTGATTTTGGATCAAGTTATAAACTAGAATATACTCTCTCTTGAGAAGACTCTACATTATATATTGGATGGATGGAAAGGTTATGATAAAAATTGTAAAAAAAACCCTTAAGGCTGTCTCAACTTACTCTATTGTTAATCACATAGTGTCAATTTTGTAAAACTATAATCTGCAATAAGGACTAAGTCGGTTTTTATTTTGTAAGTTTTGTTTGGAAT